>WARS01000064.1:0-217500 GCA_008933995.1 Datnioides undecimradiatus | reverse complement strand
AGTTGGAGCAAACTCCAAGGTACACTGACAATGAACAATGTCTAAAGAGGTAGGTTGAAACTCCTGCAACACTTGCTGTCGTCATGAGTGACAGGGCAGCTGGTCCAACTGGACCAGTCAGTACTGGCTGACAGTCAGTTGTCAGTAAAGTTGTTATTTTTATACTACAGATGTTTCTGGAGTACTTCTTCATTCACTTCACTTCATTCATACTCTGTCATGCAGTCTCCACTGTAGCATTCATTTCAGAGGACTCACTAAACTGATGCTCCACAGCAGTGCAGGAAACGCTCAGTACCCACCACAGTCGTGCAAACATGCAACTAAAAGCATGCGCCAGCCTCACCTGGTGAGGTAGAAGTGCCAGAGTGGCTTTTCTGGCTCAATCCTCCTGGGTGAGAGGTGGTCCAGCTCCATTCCGACCTGCGGGATACCCACTGTGGTGTTGATGGACAAAGGCTCAGCGATCCAGCGGCTGTGGGCGTGAACCATCACCAAGCCCAAAGACTGCACACAGAGCAGGGAGGAGGCATCACACTCATGTTCATGTGACAACAATAAGAGAAATGAAGAGAGAGAGGCGTTACCATGATCATTTTAACCCTCTGGGTTACGGGGTTGGGTTTGTTGTCCTCCTCCTCCTCCATCACTCTGGAGAAGTGGCTCAGCTGCCAGATGGGATGTCCCTCCTGACTCTCACGGGACAACTACAGGAGCAAACAGGACACATCATTCAATCTGACATTAGCACACACATATATGGACACAAGTAAAAACCAGCAGCACCCTTACCTCTAGAACCAGCGAGACACATGCAGGGAAGAAGGTCATGAACACAAAGTAGTTGGCCAAGACAGACATGCAGCCAAAGCAGCACATGATTTCCAGCTGCCGCACACCTGAAACGCACAAAATGGATGCTCACACTTACGCTTGGACATCCCAGCAAGTAACCTGGTTCACCTGGTTTCTCTTTCTAGCAGTTTTTTTCCTTTCACAAACTCCTTTCCCCAGTTTTTTTCAGTTAACATCTAAATTGGCTTGTCTTCACCGAAACTTGACTCCAGACACTAAGCGCAGGAAAGTGCACAAAACCCTCACAGTGTAGACTTTAGACCTGATTCAAGGGGTGAATGAAACTGGCAGCAAGTACCTGACATGGTTCCCACTCCGATCACTAAGCACTCCACCAGGGCATCCAGAGTGAAGGTAGGTCCCAGAACTGCCATCCCTCGAGCAATGTTGTCCCTCACTTCGTCCTGACAGAGTTAGTATGATATGACAGTCAAAGACGTTGTGAAACTTCATGTGGAATGCTGCAACATGATGAGTGGATTACTCTTCCTACCTGAGAGCTGGAGCTTAAGGCGAACTTGGCCAGAGCGCATGCTTTGGAGAGGTCGATGAGGAGCAGGAAGAATGGCAAAGCCTCACTGGAGATCAAAACGGAACAATCAAACTCGGTGTTTAACAGAGATGCTGTTAAGAAAGGGCAGTACACGGAGCATGTGCTTACTTGAGGCCTGTAAGCTCTTTATCAAGAAAGTGAATGACCACTGTGCTGAACACGAAGCTGGAGAATATGGTGAAAAGGCCAGCAATGCCTGCAAAAGAGCAAACAAAGAGCGTTAGCGCCATAGTTAGCTGCATGCTAGCTCATCCATTAGCTAGCTTATAAATATTGGTATATTACCTAAAATATACTTTGATCCCAGCTGTCTCAGGTTCTGGAACTGGAAGTAGATGTAAACGATGGCAATGCAGCGTGTGATGGTCAAGATGATGATATCACTGCTCAGAATTTGCTGTAAAAGGAGAATAAAATCTGATCTGACCAGTCCACAAAAAGTCAATAGAGGCGGGACCAAAGTGGAAGACTGACTAACTGCCGGGCCCGCTAAACTATGGAGCCATGGCTCTAGAGTTGCTTGCAATCAGATCTTGGAGGATTTATCGTTATCAGTCATGACTATTCATATTCATTTTTTAAAGTGGACACTATGTCAGAGGTGTGTGATTAGTAAAAACATTTGTATACTCTAAGTATTTGAGTGTGTCATATTATCAGATTTCCAAGGACTGTCCTGAGGCTCTTTAAATCTAGGTCGGTGGCCTACTTTACCTTGTGTGGTGGATAAACCACTGCTCTGCACTTCTCCATCATGCCGCTCACTCACCTCCTCTGTTTTGGGACAGTCGAAGTTCCAGCCGCAGATCTGGTTGTTGCCGGTGAACATGTTCATGGACATCATGCAGATGGTGAGGGTTACCGTGCCGACGATTACCTCCCAGGGGTGGGAAGCCACCAGGAGGCCGTGCATGCGGAACAAACGGGTCAGCATTGTGCAGCAGAGCTACCAAATAACATGAGCAGAGCGAGGTTAGCTGGCAGAACCTGAGTTATGGGACAAGGACGCCATTATAGGAATGATGAGGAAAACAAAAGCATTCTCGCGTACGACTGAAATCAAAACACATTTACACTAATTACATGTTTTTGCATATCATGCTTATCATCCAACCACAGCGTTAAACCACAACTAGCATCATAATAATCATCTAATAATGCCTATAGATTATTCTTAACAGGCCTCAAAGGTGCAGCTCTGAATAACAAATACCAACTTTTACTTTTTTACTTTTTTTATTTTTATGCGTTCTCATAAAAAACATTTTGATTGCAGTACCTCTACTTACTTTTATTCATTTAGTGCAGTATTAGTGCTCTTAGTCCCCAAGGTGTTCAGACCAGGCCCCTGTGTTCACCACAGATATCCTGCTTTTTGTGTTTGACTTGATTATCTTACATTGGCTCTGGTGTACTTCAGTCACTCTGCCATTACCTTTGGCCTCTTTACTCTTTGCATTCAGATACGAGCCCACCTTTTGTATTTATGTGACACTTCTATGGTCTGTGAACTTAGAGTTTCCCTATAACAAAAGGCAAAAGGTGCCTTTCTATTTTGTGCCAGAAACTGAACCACAAGAAATAACCAAAACTGTAATAATAATAATAATAATAATAATAATAATAATAATAATTTAGTTTTAGTCGGATTTATGTCGGTAAGTACTTAAGTATTTAGAAAAATAACCATTTTAATAATAACTTAAGTTTAACTCAGAAGAATGAAATAGAAAATAAACATGTCTGCAATATGAATATTAGGTTTATTGCTTTTGACATTATATTAAAAAGCTGCAGTGAAACAGTAGATGAACCCACCCGGACTGCTTCTTCCTCTGTATTTGTGAAGTAAATCAATGTATCACCCACAGATTCTTCTTTAATCAACAGTAAATAGCAGTTTACGCTTTATACTCAGCGTTAGGATTTAATTGTTATTGAATGAAACGACATATTTAAATTCACATCTAACAGACTGATTAACCTTACTGTACAGCGTACTGCGTCTCATCGCGGCTCCAGTCACCGCTCAGCTTGGGTCTGTTTTTGACGTGCGTCTGGTTAAGATGGGTTTAGACCGCCATGCAGCCTGCACAGCTCTACATTCAGACAGAAAATGCGTATTTAAGAGCCGCCGTTGACTTACTTTGAACGGCTGGGAGGCTGGTGATGGAGAGTGAGGTCTGAGCACTTTCTGGCACCCCGGTGTAAAACGCTGGAAGCCGGTCCCACTCTGAGCGGCTTCTCCGCAGCTGACTGAAGAGCGATGGAACGATGGCACGCTACTACATCTTCCGACACTCCAGCCAATCGCGTCGGTCACCTGCCTTACGAGCGCTTTATCCACGCCCCGTTTCCTAGGCAACGGCAGCAATGGGGCGTGGCCAGAGCGAGGACGTCTAATCTCACCACTGCACCGACACACGAGCCGAGAGGCTGTAGCCTTATAGGGAAGGGGCCGGTGTCTGAATGAAATATTATATTTGTATTCGATTTATATTTTACAGAAGTTTTGTGACAGTTCAACCAAAGAGTTTGCTCTGCTTATACTTTGCTCTTTGCCCTTATAACACTTTGCACTTCACATCATCTTCACAATGTTGTGCACTCAATTTTCATGGAAAATGGGGAGGCCAGGTGTATGGAAAACACAGGAACATGAGGATTGTGGGTGTTCAGTGCAGTAGGCTGTATGTTCTCTACTCTTGTTTGAGCAGAAACCCATGTTTTGAGCTGGAAACTGCACTCAGTGGTGGAGGGAGTGGTGCTTTAATGGCACTGTTTGGCAAGTTGCTGTATTTCATTTTGCATGTTTGCATGATTTTATCGCTCTGTTTTTCAGAGTGGGCTGCCTATTTTTAAATAGAAATGATGCTGCATCTTCACTACAATTCACATTTATATTCTGCAGAAACTAGCTTTAAAACGCAGGCTCTGGCACTGGGATGGGACACTCTCCTGGGGCAGTGCCTGTTCGGGGTGTTTGCAGTAAAATGAGGTGGATGATTCAAGGTTAGGTTCAAGGCTGAACTAATTGTTCAGTAACTAGTTGATCCACCCAAACTCCTGAAATTCTGCCCTCTGAGACGGGCTTCCACCGTCCAATGAAATCATCACCTTCACTTTCGAATGTCAGCTGTTAATTACCTGCCTACCGGAACCATTTTTCTTGACACAAGCGATAATGCTGGGGGCAAGGTTGACAATCCGCCCGCAACAATTCCTTCTTTTATAAATTCTTTATAGTCTTGCTTAAAAAGTCTCACCTGCATGGGAAAATGGGACCAGTTATTTTTGCAAACACCCTTGCATTGCACATGTGCTTAGTCCCTTTTACAGTTCTCCTATTCTGGATTTTAAATTTCTCTAGATTTAACTCAGCGTTGACAGAGCATTAGCTTAGGACAGTGTCGCTGTAGGCTGTCATAAGGGGGAAATAAGCTAAGATGTTGTAAATGTACTATCATCTGTCAATGTAGTGTCTATGAAAGGGCTTAGAGGAAGAAGGGAAAGCATGCTGGGGTCATCAGTGTCTAAGTGAGAGGCCCCTGGGCCTACAGGTCCTAGTATTCAATCTACAAGGGTCAGCGACAGCATTGTACAACATAGCAAAGAAATGCAAGCTGAGGTCCCTTCATGCTGCACTGCAACAACATTGTAATTGATAAAATTCTTGTTATTTATTGTGGGGTGTGGCAGATGAGTGGAGGAGGTTCACAACCTGAGGAAAGGAAGTGCTTCTTGATCTGGTAGTTCAGCAGTGGCTGTATTATTTCCAGATGGCAGAGGGCTGTGGCTGGGCTGGGTATAGTTCTGCACAATCTTCTGGGCTCTGCACAGAAGCCTCAGTGCTCCAATCTTGCTGATGGTCAGTGGACGGATACCAGTGATGTTCCAGATGGTTTTGATCACCTGCTGCAGAACCATCCTGTCTTGGGCCGAGCACATCCCATTCCAGATTGCAAGAATGCCTTCTACTGCTCCCCAGTAAACTGCGGTACTGAACTGGTGTTGGAACGATACCCTCAGAAGTTTTCCTTAAGAAGTACACAATTGTCTTGCTGTATTTCAAATTTTTACTTTCTAAAAATTGCTGTTTTGGAGATTTCGAAACCTTCTTGGTTTTGAGTGCTTAGAACATTCAAAGCAATATTCTGTAGTAGAGCTGAAATGCTTAGTCAAGCCAACTGATTAGGCTGCATTGTTAATTGAATAAAAGAAGATAAGAATGAAAATCATTTAAATTTTAAGTTTAGAGTCATTTCAATGGCAATTTATGTTTCTGTAACAAGGATTTGCTGGATGGCATGGTTGGTGCATGCATTCTCCAGCTCATGGTAATTTGCACCTCTAGATAAAGCTGAGAATCACCGCCTGTGTCTACTGACGGGGGACCTGTCTTGTATGTACTCCGCCTTCCACAGCTACAGGATCTGATGTCTTGACAGTAAATTGAATATTTTAGGCAACAGACTGTTTCTATGACAGAATAAATAAACCTGAGGCTCACTTTGAGCTGTAGGAAATCGCAATGAGCATATTTTACCATTTTATATAACAAACAATGAAAGAGTTATAAAATAATGAACAATCATCAAGATCATCATTAAGCACAGCTCCATCCTGGTGGTTCCTTGTCTTAGAGCAGTGTGCAGGGGAATAATAACTTTGCATGGAAAGGTTTATATTGCAAAAATTAAAGATGTTTACAGAGGTTTAGCAAGCACTTTCACTGGGTGTCTTGTACGCACAAAAAGTACAGGCACTTTCATCAGAAAGTGGATTTGTTTACTCTGAGAAGCATGAAAATGGATACTGTTATAGTTCTTTCACCTTGAATTGGATACATGTAAAACTGTACACATGGTGCGTCTGTAGCAGAGGGTTAGAAACCGTTCTTATTTGGGATTCTGTGCTTAAATGTCGTGAGGGTTAGTTAATGCATAACATGATTTTCACTTGGTGTGAAAAAGAGCGGAGGCCGTTCACAGTTACGTCAAAGCCACCTTGTAGTGGAGAGAATGACTCTTAACTCAGTCTTAACTAACTCAGTCAGTCTTAAAAACAATAGCAAACTGCAGCTTCTGATGATACTTAACAGGAGGCACAGAGGCTACAGCAACATGCAATAAAAAAAACAAGTTTGTTTCTGCTTTGTGAAGCAGCATTGTGACTTGGAAGTCATTTTACTCTAAAATGTGGAATCGCCCCACTTAACCACTCAAACTACAGAAGCCTCCAGGGTCAGACTCAGTGTGGTAGTGAAATATAACATCACTCTCAGTGTTCATTAGAGAATAAACAAGAATGCAGCAGTTTGTTCCATACTGTCACACACCGTACTGTTATATTTTACTTCGGGCATCATGGAAGGATACGTTTTACCCTGTAGAATGTATGTTTGTGTCTTTCTCATCATACACACATTATGTCATCATTTGTGCATATTTTAGTTTGTGCTGCCATCTAGTGGGTGATGTTGAAACAGAACATCAAGGGCATCAGGTTAATAGAACATGAGCTGTTGACCATATATTACACTCATCACAACTAAAACCTGTATTTTACAGATGTAAATGAATTCCTACATGACAGTGAACGTATTTAGAACTTTGGAGCAGAGATGCTGTATTGGTTCATTCTAAGTTGTACAAGCAGACCTAATGAAGTGGCTGTGTGTATATGTGTGTGTGTATAAATGAGAGATATGTGTGTTTTTTTATACATCTCAATTATAACAGCTTAAAGTTCATCTCCACCTGTACTTGGTAAGGAAAGCACGAGTCTACCAGACTTCCTTTATCTGATGGAGCTATGTCAGTTGGAATCTAGGGCCTACATACCATCAGCTGACTTAGGTCAAGTGTCTGTCAAGCATCACAACAGCTCATCTACAATGTAAATATCTACCCTAATCAAGCACAGGAAAGTGACAAAAGAGTGTGAATTCATGTTACAAGAGCCAAAAGCATCATTATCGTTGATTCAACCAAAAGTTGATGGGAGGAATCATGGTGGTGTTGCTTTTGTCTTTGCTTTATCTTGATCATCTGACGTTAAACCGGATGAAGGATGCAGGATGGGCCGAGTCAGGTGTGACCTACACTGGCAAGGCTCCCAGTGTGTAATTTATCCAAACTAATGTATTTGTGAATCTGTTGGCTCCACAAAGCTGACTGTCTATAATTTCATGTATGGGCTCGTGGAGCTGCTCTCTCTGGACAGTACCAGTACGTTCGTGACCTCTATACGGGATTTGATCGTTGTGATGCATTATCTAGATCTGTGTCCAGAGGGAGCTCACACAGCTCAAACCAGACAGTCATCTGACTGGGTGTATTAGAACTACTTTGACCAACAGTGAACTTTTGCAGCCTTTATTAGTTGCACTTGCAGTTATACTGTAATATTACCATGCATGTTTCTTACAAGAAGCACTGAACCTGCCATTTACAGACAATCAGAGAAGTCCTAGGTGTTGAGCTCAGGTGTTCCATCAGAGGAGAAACCTATTGATTGGCAGGTGTCAGGCTCCATAAAGTCTGACAATACACCTCTGTATACCAGACTCCTGGTAAACATGGATTGTATTTACATAGCACCCAAAGTTATTTACACTACATTCACCCGTTTACACACTAAGGGCAGCTGCTCATCAGAAAGGACATACGTGTACTGCGTGTACTGGGCACAGTCAAAGACCCAGTGATTTACAAAGAGGAGCGCTGATAGCTGAAGCACATCCCACATCCTGATCGTGGGCTAACTGTTCGGCGCTCCGGTGGTTATGCATCGTAGCTCCACTAGAGGGCGGCCGCGCGCCTCTCACCCTCTCAGCACAGAAGCGCGAAGAAGAAAACCAACGTCGCCTCCCTCTCTCCGCTTTCCTAACGTCACCATAAAGGTAATTACAGTACACAAAACATCGCGAGCTTATGTGCTGGCGGGTTTTCCTGTGTTATTACTGTTTTGTATGACGCAGAACAGACGTTTTGTTTTGATAAATAAATATATTAGGTCAGTGTTAGCTAGCTAACTCATCAACATCTCAGAGTCCCTCCAACTTTTTGAAGTTAAGCTAGTTAAGGATGTCGCAATGCGACATGGTTCTCTGTCACAATTCAGATTTCCCTCGATACGTTTTTAAATAAAAAGATGATTCAAATCATTTAGAAAGACTTTAAACAGTTGGGGGGAGGGGTTGAGTCTAATTTATGAGATTTCACCCTTAAAAGACCCACGCCGAAGATCCACACTAACAGCATACATGCGCAGATCTGTATGGGTAATAGCAAAAGTCCAAGAAATCAGCTTATAAATATAATATAAATATATAACCTATAACACCTTAAAGACAGTGGAGATACTGTTGGTGACATAAGTCTTGAGATGACCCTTGCGTCAGGACTGACGCTTGCTTTTCCTTTTGTGATTTGTCCAGTAACTCTTCAACAGATGCTGTTTTAGCCATGAGGCATTTGTCGTCTGTGACTTCTGTGTTAACGCAAAAACAAGGCTCTTTATGCTGTGAATGCACTTTAATATCCATTTACTTCATCTCCGCGATGACACAGGGTATTAAAATTTTCCCTTCAAAAGGACAAACCCATGCAATACCAAACGCAGCACACATGAAAAAGCCCAGTGACTCATTGATGACTATGGCACTTAACAGCTTTGGAAGGCCTATGTTAACCACAACCAGGCTCTGTGAGAACACACACTGCACAGGATCTGCTGACACTGTGACAGGTCCCCTAATAACATTGAATAAAAACAGAATACTAAAACCTTTTAATCTTAAAATAATTCAAGAAATGCTTCAACTCTTACTTCTAATTGTTAACAAGATTGTCCTTGCCAGAAATATCTAGACTTTGTTATGAGCCCTGCTATATGTTGGAGCAAAGGCAGAAATAGCCAGTGCCAAAACCAATAAAGAGAAGTGGTTAGGTTAAAGGTCCAACAGAGTGTGACTATGACACAGGAAAGTGCTGTTCATGCCCCTACTAACAAGCAGCAGTCTAATTTAACCACTATCTTTTCTGTGCTTTTCCAAACTGGTTTAGTGCCAGACTAATCATATGAATGGGTTTTGCAATGGTCACATGTCACATTTTTGGAAGGCACTGCTAGATCAGAAAACACATGGATGACATGTTAAGTTTGGAGGAGGTGATGGTTTTGTTTTTATTGTGCAGCAAATAGAACACGCGTGTCGTGTCAGGAAACTGGCGGTACGTTCAAAGTGTCATTATCTGTCTCTGCATTCTTCTCTTCCAGAGAGATCCTGGAGATGACTGACAGCTGTAATCAGGAGCCTGAGGGGAGTGGAGATGTATCAACATCAGATGATGAGTCTGTTAGCTTACTGTGTGATCTTAATGTCTGCCAAAGCAGAGGAGCAGCTGAGGACACAGAGATGAGTGATTTAGATTCACAAGTTGGCAAAAAAGAAGAGGAAAAGGAAGTGGAGCTGGAGATCAATCGACTCAAACCACCAGAGTCAGGGGTATCCAGTACGCAGTCTGCAGCATGCTCCACTAAATCTACAGCTCAATTAGGTCATTACAAGATAACAGTTCCTGACACATGGTGATGATTATGACAATGTTGTGCTTCACACAGGCATCATTTGTTGTGCCTTATAGGAGCAGGTTATTAGCAAAAATTAATAATTATCTATGATAATTATTAATTGAAAGAATATTATTATTAATAAGAATTAATAATTACGGGGCACCACCCTGGTATCAGGGACCAATAACCAACTCGAAAATCAGTCTCACAAACGTTCGCTTACAGATATCAGTACCTGGGAGATATGCACAAGACGAACAATGAAGGTGTGAATCCGAGCACTGACTCTTTTAACCAGCCTTTACAACAACACCTGTACAACACAACAGAATTTATTAAAATCAATGATATCAATTAGTAATCGATAACACCTCAATCAATAAACATCAATCATGTATCTATTCTAAATTATACAAGGGTGTGTGTGTGTGTGTAAAAGAGGAGGGGTGAGGTTGCGGACGTAAGGGAGGAGAGGGAGTACGTCACGCAAGAGCTTCGGTCAGAGGAAATGACCGCGAGGTTTGAAAAAGACAACGGCTAGTGGCGTCTGTGAGCTTAGCCTGTGTGTCTCTGAAAAATGAGTTTTCACCGGTGTATACCCGGTGTGTATGTGCGTGTCGGTTAAGGGGGAAAGAAGGGAAAACACAGCACATAAAGAGAAATTCTTCGGGCTCCGGTCGTCAGACCGTAGTACACCCGATCAAAGAGATTAAATGAACAAATGGGACGCTTGGTCCATTAATTAAGCGCGGGACTTGTAGTCCGTCAACTTAACATATACAATAAAATTATGAAGAAAACACACTTAAAACTACCTCTGCCCAAATCAAGCCTCTTACGTGCCTACGAAGCAGAGATGTGTGGGATTTGTCTTTGGGTCCGGCTCGGTTCCTCGGCTCGGATGACGACGGTGGGCCGTTCCGCTCTGTCGGCGGGTTGCACGGCGGGTTGCATAGGTTGAAGAAAGACGCAGCAGTCCTTTCTTCCTTCTGCAGGTACTTATTGAGCGCTAGCGGCGGCGGTCAGTTACTTGATTGAGAGCGCTGGCGGCGGCGGCGTCTGCGACTCTCCTTCGGATCCGGGGAAATAATGTACTTGGGAAATCTCAGCTCATCCAGCGAGGGTGAGATTGGCGCAGTACAGGTTGGAAGCGGTGGTTTACTTCCTTTTGCGTCGTGCCTAGCTGGGATTCGTGTGGAAGCCACTAGACACAGACTGGAAGCTTGTGGTTTAAGCAGTGTTCACTTCCTTTTACGTCGTGACCGGGGGGGGGGGGCGACAGAAGGGGTAGGAACGGAGGTGGCCTGGGCTCCTTCCTGGTCTGGCCCTTTGATCTTAGACAAATGGAGCGGGGTGCTGGTGGTTCCGTGCCATTTGGGGGTCAGCGCTCACCAGGGGGGCGGCCGAGCAGGTAGGGGCGGAGGTGTCCCACACTCCTGTGTGCTCTGGCCCATAGGTCTAAGATAAGGAGCAGCCAGGATGCTAATGGCTCCGTCCAATTGGGGGCTGCACCCAGCAGGGGGGCAGCAGAGTGAATGGGGATGGAGGTGTCCTGCATACCTTTGTGACCTGGCTCCCAGGTCTTAGACCAGGGGTGTCAAACTTACGGCCCGCGGGCCAGATCAGGCCCGCAAACGGGTTTAATCCGGCCCGCGAGATGATTTGAAGTTTAAATTAGCTGCGATTTTTCAATGAAAGAAACAGCTGTTCTAAATGTGTCCACTGGGTGTCGCAATAGCAATTATGTTAAGCAGAGTATTTTGTTCAATCACAGATAGGCTGTGACTTAAAGTTGTATGCCTTTGTAGATAGAGTAGATAGTAGATCGATATGAGACAAAGTTTAAGTTCCAGTCACTGAGGCATTGTGTTCTTGAAATTGCACCAATTTTCTTCCTCAGAATTTTCAACTAATTTGAAGTGTTTTGTAAAGCGCATTATTTGTGATGTGTTCAGAATGTGCTTGTACTATTTTGGACCAAAGTAAAACAAAGGAAACAAATCTGAAGTTGTCGTTATTTTTAAGTTATTATGCCATGATTTTACTGGTCCGGCCCACTTGGGAATAGATTTTCCTCCATGTGGCCCCTGACCTAAAATGAGTTTGACACCCCTGTCTTAGACAAAGAGAGCAGCCATTTGGTTGGTCTGCAATCTTTGATCTGTATCAGACCTCAGGTCGTAAACCTTGTCGGGGCCTGTTGATGTATGAGGCCCAACAACAACTTTTCCTGTACTATCCTGTTAGATCACAAAATCAACAGTTGTTATTAATACAAACTTTTCTTATATAATACGTTTTTTTTAGAACACAAACAATTAGTGTTAAAACAAGAGAAATGTCCTTAGACTGGAGAGACACTGAAGCCCATACATAGCCTATTAAGTCTAAATTAGCCCAGCAGCATTGGTAATAGGTCTAAAGGAGTGTTTATTAACATGTGTTACCTCAGTGTGGCGACTCTGCAATAGGCTGTTTCTGATTATTGGCCACTTCAAGCTGTATTTCATTGTAATATTGTGTTGCATTTATGAAAGTGTAGAGCTACAATTTCAGTTTCATTTTCATTTCATTGTTGTAAAGTAGGACCACAGCATTGTACTTAAGAAGCCTGTGGTGGTACATGATGTACACATTCATTTATATTGGACATACTGTTAGAGAGTGTTTCAGCTGCTGATCATGATCGATTGATCCATGTCCTGCCACAGTGTAAGTGTTGGGAACAGTTAAGGACACAAACACTACAGTCCTTGAAAAACTCAGCTAAGCCTTTTTTCTAATGGTGACAGCATTACAGCACCACAGTGTGTTTAACAGCTGCAACTAGAGATACTTTTCCCGCTTATTTGTCATCTCATCTCATCTGTCTTCATTTACTTCACAAATCTCGACTTTATTCATCTTCATAGCAGCAAATGCCTCGCATTGTGTGAAAATTCCCAACAAGTCGCAGCTTAACAAGAGAAATGAGAAGGGAGAGACTCTCCTGCACAAGGCATGCCAGAGAAAAGATCTAGCACGAGTCAGAGTGCTCATTAAAGCCGGCATCAGCGTCAACATGGAGGATTATGCAGGTATCGTCACAGCAAAGACATTTCTTAGTTCCACCTGAGCGCCTCTATATTCTGCCATGTTTTACATTATTTCCTGTCACTAATTAAGGGATTATTAACTAACTCTTATCTGCAAACTCTGACTTGGATTGGCAGGCTGGACGGCTCTCCACGAGGCGTCTGCTGTGGGTGCTGAGGAAGTGGTTGCGGAGCTGCTGAAAGCTGGAGCTAATGTTAACGCTAGAAGCTTTGACGGTGTCACACCTCTGCACGATGCTGTGTTCTCTGGACACTATCAGGTGACGGGAACGCTGAATGAGACTTTTTAAGATGTTGCACAGTTGAGTGAAATTTTCAGACACACACGAGTCACATGTTCATAGAGAACAACCTAACATCACAGGCTCTGTTGGTAACTCAGTGTTAATTCTTTGATTGTTCTCTCTGAAAAACAACAACATGACCCTAAATCAATTTTTAAGCACTTACGTAATAGATGCATAATACAAAATGCATCAACTTCATGTAAAAAACGGGGTTTGCATACCAATTATAGCCTATCTATGATATAATTCTGTTAAATATTCCTTATATGACTTTGTAATATGTTACTGTGAGCATTGTTTATGCATTATATATCAGTAAGAAACCTGTGATATATGTGTGTGCACTTCTGGAACACATATTCCTGCTGATTGATATTGGACTCTAATACTGATCCATAATTCATCCTCATAGTGTTTATAAACTTCTATCGTTCTTAATATTATCTTACGACAAGATTATGATTATGACCATGAAAGCTTTTGGCTGTTCTCATGAAGCGTGTGTTACATTGGATACAACTGGTGTCTGCAATGAGTTGTTCAACAGCACGCGACCTCAGAGTGTCACACAAATCAGGCCCAGCAGCATTTTTAGCATCAGCTGGAATCAGGAAAAACATTTTGCTGACTTGGATGAGTCGTGATCGTTGCCAGTTGTTTGTGAAAGCTGTGATCTTGAGCCAGAGGGCTTGATCACTTTAATCACTTACTGGCTTCCATTCATCAGTTGTGTGAGGTGCTGATGTTGAACAATAGTGCCTCCAGTGATCACAGGAGCGTTGACACTTTAATAAGAACAATACTGAAATTCCAAAGCTATTGGATGCCTCCTCTCCTGACAAGAGGTTGTGAAATGTGTGTGTGTTGTGTAGGTGGTGAAGCTTCTCCTCCGGTGTGGGTCAAATGCCAGTGACAGGAACGCTGGCGGCCTCAGTGCACTGGACATGGTGAAGGAGGAGAACATCAAAGAGCTGCTCTTAACTTCCCCAGTATCTCCTTTTATGCACAAGCAGGCACATGAGGCCCCTGCACGGTGCTTACAGGCAGGTGAGTTACCTTCCACATTCCAGACTAGCGGAGAGTAAATGTGATCAGAGCCTTTCATTTGACAGACAGGAAATACAATACATGGAAAGTGAGTGGTCAGCAAATGTATTTTGCCTTTAGGTTGTACTCCATTGAAATGTTTGGGTATCAAACACTCACCTCCTGTATCCCTGCACAGTGGCTCCAGCCCCTCTTACACAGCCTGTTCAAGGGGTTGTTGCACCGTTGAAATAGCACAGAATCACCGCCTGTGTTAAAAGAGTTAGCTGTCAGAACAAGAGACAGGCTCACAGCAGTTACACACAACGCCTCTACTGTGCCAGGAGAGCAAGCATGCAGTAAGAAACTGGCTTCATGCTGGTGTGGTCCAGACTGTCATGGTTTTGTGTCTTTGATCACTTACTTCCTGTCTGTTTTCATTGTCATTTTCACCTGTGTCCCATTAGCCTCTCCTCCCTGGTGTATAGATTATGTGTCGTTCACTTTGTTCTGGGCACTTTCCTGTTTTCTCATTGTGTTTAGTGTCCCAGACATTTTCCTGTGTGACTCCCTGTGTTTCTTGCCTTCCTTTGCATGCTGTGAAGTTTGAAATTGGACTTGTTTTATGGACTTGATTCTCTTCTCTTGATTTGAAGGGCAGATGACCCACTCTTCCTGTCTGTGGGAAGTGTTTTTATTAGAGGGAAAAACCCTTTGGGGTTACATGGAATCCATGCTCCAGCCTGTCATGTTGCTTCACACACACTCTCTCACTCTCTCACTCACTCAGCCAGTGATCTCTCATTTGTTTTCAGTGAATACCTCAAGCATCTG
Source organism: Datnioides undecimradiatus (assembly GCA_008933995.1). Classification (NCBI taxonomy): domain Eukaryota; kingdom Metazoa; phylum Chordata; class Actinopteri; order Lobotiformes; family Datnioididae; genus Datnioides; species Datnioides undecimradiatus. The sequence goes on along the minus strand of WARS01000064.1, from coordinate 202,270 downwards.
CTTCAGTCACACTCCCACATCAACATGTATACAGGCACGGACAAATATGTATTTTACTGTCAACAGTACAGGAACGCTAAGATGTTAAAAGCCTTGGACTTTACAGTAAGCTGCAATATCAAGCAAAGTCATTTAAACAACAGGTTTGCCAGTACTGATGGGACACATTATCCAAGTCTAAATCTAATTCATCTGTGCTTGTTTCATTGAGAGGACTGTGAAGCTACTGATTCAGACTTATGATTTGTTGGAGGGGTGAGTGAGCTGAGGTCTGAGCGTGGGGTTCTTTCAGGTGACGCATCCTCAGAGGCTCATTGCCACATGCAGCTGTCCTGCTGGGGCAGCCTCAGCCCCAGCCGCAGTGACACAGCAAATGTACAGCCCAGAGAGTCAGGTGACGGAGACGGAGCCACAGGGCCCGGTGATATTCAGCCGAGAAAGAAAGACACCAGCACTGATAATGTGAGAGCTCTTTCTACCTCCAATACCTTTAGAATCAAGTGTGCATTAGTGTCAGCTGAGGCTGGATTAAGTGTAGACTCAGAAAGGGTCTTTTAACCATTCATGGCACCAATCCACTCACCTGATGTCATCCTTTCCTTTAGGGGACATGCATCATCACCTTATTGAAAGCTTTTGTGGTTTTACAGCTTTGATGTGATACTATACTGTCACTGATACTACCACATACTCATTTTTACTAATTATCTTTTTATAGCTGAGTTCCTCTGAGGCACTAAGGGCAGTTTTGGAGGAGGTGGGAAGGAAACACACAGAAATGTCTACATGGCCTCTGGCGTGTCGAGAGGATGCAGGTAGAGCAGTTACAAATACTGCAGTCTGTCAGTTTTAGTTCAATAGCCCAACATCACAAATAACAGATTTGTCTCAAGTGGCTTCACAATCACACAGTCATGGAGCACACAACACCCTGAGACAGAGCAACAGAGGAGGAATCCCTCTCTCAGGACAGGACGATGGTGTGCATGTGTGTGTGTGTGTGATGTTCCACTTACATTATAATGTTTGAAGTACATGCAAAGACAATTATACATCATAGTTAGCAAATAGGATCATAACATAACCAGCTGATGATACCATGAGATAACCAGGCCGATGGTGAGTTGTGCTGTTTACTGCATCTCTGCTGCTCAACAGGCCGATATCATGCTGCTCTAACACATATCCACAACATGCTGATCAAGGTGCTCGCCAGACAGCACATGGAGAAGGATAGTCTGGCCCAGAATTACTGGTAAGTTCAATAACTTCTCATCCTTGAATAAAGGTTTGTGTATATGTTTCATACGCAGTTTTATTGCACACTTGTTAGCTGAAAGTAAACTACTAACATACAGTACATGAATGCAGTAAATAAATGGAAATGAAGGTGTTGGTAAATTGTACATTATTCTCATTATTCTCATTCATTACATTATTCGCTCCAGGTTGAGATCCAGCTGCTTTTGATATTATAATACTAAAAATAATATTACAGCATACTCACTACTATTCAAGCATGCTTTAAAATAAATAAATAAAATAAACAATATTCAGGCAATTTGCCTCAAATTGAACCCAAAAACAAAAAGCTAGGTCTCCCAAACACATTGTTTTGAATGTACCACACATCCACACCTAATGGTGATTTAGTGTCACCTAATCTCCATGTGACTGGACTGCAGCAGGAAACCAGAGGAGGAACTGGACAATGACGGCCACTATGCTTATGTTCTTGTAATGAGTGTTAGGATGTGAAAACAAGATAGAATAGGGGCAGAGCGCTGCTCTCAGATGAAAGAATTTAAATTTGAAAATTTGTGAAATGAAATTTTTAATGAATGCAATTTTCTGGCTTAATAGTGTAATGTTTGAAACATTACCTCATATTACATCAATTGAATATGATAAAATTGCCGAGATCTGAGGACACGGTGACTCATTCAGATGGCTGGTAATGTGAGAGATTAAGGCTGACGAGAGAGACTCTGGAGGAGGAAATGCTGGTGAAAGCCAAAATAAAATCTATATCCAGGCTCCACAGGTTTTAATAAACAGACAGAAATCACAACACATAAGTCAGCCTTGTTCCATCTTTAATGTGATCTCATAACAAACAGAAATAAACTTTATTTTCAGAGATTAGACTAGATTTGATAAGTCTGCACACCCCAACCATCAACCTATCTCTTTTATTACTACAGCATTAAGTCTCTGCTAACTTTGCCAACTACACACTGCAATTTAAAGCCACCACTCTTTACGGTCTGGACTCTGACTGGGCCAGTCCAACACTTTGGCTTTCCTTTTCTAAAGCCTTGGGCCATGTTGACGTGTGCTTTGGCTCATTGTCAGTTTCAGCTATTGATTACCCTATTTATGTTGACAAGAAGCAGCAGCCACAAAGCATGATGCTCCCACCACCATACTTCACCATCAGTATGGTGTCCCTATAATGAGCTGCATTGGCATCTCAGAGGGCATATTTTAGGAGTTAAGGCTGAAAAACACAACTTCTGTTGCCACGGCCCAGGCAGGAGATAGCTGTCATATGTAAGGAGTGATCAGCACCTCATACAACCTCCTATAGCTCCTTCAGTGGTGCTGTTGATCTCTTGGTAGCCTCCAAAATAAGTTTTCTCCTCATCCTCTAATCAACTTTGGAGGCTCATCCTGATCTTCAACATCTCTGTGGTGCAGCATTTACGCCACTTATTGACGATGGTTGTGACAGGGTGTGGTTCATCATGTCTATGTTCCTCATGTTCTTTTCTATCCCTCCTCCCACTGCTGCTTTTCAGTAATTAGATCTCACACTTTATTTGGTAACTCTGGCTTTCCCAGGCTTTAGTTTGTCATAGTATCTCATTAAAGAACCAAAAAGGCTGACATTCACATTGTCATTTCATGTTTATTGCTGTCTCATGGGACAATAACAGTCTGCACTGAGCTGAGCTGTGTCACTCCTCTCTCTACCAGTCTTATCTTGTCTCTCTTCACTGACAGCTGTCTGATCTTAAAACATAGTGGCTCTTCGTTGCCGTGATGCACAATTTCTTTTAACATTTATGCAAATTATTTTAGAAGTTTTTTGAGAGTAAAAAGATAAGACAGTAAAGACACTGTCCTTGTGCCAGCACACTGCTTATCTAAAGAACAGCAATATTGTTCAATTCTCTGTGCAGGAGTGCGCCTGACTGTCTTCGGCAATGTGTGTTTGAAAGCCAACTCGTCTCCTTGGCTTCACGTCAGAAGACCTTGGTGGAGGTCCTCCAGAGGCAAATGCATTTGGTGGAGGTATATGTTACCATGAAGGCCAGACTTTCCACTCAGAGTCCCAACCAAACTTCCATATCAGGTTCTATGAAGGCGGGTAAAGCACAAATTAATCAAGGCAGTCAACTGAAGGAAAGCCATAAACAAGTTACAGAGGCCACACTGTTCAGATCAACACCCCCAAACAATGCCAAGGACCTTCCACTGCCTGGTCCTCCTGCTCCAGTACCAGCCAAGGGGAGGAAGCAAACTCATTTATCGAATAAAAAAGCCAGCAGCCGTCAGACCAGTGCCTCACAACCAGGAGCTGCTCCATACCACATCAGCTTTCAGATTAATGGACATAATGCTTTGACACAGAGAAGAGCTGAAGACAACAGCAGACCCCTTTCTAAGCTCATGCAGAGAGGAGTCATGGCATCTGGAAGTGCCCTACAGCTTTTGTTGAAGGTGAGGCAAAGTGTGTGACAGCTCGTTCTGTCACCAAACACACTTACCTGCCAACAGCCTGAGATGATTAAACCTAATGTTTTGATGAGCTGCGTAATGATTACACTTAGCAAAGTCCATAAAATTGATTCCTTTGCAAGTATACACATGAGTGTGTATGCAACAACAGGGCTAAAGGCTACAAACCACTGACTACAGAATGCCACATTGTCAGATCCTACTGTACAGACGCGGCAACACAGGCGTGATCTTTCAGAGAAAGCAAAGAAATCAGGAGTAAATTAAGAAACCAACTTGTGTGTCTCGTTCCTGCAGGGTCAGTGGCACCTTGCTCATGTGCTCGGTGATGGCTTGATAAAGGACAGTAAAGGCAAGTCGCACTGGGCTCCAGAACACTGGCTGGAGTCTATCCTTGGTAACAACATCCCTGTCAGCTCAGCGTATGCCTGGGACAAGGTTAGATACCAGGCTGCCTTAATCCCTTTCGCAGCGCTCAGGGATGGCTGAAGAAATGGGAAATAGTCTTATCTGTTAGCTTTTTATTGTAAGACACATAAACAGTCAAAGGTCAGACAGCTTGCATCTGCAGTGCACCTTAGACTTATTGACTGTGTCCTCTTGACCATTTAAGATCCTCACATTGAGCCCTGCTGGTTACTGCCAAGTCACATTTGTTGAGAGGTTAAAAGTTCAGCCTAGACTTCCGCCAAATGTAAAGTGCCCTGATGTGACTTGGCGCAGTACAAATAAATCAGTTAAGTCAAACACTTTCATCTCCTGGCCACAAACTGAATCCCAAAGCACCACTTCGACTTTCTATTGTTCAATAGTCCAGGAGGAATCAGTTGACTGAAGAGTCAACTCCCGCAGACCGTCTCCTTCCCTGTCTGTCCATGTGGAATGCTCATGTCTGTTTCCTGCCTGCCAGGAAGGGACTGTGGAGACAGGGCAACAAAAGGCATTAGGCTGTAAATTATTGAGTGTTCACTGTAGAGCTGTGCACCAGCACACTCGTACACACACTCCTCCTCCTGTTTATCTGTATAACTATATATGTATGTATATATGTATGGAAAAGTATTATGGTGAAAAACACCTGTTAGGCTGTCAGGTTTCACATCTCCCACCTCATTGTTTATAGGCAGTGGTATTCAGTCTGTGGCGTTAGAAGATATCTCTGATGAACTCCCACCGCTTTTTGCCCAGGTGATGTTCAGAGACAGACCTTTGTCTTATTACTTATTGAACACGGAGACTGAGGGAAACACACCACAGACGTGTCCAAAGGACCATGTTCAGCGTTGCAGGGCCTGGTGTTCTGAGGAGGAGCTGCCCACAGGTCTGTAGTTCCTGTCTTCTTACACACCTAACCTCAGCTCAGCTCTACATACATCCTGCCTTTGACATTTCCTTCAGAGCAGCTCAAACAAGTAAAGCGGGCAGGCAGGCACTGGAGCATGGCTCTTCTCTGTCAATAATTAATCACCTGCCTCATCTGTCTCCCACCTGGAGCTTCTCTGACCACTGTTGCAAACAGCCTCATTAAGATGAATTGTGAATATGTATCACTTCATCCTTCATATGGTTTTAAATGTATTTAAATACCTTTTCTGTTCCTGCAGAAGCAGCCAACCTGAACCGCCTCATGAAAATCCAAATAATCCATTTAGTGGATGATGAGGAACTGCTGCCAGACGTTATGCTGGACTCGTTTTGGGAAACGCTCTTGAACAAAGACTGTTCAGACTCTGAGGACTGGGGGAGTGAGTTATTATAATTATTGCTCCCTACAGTGACTTTCACTTATTCACTAATTTAATTTAAAAAGCCATTTACTGTTTTCATTGTGATTTTGGAAAATAAGGAGGGAGGTACACAATGACTTCAGCTGTGAATAAGACTGAAAGTATTTGTTAATCCTCCATCTTTCCCCAAATAACACAAACTTGTTGTTCCTCTGTATTTGTTCTTCATGTTGTAACTGTTTTGGTTGTGCTTTTCACATTAAATTATATGCCACATTTTCCCAAACACTTATTCTAGTGTTCCGCATTCACTTCAGGTTTATAAGACATTGTTCATAGTATTTCCATATACTATTATCAGCATTTAAGCACAGCAATAAAGATCCAGTTTATTTACATGGCTGGTGTGGTGTGTGGTTAAACTGTCAGTTACTGCCCAGTATAAACGCATGGCTTAGGCCCAGCACTGGCATACTGTGTACGGCAGATAGTAAAGACACATAAGACTGTATGAATAGTTTGATACAGTGGTATCGAAGATCCAATTATCTTAGCCTTTGTTTCATTCTTGGACTGTGCGTGGATCCGCAGAGGAGCGTAAAACATTAGTGAGTGGGTGGTAAATGTATCGGCTGGTGGTGATGTGCTGGGTATGAGCGGGCAGTGGGCGGACTGCTGCTGGGACGCTCCCCTCCGCCACTCCTCTCTCGAACAGTTGCCTCCAGTCTGCGATGGAGCTCCGGACATAGCAGACGGGACTCATGACCGCTCCGCTCTGTCAAAGCGCGCCCACTTTACGCATGCGGTAAGTTCTCTGCTCCCCCGGCTTCATACCTGCTGCTCCTGTAGATCCAGTAGTCGGATGTTAAGGAAGTATTCCAGGACAGGCTGTAGCTGTACCGCACCGCCTCTTGTTGTGATTCCTTTTGGAGAAAAGTGACATTTGTCAGACGTTGATATTTGGACCGGTGCGTAACGCAGACGATCACACCTCAGCCACGGGCAGGCGGACACAGCTCACACCGCTACTCATGCATAACGCAGCAGGTTTTCCTGTTGAATAAGTTAAAGCGGGGTGGGTGATGCTACGTCACGGTGCCGTTTCTCCTCTTTTCACCCAGTTTTCTCTGTCCTAATTTGTTTTTACTCTTACATTCACTGAATGTTTCTCGTTGCACCAGGGTTCTTATATGGAACTGTGAGAGAAGTCTGCATGGCACCAGAGCAGCTCACAGACAACTATAGAGAGCAAGGTAATCTAGACCAGAGAGGTTCGACCAAGTGTGAATTTCATTTATTTTATTCTGCTTCACTTGCCTTCTGATCTCAGCTATTCCATCAAGCATTTGCAAAGTTAAGATGGTGTATTCAGGAAGTAAACTGCATGAGTGTGTAAGACTGAATTTAAGTGGACAGTTCCGAGGTGTTCATGTATTTAACAAAGATGTAATGATAACTAAAACTTTATTAAAACAATACATAAGTTAAAACAAGTCATAAGTTATTTGATTATAAGTTATCATAATTTAAATGGACTATCTAGCTTCACCTGGTGGTCTCCTCACAACAACAGTTCAGTAGTTAATTACATCACAAAGCCTAAATGCTCACGCTCATGTCTGTTTTTATCCCTTTGTAGAATGAAAATAAGATGTGGCCTCTACACACATAGATTGAGACACAGGTGCTTCCTGTTTTCTCTGTCTCTGCTGGCGGTCTGTCTGCTCAAGCTTGTGTACATCAAAGTGACGGTTAGGGACAGCATCTACATCGGGCCGTATGGAATCACTGTCAGCTTATCAAGTATCCCCAATCATGATGTCAACTGCACTGCCATCTATGAGCTTGACCCTGTGGAGATAGGCAAAGCTCTTGAGATAAAGCGGAAAGTCATTGTTGACGCAGATGATGATAGCACTGTGACTTTGACCTCAGACTGTAAAACATTTATCAAAACGAGGGGTTACTATGAGGTGCCGGTGTCAGATGCAGAGCGGAGTTTCCCACTGGCTTACTCCCTGGTGGTTCATAAGAACGCACCCATGGTGGAGCGTATTCTTCATGCCATCTATGCACCTCATAACATCTACTGCATTCACTATGATCAAAAGTCCTCTCCAGCCTTCATTAAGGCAATGAAAAACCTGGCTCAGTGTACCCAAAATGTGTTCATCGCTTCAAAGTTGGAGTCTGTGGAGTATGCCCACATCAGCAGGCTTAATGCTGACCTCAACTGCCTCTCTGACCTGCTGAAGTCAGAGGTCAGGTGGAAGTATGCCATCAACCTGTGTGGCCAAGACTTTCCTCTCAAGTCAAACTATGAACTGGTAAAGGAGCTGAAACAGCTGAATGGCAGCAACATGCTGGAATCCAGTAGACCCAGTGAACTGAAGAAACAGCGCTTCAGCTTCCAGCATGAGCTGAAGAATGTGCCTTATGAGTACCGACATATTCCTGTCAAGACCACAGTAGCCAAAAACGTCGCCCCTCATGGCATCGAGATGTTCATCGGCAGTGCATACTTCGTCCTGTCAAGGGATTTTGTGAATCACATAAGCACCAGCCAGGTGGCAAAGGACTTTCTAGCATGGTCTGCTGACACATACTCACCAGATGAACACTTCTGGGCCACCCTTGTCAGGGTCCCTGGGGTGCCCGGACACATTCCCAGGTCCGAACCGGATGTTACAGATCTCAGGAGTAAGACCCGACTTGTGAAATGGAACTATTTAGAAGGAAAACTCTACCCAGCCTGCACGGGCACACACATGCGGAGTGTTTGCATCTACGGAGCCGCCGAACTTCGCTGGCTCCTCAGCTACGGACACTGGTTTGCTAACAAATTTGACCCCAAGGTGGACCCCATCCTGATTAGGTGTTTGGAGGAAAAGCTGATGGAGAAGCGTCAATGTGTGCAAACATGATAGCGAAGGGAAGAGGAAATGTTACAAGGAGAGGTCAGAGTGGTTCCAGGATGGGTGGAAATGTACACATTCACACAAAGAGAGTGGAACAAAGTACTCAATCAGTTTATCTTACAATTTGAACATGCAGTTACTTTTTCATTCCGTTAAACTCAACAGCTTATGGATCCTGTTCATGACATTTGTTGAATGGTTTTTGCAGATTTCTCAGGCAAACCCATGATAGTGTCATACCATGTGCATTGCTATGGTTTAAAGTCTCTGATGCAACATGGAGAAGCACCATCTGAACACCTTGCAACATTTAAATGCTGCATCAATAATGCATCAGGAATTTAATACTGGGGATCGTTCTGCAGTACGAGTTCTTTTACTCTCATAAGCAATATTCATTTTACTGGAATTAGTCATTTTTACAATTTGGTCTGCTGAGCAATTTGAATTCTCAGTCCACCTCTACTATATTATTCTATTCATTCTAATTATTATCACTCCATAACTGTCCCTGATCACATGGGGCATTTCACAAGCAGCAGAAGGAAATGACAAAAGTGCCTGTGTATAAAAAGATAATGGGTTATTTCAGGAAACGCCATCCTAAAACAGATGCCACATGACATCACACCCAAATATCCATGTTGTCGTGATATGATTCCAGTGAATACTGTTTCCATAGACAGTAGAAATGCCAAAGACTAATGCTTTAAGCATTTAGATTAATATGGAACCTTGTGATTGCTGATGATTTATTTATTCCTGAATAAAGTTACGATGCTTTCTAGGGGTTGTTTGGTCTCTAGTGAGTCTCAGGTTATACTGTGTCAGCAGTAATTCATCATAGTCTGTCACATGTCATGGCAGGTTCTGGCTTATTGAAGAATAACAATGACTTTGCCTGAACATACCATGCACAATTAGTTCAAGTTAAACTAAACTGGAGTATTTGACTGTGTTTGTAGCAATGTTTGAACGAGTAAGTCTGTAAACTATATGTTTTAACAGCATGTATAAAAGGGCGCACATGCGTGCCAGAAACATGGGAGTCACGTGATTTCTGTAGATTGCCAAGGGTGGAAACTCAGTCACAGTGTGTGGTGGTAATGTGCCATTACAAGAATAGATGAATTCAGAGATGCCACCTAGGTTTATTAATGTGACACTATCATTCTGTTTGTGTGTATGGTTTTACACCTGTTTTGCAGATGTTGCTATCTTGTCACCATCTGTGAAATGTTGCACAGTAAGGCACGAGCATGCTTCAGTGACTGAGTGTTACATGTAGCCAGAATTTGTATAGCTGTCTGAGGGCAAACGCCTTCTGCTGGGGCATGGTGAAACGCATGAATGAGATTAAAAGAACACGCTTTCAAACTGGCTGCACGCTTGGAAGGCGTTTGTAGCACTCAGTCATGGTGGTGAAGAGAGATGTTTGATGCAGATGAGCTGTGGCTGATAGAGGTGGCCGTGTTCACTGGATTGTCTGTTTTTAAACAGTAATGGGAATGCAGACCACATGGCTTTTTCATTTGATGACAAGCACTTTATTTCTAGCACACTGAGGTCTTAAATGAGCAGCAACATTGGGCAGACAGCACTTTTGCAATATAATATACATGTATATCAGACGTGCAGTACATCAGTTTGTCAGGTATCAACTGACCATTATGATCCTCATTAATTTGGACTGACGTTGTAGACGGCGTCAGTTTGAGTTAGGTGTGTGTGATAACCTGGCACCTGAGTGTGTGCCATCATTGTCATATCTGTTTACTTTTAGCACGATTGCAAACATGAAAAGTGTTTTGCCAAGGTTTGATCAGGTGGGGAATGTGTTCAACGTGTAGTTTAGGCAGTCGGCTGGCTTTTGACAATGGAAACTCCTCAGGGACTTTAACTGAGTTTTTCCATTTAATAGGACTCGTCTAATGGGCTCTGCTTAGCCCTAAAGCTGCAAGTCATGATGCCTCATTTTATATACAGATCCTATGATTCTAACTGCATTCAGTCCCGAGTGTGTCTAACTGTAGAAAGTGGTTTTAATTCCCTTTTTGGCTCGCTCCAGACTTGGCTCTAAATACTGATGGCTTAACAGGACTGATATAAAGTATATCAAATAGGTACGAAGAGGTGGGAGCTTGTAAGCTGCCATAACTTAGACTGCTTAAGCATCCACTCCCATGGAGAGATGGGAGCGTAATTGCAGTAGAAGCTTCAGACGTCTTGTACTCAGATTGAGCCAGATGAACGGCCAGTTCCTGTTATCCCAATTTTGTGAGCCCTTTTTATCTGCTGCATTCAAGTCAGCTCGTGTTGATGAGCCAGTGCTCAGACAGGCTGAAATGGGATCAGACCATTGTTTATACAAAGGTAATTCAACACAAAGGATGAGGTGCTCCAGTACTGCAGCAGCAGGTGGTGGTTGCATAGCACAAGCTCATGTTACTGTCTGCTTGACTGGCTGGTAAACACTAAGAGTCTTTAATCAGCTGTTATCTTTCAAAGCGAGATTTTAAAGGACATAATGAAAGAGGTGTCGGATAGCCAACCCCTCAGCTGACTTATTATGATGGAAATCTGTGTGCACTTCAGTCCTGTAAAAGCTCACCTTTGGCATTTCTAAACAGCGACCTCGGATCTCGCCAATTAGGTGTTCCTCCTTATTCCGTCCTTTAGAAGAGCTTGGATCTTTCAAACAGTGGGACCCAGAGCAACTGCATTTCTCATTCAGGCAGAGAATCTCAGTAGATCTCAATATAAATGATGATATTTCAGCCAGCTTTGGGTAGCCTCAGATTCTGCAGCAGCTATTTCACAGTTATAGTATATTAGGATACTGCATCAACACATTTGGGATAATTCCTGTTGAACCACTGGTTGTAGAATGACAAAGTCCTCTTCTCTAATAATTTCTGTGTGTCATAAGGTTTGTGTATTGTCAAAATAAGTGGCTGCACACCAGGAGGACCATCACCAACAAGTCTCTCAACCCCGCTGCTGTTCTAGGTAAGGATGGGTGTATGTGGCAGTCTGTATAATACTTCATTTACACCACAGTTAATTTGTATATTCAGTTTTAAACAGCTTATTATAGCTAATTGATCCCCTTTTTTGTGTATTTTGTTTTTCTTGCTTTGTCAGGTCACTATCACACTGTAAACAGGTTACAGTAGATAGCACTATATTAATAATCACAGACCCGGGGTTGACTGAGTTAAGCTGCATGCCAAGTCTATGGGTTCCTGACTACAACTGACCTTTGACATTACACGTTCAGAGCTCATTTTAATAACCAGTAACAGTACTGTTTCCCAGGGAATTCTGGGAACCTAAAAGATTTAGGCAAACCGCTGACTGGTTGATGTGCTTTGATGTGATGTGATTGCACAGTATTTTTTGGGTATTTTATGTCATAGATTTTATCTAAATGGGATGACAGATAGTGAAGACATTCCAAAGCTTTTTCCACATCAGATCTCTCTTTGCCTGTCTTTATCAGGAAAACTCAGTTTGTGAAAAAAATGGCATGTTTCCTGTGGATTCGCAAGACCTTATCAAAAGTTCCACTTTCCACAAGTTCCACAAAAAAACATGAGGATCTCATCTCAGTTTGGACAGAGAGCCTGTGTTGGAACTTTGGAAAACTGTTGTAATTCTTGGGTGTTTACCAGCACTGAGAGAATAAGCTCTGCTCAAGTTGCATCATGGATGTACTGGAGTGCTCCTTTAATTCCCCAACAAGGTGTCTGTGTGTTTATGAGGCAGCTTTTCAGCAACATGTAGATTACAAGTTGTTAACCATGACAACAGGACAGACTCAATTTGATGAGTACAACTGCGCACCACAATCGAAAGCTCCAGTGCAGCTTCTAATAGAGTTATGGTGGCATTGTTTGTTAACTGCTTTTCAACCACATGATAATGGACATGTCTTTTAATGCTCCTACTACTTTACTGTAATGAATGTGTGCCCACATAAAGGGTTGCAGGTCTACCACAATGCCACTTAAAGCTCCATTATCACCAAAGTCTTTACAAGTATGGTAGTTGTAAGTAGCACAGGGCGGATCATAATCCTTTCTTCGCATTACGTACCATTTGAGTGGATAAGGAGTGGTTATAGTCGCTCGTGGCCTCACCGTTGGTCCTCTTCTTCATTACTGGCCTGCTTCTCACAATAAACTCAATTCATGGCTGCTCGACAGTGCAGAGAGGTTGTAGAGGACAGGTGAAATTCGAATACGAAACTTCTGCCCCCTCCTCAGTGTCTGTCTATCTGCAGGTATACAATGAACAATAAGCATCATTCTTTCTCTGTGGTCTGGTATTTTTAACAGGGTCCAAGCTGAGCTCTCTTTGCCTCCTTTCCCCCCCTCTGATTTTCCAAAAGAGGCACCACAGCGTCTGCCAAGTTTGTGAATATATGGTCAAGTTTTGGCTGGCCACTTCATATCCCCTTAACGTTTTTGTTTTGTTTGTATTTTTCATCTTTAAGAATGCAAGACATCAGGAGCAACTTCTCTACTTGAGTAATTATATTATGGCTCACAGTTGCCAAGACTGTGTTTTATTAAAAGATAAAATCACTGGGCTTCTACCTCCTGTAGAAATAAAATAATAGACTCAAAGCGACTTATTTCCATGTTGTCATACATCATATGTAATTGCCCCTCAAAAAGACACATAACACACACACACACACACACGTACACATATTTTCTGCCATTAGAGGCTTTAGATCGCTTTCAGATCTTTCATCCCAAAGGCTGATTAAACTAAAATTCAAAGGTGGATGACACAACTGGACAGAAACAGCATCCAAGCTTTAGAGGCCAGACTGGAGCATGTCATATCCTCATATATCCTATGGAAGTTACCTTTATCAGTAAGGCCACAGCTATGCATCATTTTATGCAACATTTGGAAATGGACCTGGATGCAGACATAGTGCTGGAGCTCTGCAATGTGCAAGTAGAACCATAATGAGAGCGGCATCTGTGCAGTGTGCAATTACGAAATCATGCATTCTCAGCAGCAGAAGTTGGTTTTCTTCATGTCGTCTGCATCTACTCCTACTGTGCTAAATCACAACTTTATAACCTCATTGACCGATTTGGATGAACTGGATTTTATGAGGAACTTATTTTCAGGCTTTCCCTCTTATGTGCTCCAGCTGCTTTGTCTCAAAGCTCTGTTAGTTGCAACAGCCTTTAGTGAGTTAGCTTGGCTGCAGTTCTGCTCAGCCTGCCTGAATGCTTAGCAGGGGGAGTGTTGGTGCTTATGGTGCGAGAACAGGAACTCGTCAAAATGGCCTCAAACAGTCTCAGAGGCTCGGATGTATTTGGTCCCAGCAGAGGCTGGGATTGCTTCTTCTGAGCTAACCAGCTGAAAGTTAGAAAACTGTGTCTTTGAACATGAATCAGTGAGACCCTGGCCCTCAGGTCTGTAGAGTTTTCCTGTCAACTGCAGAACTGCCCACTATACATGCATATACAGAGTTCCACCATTTCTTCTGCAGTTAGGTCCATCTGAATACGTCTCCAACAACATTAAAGGAAAGCATTCATTAATCCTGTTGGAGTCAGACCGGAGTGTAAGGCTGTGACTTTTTCATGGGTTAAGTTCTTTTGTATACCTAAACAAACAAGGAGTGCTTCACCAAACATGTAGCTGTTTGAATTTGTTTAAGAGGTTTCTATGGACTTGCCGATCTCTAAACCGTGAGAGGCAATGAAAAGGATAGTTGGTCTTTCTTGTAAAGTCAGTAAACTGTTTTGTCAAAGGTAAATCTACTTAAAGTACAAGGGAACATGGATTCATGACAATATTTATCAGTAATATTTAGCAGATAGGGTAGAAAGAGTAAGGACGCCTTCTTGGAGTGCACATAACACAACCTTCACAGTGGCGAGGCCAAATCAAGAGCCTCAGCGTGTATCCAAATTCAGACCTTGCCTCCTGTCATCAGCCCTGCCCAGTTCCTGTGGTGATGACGTTTCATACCTTGATGGACCAGGAATACCTCTGAGCGAACAACCTGTCTTTGTTCCTGTGAAGTAACCCAGGACCTAACTGCAGGATTAAGAATCCAGGTACAGGTGGGGGATGGAGAGGTGGTAAATAAGTCGACCCATTCTACCTGAAAGCGAATAGTCAGACTTGAAAGTGTTTATTTTAGATAAGGCATGCCTCGTGAACTTGTATACCAGAATAAGAAAACTTGCTCAACATCTCATTGGCATAATAACTTGGACATTTCCGCAAGTCTCGGAATCTGTATTCTGCTCGGCACTGTTGGCTGCATTTCCACTAAGAAAATACTTTCTGCATTATGCAAAGGAGCGTAAAATATGTTCTAACAATCCTGGCAAGTGGCTTGATACCCGTAACTTGATTCTCTGTTACCTCTCTCTGCCTCAGGCTGTGTTACACTCATACTCTTTCATTCTCTGTTGCCATACCGGCCTCACCTCAATGCAAATATCCGCTGGAGCACACAGCTTGTGTAAACAAATAACTGTGCCTTTGCAAATGTAAGATACAAGGCAAGTGTTGCTTTTGGACAACTATTCAGCTTGAAATAAACACCAAGCTGTATCCTTTGCGCAAACCTCCGTCATTTTGGTTCATGTGGACATGAGCCTGCTACAGAAACAGTGCGCTTGTGTGCTGACTCTGAGAGAAAAAGAACAAAACCTGCAGTGGTCTAACCTTTTCTTTCATTCGCTACAAGCCAGTCACTTGTTGCTCAATCGTCCCGATAGATGTGGACCTCATGTTTTCGTTACCATGAAAAGCCAGCTTTATAACTGATGGCCAATGAAAAAGCTGTCCATGCAGCACAGTTCTCTAAGCATAATGGAGACCTTGTCTGCACAGACAGCCACTGGTTCCAACACCTCACTACATGAGGTAATTGCCTGGAATAACAGAGAGTGCTGTATGTGATAACTTCTCACCAACTCCTCACTTGGCTGCTGAGCAGTATGAGCCTTGTTGGAGACAAATGATTAAAAAAAAATACTGTTGATTTAAGGATGAGTTCAGATAACTTTTAAAATAATAAAACAAATAAATGTTTATTTATTTTAAACTCTAAAAAATAAGTAATTAAATACTAAGGTTGAAGAGGAACTATCATATTTTTCAGCCTGGACACTGTTTTCCCACGTTTTGGTGTCTGGGTGATTACAGAGGATAACAATTTTTGAAATTGGTCTGGTGTTGAATGAGCAGTGAGTCAGGAAACAGGCTGCAGGGCACCATGTAGGGCAATTGTTCACCTAAAGTGCTCAGCCACTAAAAGTGTTGTTTTATCCTCTAATAGACTCCTAACACCCTAACAACATTACCTCTGTCCTGTCTGCAGCAGCTCTCTCCGGTCTTGAACAGCGTTTATTTTAAAGAAGCTGTCTTTGGTTTATTTATTTCTTGGTTTCTTTGGCTGCCTGTTGTCATCCTGGTTAGAATGGTCACTGCAGACTTGATGCAGAGGTGTTAGCATGCATTCCTAGCATTACTAGTCTGAACCTCAGTATGTCCCCATGACCCCACCCTAGGCAGCCTGTTATGTGACATTTGGTTAGTACTGGAAATGTGCAGCCATGAACCATTGTTTCTGATTGTTTAGAGAAACCAAAAAAGGAAACTCCTCTTTCCAACTCTCCCGCCCTGTAATTGTCACAGAATTCCATAGTGAGACTCCCCTGTTTCATTGTTTTGACAGACTATTTCAACATCAATCTGAACCTGTCGTTTGTAAGGTCAGTAAAAGCTGGGGTGTGCTTCCATCCACAAGGTTGGTACAAAATGTAATTTAATCGCATCAAAAGGTAAAAGTGTGCTAACAGCCACATTTGGTCATTACCCCTATTTATGACGAGAGGTGAGCAGCCTGCTGTCACAGGGAGGTGAGATGTCATAATCAGTTATCAGAATTAACTGAGTTCATCAGTCTGGACTATGAGCTCTACTTGCAGAAAATGGTCAGTACACAGGTAAGCAGGTAGGAGGCAGAGGTACAAAAGGGGCAAAGCTGAGGCAGGAAAAACACACAAGGAACGAAGACAGACTGGCACAGACAGGTGGGGGGAGCACACAATATATACACCTGGACACAGGTGCAACACATTAGGGTGGAATCAGGTGATCACACAGGTGGGGAAGCACAGGAGGGCAGGAAGCGGAGGACCCAAACAAGACGACAAGTGATTAGCAAAGTAAAACAGGAAGCACAGGGACATGAAACACTAGGAAGCAGCCAGAACACTTATCTCAGGAGCGAGACGTGACAGTTAAAATCATCAGAATGAGCGACTTTTCCATCTTCTCACCCAACCCTGAGAACACAGTGGGCCCTAAAACAAAGTGTCTGTGTGTCTTTCATCCTGACGTTAAACAAAAGAACTGAAAACATCACCGTTAATTCACCCGGCTGATGGGGCCGCCACCGGGGCCATGGATGTTTGCTCATCCATTTTCCCTGTGTTTTGTGGGCTTATGACTGCCTTGTGGATTTTGCTGTGTGTTTGCTCTGCTGAGTCATTCCAACCTGAGTGGCACCTTGGCACTAAGTCAAGTCAAGTTTTCTGTGGGTGTAGAGCCCCACCATGGCTTTGCCTTTGTCACTGATTTGTTTGTAGCCTCGGCAGCCTCCCTGTGAACACGGAGCACAGTCTCTGTGTGACATGATGGACGCTCATTTGATGACAAGGAATCAAAGGCTACAGGTGGTACTGCAGCCAGCAACTTCAGTTAGCAACAGTTTGTGGTTATTTAAGCAACAGATAAAGCTGCTATATAATCCTTGAGTCACAGTTACTCAGCAATCACTCACATAAACCCTTTCACCAAGTTAAAGTGGCGTTTCCAAATTCAAAACAAATGAAAATCAATATTTATTCGTATGGAGTTAATTGAGTTATCGTGACTCGAGCGGCATGACATCACAGCAGGCTGCTGCCATTCACGCGCTCTTGTGACAGTGGAGCAAGCTTTTTCCACTGGCCTGGCTCTGTCCACTTTGTCCACACCGTGCCGAGCCACCTGAGAGTTACCTGTTTCATATATGGTTCTATTCTTCAAAAAACAGGTCTGATCCCTCTGACATGGAGTTGTTTCTGCTCTGTTCCTCAGCGCATCTCTTTTAATTATCACAGTGTACAAACAGAATCAGCCACAGTGAGCTGAAAAGGGCTGCAGGGCTCTTGATGTGGCTTCAACACGTCATCAAGGTAAATTACTTTACCTAGCTGTGCTGCACAGTGGAAAAACACTTGCGCTGTGTCAGCATGGTTTGGTTTCATGTGGCCGTTCTCAGTGTGACTCGGCGCAGCTCCTGTCCCCACAGTGGAGAAACACTCAGGCAGAACTAGTTTAAATCATTGCACATGGTCACATGTTGCACAATGCTCCTTTAACATTATGTAGACATGCTGCAACGGCAGGCTTCTGATTTCGACTGCATTTTGGAGAAGGTTTATGAAAGTGCATGATCACAATGTTTGAAATTTATAATTAACTGTCTTCATCTGTGTGCAGATTTCTAACTTTCTCCCTGTTGGTGACAGACAACGTCCTTGGACAGCTGCTGAGAAGAACCTGTGGTTGCTCACACCAGCTATTTTGTAATTGCACAATAAAATGTTTCGACACATGCCTTGTCTTAACCTATTTCTGTTATTTTACTGCTGAATGGTCGTATGTCAGTTCACCACGGGTCTGAGACATCACTGTTTTGTTGTTAGTGCCATCTTTAGGTCAACTGGTGTTACTGCTGTCAGTGGAGCAGTGACGCCAGTGAGGCTCAACTTTGGGTACGGTTATTAACTCTGAGGTTTGCATCTGTAGATCAAACATGAGCCAGTTACAAATAAATGCTAAGCTACATTTAACACCCATTTACAATAATTTCATAACAGAGGTTTATAGTAAGGAATGAGACTGACACAGTAGCCAAAAATTAAACATCATTGTTATAGTGTGGTTTGGCACCATCATCTGGTGGAGTTCTGGAGTTCTTTCTTTTTAAGATGGTGAGCGGGGAGGTCTTTGGATTTCTTTTTCTAGAACTATTAGTCACACCTGCATGTCATCAGTAATTTACTCCTCTATTTATACAGAAATGTTTCCTCCAGTCCCTGTCAGATCATTGCTTTTGCGTCTAGACCCTTGCCCTTCACTCTTTGCCTCCCCGCTCCCTGCATAACTGTTTATTCTCCTCCAGAGTGTTTTTGGCATTGCCTTTTGGTGTTTTTCCGTGCATGGCTGAGCCATAGATTTTAGTTAGGACTAGTTTTGTTTATCTGGTGTTGGAATTTTTGTATTTTTTTTGGTTGACACTCTTTTGGTTTTCCCCAGTGGACTTTGTTTAACTACCTTTTCGTTGTTACTTTTGCCTATTAAAATCATTTCTGATTCTGCACACCTGGTCTCGTTCTCATCTTTAACCATGACAGAACGATCTTACCAGACCTCACAGATCATGAAGCCGTCAGGCAAGTTTTTTCTGCTCACGGCACGCTTTTGGGCCAACACCAGCAACCGCTACAAGCTCTGTTTGAATCTCAGGTTCAGCTAAGTAACCAATTAACTCAGATCGGCCACCTCACGGAGAAACAGTTGAGACCGCAGTCCCTGCATACTTCACCTCCTGTTCCGGCACTATCCACTACTGCTGCTGAACGGGAGACGCTGGTTCCGCATCCCGAGCCGTTCAACGGGGAGCTAAGCAGAAGCCGTGGATTCCTTCTCCTGGTTTCCACCGTGTTCACCTGTCAACCTCGGACCTACGCCTCAGATCAAGCCCGCATATCCTTTGTTACTGGGTTACTTAGAGAGAGAACTCTGAATTGGGTGGAGAAAGTTCTTAGTTTGGAAGGATTAGATAACTTGACTTATTCTGACTTCCTAGCCAGATTCCCTGACAGAGGACCTTATTAGAAGAAAAGAAAGAAAAAGATAAATAGATAAATAAATAAATAATAAAGAATAGAAAAAACAAACAAAACAAAAAAACTAAACCAAAAAAACCCCACATATCAACAATGCACATAGACCTATAATTAAATAAGCTAAATCAAATAAATAAGAAACCAAGATTTACAATGAGGGGAGGCATTCGCAGCAGAGCAGGTTCAGCTACAGAAGAACACAACCATGACATCCCTTGTGATATTCCATTACAATATAATCAATTACAACAATCCATTCCACTTAATTAAACCCCCAGATATAGTGTAACATAATGCCATCTTTGTATAAAAGTGTCCATTTTCAGTTGCAGACTTGCCGTCATTTGTTCCATTATGTAAACCTTTTTGAGTCTCTGCATCCACTGGGTTATAGTTGGCGGTTTTGCATTTTCCAAGTTCACCGTTATCATTTTCTTGGCAATCAATAAAAGTATCCTCAGTATATACCTCTGATCTGTGCTATATCTCTCTTTAGGTAAGACTCCTAACACAAATATCAGTGGGTCCGAGTGAACATCCATTTCCATAATTTTGTCATTCTTTAACACTTCTCCAAAACTCTTGAATTATTGGGCAATCCCAAAAGATGTGTAAGGTCCCCAATTTTCCCACAATTTCTCCAACACAATGCCACAGAAGGTTCTTTCACATATGACGAAATAATGAGGTGTATTAAAATATCTCATTTTTAGTTTCCAATCGAACTCTTTCCATAAGTGACTATTAATGCCTTTATGACAATTTGCACATAGGTCTTCCCATATATTATCTTCAATTATGATATTTAATTCCAATTCCCATTTTTCCTTGATGTTGCAAGTGTTTTGAGATATAAGCCTTTTATATATATATGAGAGACATGTTTTTTAATTGGAAAGCATTTCTCTGCAATACTAATAAAGTATTCTTCTATTTTATTTGGGCTTTTGCTAACCATCTCTCTTTCTTTATGACTTGTGATGTAGTGTCGTATTTGGAAGTATCTGTATAAATCATTTGATGGGAGCCCAAATTGTTCTTGAAGATGGGAAAATGATTTGAATTCTGTTCCATTAAATAATTGGTTGATTGTGCTAAGACCTTTACCTTCTAAACCCACTATCCCATGTGGAAGGGGGGAAGTCTATATTACCTACAATTGGCATAGCCCTCGAAATTGACACTGGTCCCCCAAGCATTTTTTTTTTTTTACTGTTGTCCAAACCTTCAGAGTGTGTTTTATCCATTCATTTTCCATTTTACTTTTATTAACAAACTTTATGTCAATAAAGGGTAATACTGATAAAGATATGCCCTTAGCTGTGCTCTGTTCTATTTGGGTCCATCCTGTCTCATGGTCATTTCTAATCCATGCCACTATTGCAGTTAATTGTGCAGCCCAATAATAATATTTAAGATGCGGCAGGCCCAGGCCTCCCTTATCTTTTGACAAGAGAAGGGTTTTTAGTCTTATCCTAGGTCTCTTTTTCTGCTAGATAAATTTAGAGATTAGTTTGTTGAGCATATCAAAGGTGGAAATGGGCACTCTTACAGGTAGAGCTTGAAATCAAAAAAGAAGTCTAGGTAACAGGTTCATTTTCACTGTCTCAACTTTCCCGAGTAGAGAGAGGGGAAGGACCTCCCATCGTATTATGTCATTTTTTTATTTGCTTAATTAACTTATCATAGTTAGCATCGAATAGTTGTGTAGGTCTAGGTGTGAGAATAATCCCTAGGTATCTAAATCCTTGTTTGGGCCAGCAAAAGGAAACAACTTCATTTAATTGTGTGGGTCAAACCCCAGATATCATCATGGCCTCTGATTTGTTTTCATTAATTTTATACCCTGAGACTGAGCCATAATTGCGAAGGCATTGCATAAGTGTGGGGATGGAAAGAAGTGTTTTTTTTAATAAAAAGCAAAATATCATCTGCGAACAGCGCTATTTTATGGGTTAACCCTCTTTCATCCTCTATTCCTTGAATCTGTACATTTTGGCGTATAGCTTCTGCTAAAGGCTCAATACTAAGGGCAAAGAGGATAGGCGAGAGAGAGTCTCCCTGCCGCACACCCCTCTCCACCTTGAAGAAATCAGAACAGTGACCTAAGTCTAACTTTTGACCTAGGGTCTTTATATAGTAGATCAACCCAGGTGACAAATTCTTCTCCAAACCCCATTTCTATCAATGTCTGCTCCAAAAATAACCAATCGACTCTATCAAATGCTTTCTCAGCATCTAAGCTGAGAAGCATTGAAGGCTGTTTATCCCTTTTCGCTATTGACTGCAAGTTCAGAGCTCTCCTTATGTTATTTGTCCCCTGACGGCCCATTATAAATCCTGTTTGGTCTGGTTTTATTAATTTCTTTATATTCTTTTGGATTCTAGTAGCTAAGATAGAAGTTAGAATTTTATAATCTACACACAAAAGGCTTATTGGGCGATAGCTAGTACATTGTAGGGGATCCTTTCCTTCCTTCTGTATGACTGTAATAATAGCTTCTGACCATGACTTTGGGGGTTTTCCTGATTTTAATATATAGTCATATACGTTGCATAATATGGGGGTAAGTTCATTCATGAAAACTTTATAATATTCTCCAGAAAACCCATCTACTCCCGGTGATTTATTGTTTTTCAGTTTAGCAATGGTTTCTTTAATTTCCTCCTCTGTGATAGGTTCTACTAGTTTGGTTGCTTCATCTTGTGACATTTTAGTCATTTTGAGGGGTCTCAAGAATTCATTAATTTTTTCTTTTTAATTCTTTTATATTCTTGACCCATATATAACTGTTCGTAATATTTTGCAAAAGCATCCGCTATTTTCTTAGGATTTGTCTCAACAAGCTTACAGTAGTTTCAGGATGTCTGATCTTAGGAACTGTACAGTTAGACTGGGCTTTCCAGAGTTGAAAAGCCAGCAGCCTGCTAGCTTTATTTCCATTTTCATAGTATTTTCTATTAATATACCTGAGAGCTCCCTCTGCCTTGTATGTTAGTGCTTCATCCAATTGCAGTTTAACTTCCTTAAGCTTTTTAAATGTGTCTTCTTTTCTATATTGTTTATATTCCTTATCCAGTCTTTTTATTTCACCTTCCAATTCTTGTTGTTTGGCTAGTCTTTGTTTCTTTATTCTAGATCCTATAGAAATTATCTTCCCTCTTATCGTGGCTTTACCTGCATCCCACATCACCAAAGGAGAGACATTTCCATCATCATTTATATCAAAGTACTCAGACAGACCTCCCTGTATGTCTTGTTTAATGTCAGTGTCTGCTCATAATGAGACATTAAGCCTCCAGTATCTAAAATGATTGTCTAATCCTAACTTAATTTTCATGGTGACTGGACCATGGTCCGAGATAGTGATTGGTTCAATTGTAGTTTCTTTTATTCGATGTATATCTTTTCTTGACATGCAAAAGAAGTCTATCCTTGAGCAGCTCCCATGCACTTGTGACATAAATGTGAAGTCTCTCTCGTTAGGATGAAGATGTCGCCAGACATCCACTAAGCCCAACTCCTTCATCATACCTGATAGATCCCTTGACATTTTAGACTGTGGTCTTATTATTATAGGTAGTCTGTCTAATTTGGTGTTTAATATACAGTTAAACTCTCCCCCTACAAGTATAATCCCTTCACCTTTATCTGCCAAAAGGGCTGCAATCATTTTAAAGGGTCTTCATTTGGGGCATACACAGTCTCTGCCACCCTAACGATAGATCATAGAAACCAGTTCTGTTTGTGGTTGTGTATCGTCCGCCTGCTGCTTATTCAGAGTTTTTATCTGAATTCCCTGACTTCTTATCTCAACTAGTGCTCAGCTCAGACAAAGTAATCATAGTGGGTGACTTCAACATTCATGTAGATGACACCAATGACAGCCTTAGGAATGCCTTTAACTCAGTTTTAGACTCAATTGGTTTTTCTCAAAACGTTAACAAACCAACTCACTGCTTTAATCACACCCTCGATCTTGTTTTGACATATGGCTTAGAAACTGAACGTTTAATAGTGTTTCCCCAGAACCCTCTTTTATCTGACCATTTTTTAATAACATTTCAGTTCACAATTATGAACTTCTCAGCATTTGGCAGGGAGACTACCTACAGTCGGTGTCTCTCTGATAATGCTGTTTCCAAATTTAAGGAAGTTATTCCGTCTCATTTGGCTTCTATGCCACGTGCCATTACAACAGAGGGTAGCAGCCTAACTACTAGTCCAGCACATATAGATTATCTTGTTGATAATACTGCAGCTACACTGCACACAGCACTGAATAATGTGGCCCCTTTGAAACAGAATAAGAAAGCCATCAAGCAGAGGAAGCTAGCTCCCTGGTTTGACACACAGTTACGCACTTTAAGACAGTCCTCACGAAAGTTAGAGAGGAAGTGGCGATCCACTAATATAGAAGAATTTCACCTTTCCTGGAAAGATAGTATTATAACATACAAATCAGCCCTGCGTAAGGCAAGAACTGCCTATTACTCCAAATTAATAGAGGAAAATAAGAACAATCCCAGGTTTCTGTTCAGCACTGTAGCCAGGCTGACAAAGAGTCACAGCTCTGTTGAGCCAACTATTCCCTCAGCTCGCAGCAGCAATGACTTTATGAATTTCTTTACTAGTAAAATCAAAGATATTAGAGAAAGAATTCATTACGCACTCTCTTCAACTGTTAGAAATCCATGTGTGTCATCTGCAGCAGCCCCTGAAATGTCTGCAGGCTCTGATTTATCTCTAGACCACTTCTCTCCTATAGATCTCACTGAACTGTCCTCAACAATCATTAGATCCAAACCCTCAACTTGTCTTTTGGACCCCATCCCAACTCGTCTTCTCAAAGATGTTTTGCCCCTGATTGGCACTTTTATATTAGACCAGATCAATCTGTCATTACTAACAGGTTATGTTCCACAGGTTTTTAAGGTTGCTTTACTCAAAAAGCCTTCTCTTGACCCTGGTGTTTTAGCACACTACAGACCAATATCCAACCTCCCCTTTATTTCTAAAATTCTTGAAAAGGCAGTGGCTGATCAGTTATGATCACCTGCAGAGGAGCAGTTTATTTGAAGCATTTCAGTCAGGATTTAGAATAAATCACAGCACAGAAACAGCATTGGTTAAGGTTAGCAACGACCTCCTAATAGCTTCTGACAATGGCCTCGTCTCTTTACTTGTCCTGCTAGACCTCAGTGCTGCATTTGACACCATCGATCACAATATCCTACTACAGAGACTACACCGTGTCCCAAAAGTTCATGCACCACAGAAAAAGTCAACTCAGATCGTGAATATTCAACAGAATGCATTTATTCAAAAGCCAGTGTATCCCCCCCACATCTTAATTACTGCCCTCAGCCTGTCGGGCATAGAATGCACTAAGTTCTTTAGAACAGAAGGCTCAATGTTGTC
This sequence comes from Datnioides undecimradiatus, assembly GCA_008933995.1. Lineage (NCBI taxonomy): Eukaryota > Metazoa > Chordata > Actinopteri > Lobotiformes > Datnioididae > Datnioides > Datnioides undecimradiatus. The sequence goes on along the minus strand of WARS01000064.1, from coordinate 177,504 downwards.
CCACTCCCGCACAGCCCTCGCATTGAGCTGCCTCATGGTGGTAGGGGGTGGGCTGTGGAAGACCCGACTCTTCAGGATACCCCAGCAGTTCTCAATCGGGTTGAGGTCCGGGGAGTTGGGTGGCCATTCCTCTTTGTGCAGAAAGCCAGGAAGCTGCTCAGAACACCACTGCTGAGTTGTACGAGCAGTATGTGTGGGGGCACCATCTTGCACGAAGACTATTTCCGCACGCCTGTTGAACATCTTCCTAGCTGTGACGGGGCCCGATTTCTTCTTTCTGGTGAGTATGGGAAGTAGCACTGGCTGGAGAATGTTCTTAACATAATACTCAGCGTTGATGGTGGTGCCCTGGTGTACAACATGCAACTCAGACAGCCCCGAAGATGACATCGCCCCCCAGACCATGCAATGGGCGCTGAACTTGACCTGTTCAGAAGGTGGTACTTCCATTCGATTGTGAGTGTAAATGCGGTCGTTTTGGCTGTTGGGAGTTGGAAATAAGTAGAGAGGGCACTCATCAGAGAAAACCCAGTTTTCCCAGTCTCAAGCCGCTTCTCCTTTTGCAGTTTGATAAGGCGAGGAATCCGCTGTCTTCTGTATGCTCTCAGACCCAGTTTCTCAGTCAGAAAATGATGGATGGTACTCTTAGAGACTGCTTCCCCAAGATTTTTCAGTCTTCGACTGAGTCTGCGGCAGGATTGGTGTCTCTTTCCCTTGGCGTTGCGGATGAGGTCCTTGGCCCTCGAACTCAGAACTGAGGGGCGACCTGCACGGGGCATGTCTTCAAGGGAGTCACAACTCTGGTATCTCTGCCACCACTTCTTCACCCATCGTATGCTTCTGCCAAGGTCCTGAGCTACCTCCCTGCAAGTTTGCCCTGCCCTGTACAAGGCAATGGCTTGAGCACGGACTTGAGGCTTTGAAAGTGCAGCTTTTCCAGATTTTTGTTTGGCCATCGTGGCAACACTACCAAAAAGGTTCTCTCAGTGACATACTTCATGGTCAACCAAGAAATTTATAGGCCTGTCACAAACAGATGAACTAATTAAACAACCTCACAACACCTGGCTGACTAGGTGCAACCCATTTTGGAGATGAAAGGACAGAAATGTTGCCCATTGGGGTGCATGAACTTTTGGGACACGGTGTAGAACATGTCATTGGCATTAAAGGAACAGCACTAAGCTGGTTTAAATCTTATCTATCCGACAGATTCCAGTTTGTCCATGTTAACAACGACTTGTCCGTGCACACAATGGTTAATCATGGAGTTCCACAGGGTTCTGTGCTTGGACCATTGTTGTTCTCCCTATACATGCTCCCCCTAGGCAATATTATTAGGAAGCACAACATAAATTTCCACTGCTACGTGGACGATACACAGCTATATTTATCTATGAAACCAGAAGAAACAGATCAATTAGTCAGACTTCAGACATGTCTGACAGACATTAAGGCCTGGATGACTTATAATTTTCTGCTTCTAAATACAGACAAAACTGAGGTGATTTTGTTTGGGCCTAAACACCTCAGAGACAGGTTATCTGACCTCGCAGTCGCTTTAGATGGTGTTACCCTGGCCTCCAGTTCTACTGTGAGGAACCTGGGAGTCATATTTGACCAGGATATGTCTTATCAGTCCCATATTAGGCAGGTCACTAGGACTGCCTTCTTTCACTTGCGCAACATAGCTAAGATTAGGAGTATCCTGTCCAAAAATGATGCCGAAAAGCTAGTCCACGCATTTGTTACCTCAAGGCTGGACTATTGTAATTCCTTGTTGTCAGGTTGTCCGACTAGCTCACTGCGAGGCCTCCAGCTCATCCAAAACGCTGCTGCGAGGGTTCTGGTGGGAATTAGCAAGAGAGATCATATTTCTCCGGTTTTAGCTTCTCTTCATTGGCTCCCTGTAAAGTCCAGAATAGATTTTAAAGTCCTTCTTCTTACCTACAAGGCCCTTAATGGCCAAGCTCCATTGTACCTCAATGAGATGCTAAGTCCCTATCACCCCAACAGATCACTTCGCTCCCAGAGTGCAGGTTTGCTTGTGGTTCCCAGAATCTCCAAAAGTAGAATGGGAGGCCGAGCCTTTAGCTATCAGGCTCCTCTCTTGTGGAACCAGCTGCCAGTCTGGGTCCGAGAGGCAGACACCCTCTCTACTTTTAAAGTAAAACTTAAAACCTTCTTGTTCGACAAAGCTTACAGCTAGCTCTAGTTACCATGTGAACTACACCATCCATGCCATCCCCTAGTTATGCTGCTATAGGCCGAGGCTGCTCGGGGACATCCCATGCTCGTCTCCACACTCCTCCTCTTCCCTCTCTCTCCTCAAACTCCATTAACTCTGTGTCCTCTCTCCCCTAGTGCTGTGCTTGTTTCTCTCTGGTCTCTCTCTCTGTACCTCTCTACAGATACCTGTGGCTCCAGAGCTGAACAGCTGACCTGTGGCTCCACCGACCTGCCCCGTGTCCTCTGCTGCCATTTGCTGTCATTATTCTATGTTGTACTTCTGATGTTCTCTCTCTCTCTCTTTCTCTCCCCCCCCCCCAACCGGTCAAGGCAGATGGCTGTCCACCTAGAGCCAGGATCTGCCCAAGGTTTCTGCCTGTTAAAAGGAAGTTTTTCCTTGCCACTGTTGCCAAGTGCTTGCTCATGGTGGAACTGTTGGGTGTAATTAACAGTAATGAGTGTGGTCTAGGCCTGCTCTGTTTGTAAAGTGCCCTGAGATGACTTTTTGTTGTGAATTGGCGCTATATAAATAAAATTGAATTGAACTGAACTGAATTGAATTGAATTTAAAATAGTTATCTTTATGCCCCCAATTGTTCCAATCGCCATGACATATCGGCCTTCCTCATCTTGAAAAATACTCTCATTATTGTAGTACACAGATTTACTACCGTAAATAGGATGGCAACCCCTCTTTTCGTCTTCTTCCTACGTGATGCACCATAGACCTGGTCAATCCACTCTCTTTTTAGTTTTAGGTGTTCTATTTCTGATAAGTGTGTTTCCTGAATTAGAGCTACAGAACATTGCAATTTTTTTAGTTGCCCAAGAATTTTTCTCCTTTTAATTGGATTGTTGATTCCTCTTATATTATAACTAATGAAATTCAAACAAGCCATAGTTTCTGTATAATATTTCAACATATCTCTCTCCCTGCTTTAGTAAATATGTCAGAAACAGAAGCTTAAACCGAATAGATCTTAGCAAACTTTGGTCCATAACATATGTCAGAGAAAACATTAATACAACATGAGAAACACAGAACCGAACTTCCACTCTTCCAGTCAGACACAGTAATTGAACTATAACAGTGCCTAACCCCCGTTGGTATTGGGACAGGGGTGTGACCTACCCTCTCTGTGGGAAAAAACGCACACAGTGCAGATATGACCAGTGTTACACTAGTATGTAAAAGAGGTCTGGGTGAGTGTATTCCACTAATTTAAAGCCTGAGCAAAGCTTCCATCCGAACTCAACACATAACTTGTATAAATATGACAATAAATTGTATAAAATTGTTCACATAAGTAACGTAACAACGCATATATTGTTATCGTCACTACAGCTGTTTTAGCTGTAGTATGCTTCTAAACTACCTTAGTCTTTAGAATTGGTTTCGGAAGATGGCTTTTAACACACCTGTGGGGCATTTTGAGTATCTGGTGATGCCTTTCGGGCTCACTAACGCCCCAGCCGTCTTCCAAGCGTTAGTGAATGACGTCCTGCAGGATTTTCTAAACTGTTTCGTTTTCATCTACTTGGACAATATTCTGATTTTCTCCCGTGACATTGATGAACACTGTGTGCACATGCGCCTGGTCCTGCAGAGGCTCCTGGAGAATAAGCTGTTTGTAAAGGCCGAGAAGTGTGAGTTTCACCAGGATCGAGTCTCATTCCTCAGGTTCATCATCCGAGCTGGTCAAGTGGAAGCAGATCCTAGCAAAGTTCAGGCGGTGGTGAATTGGCCTCCTCCTACCTCTCGTAAGGAGTTACAGCCTTTCCTAGGCTTTGCCAACTTTTACCGCCGGTTTATTCGTAACTTCAGTAAGGTGGCTTCCCCTCTGACTCGTCTCATGTCTCCCAAGTTACCATTTGTTTGGTCACCCGAAGCTGAGAGCGCCTTTACCACACTTAAACACCTATTCACTTCAGCTCCGGTTCTCACCCAACCTGATCCGTCGGCCCAGTTCGTAGTGGAGGTGGATGCATCTGATACAGGTGTAGGTGCGGTTCTCTCCCAGCGATCTGGGTCGGACACCAAACTCTGTCCTTGTGCTTTTTTTTTCCCAGTGGCTGACTCCAGCAGAACGCAATTATGATGTGGGAGATCGGGAGCCCCTGGTGGTCAAGCTGGCGTTGGAGGAGTGGCGTCACTGGCTGGAGGGTGCTGAACACCCATTCGTGGTGTGGACCGACCATAAGAATTTGGCTTACATCCAGTCGGCCAAACGCTTAAACCCTCGCCAGGCTAGATGGGCACTGTTTTTCAGCCATTTTCGATTCACATTAACTTACAGTCCTGGCTCTAAAAACATTAAACCAGATGCCCTTTCATGCCAGTTTGATCGCACAGACCCTGCCGAGAGCCCCTCTCCCATTCTACCCTCCTCCGCCATCGTGGGGGTTCTCCGTTGGTCTGTGGAGTCAGCCGCCTGGGAAGCGCAGGCATCTGAGCTAGATCTAGGAACTGGCCCTAGAAGGTTCTCCAGTCGGGGCATAGCTTGTGCCTAGTGTAGCACTCTTATAGCTTTGGAGGCGAGGCTTAAGGAAGTAGAGGCATGGCTCCACATCATTGAAAGCCCCCCTGTAGCGTTAGCTAGTCAGTCCCCAGTAGCCGGTGCGGACCTGCCCAGCATAGCCTCATCTAGCGGTCCCAGAGTAGCTCCCGTTAGCTGTCCCCAGCCAGGGTGGCTGGGTGGCAGTCTGAAGGAAACGTAGCCCGAAACAACGGCCCACGGCACCAGTTGCTTCACGTTTCCAATGGATTTTCCCCATTCAGCGACACACCTGCTGACGGAAAGACTCTGGTTATTGTCAGCTCTATTCTGCATAACATGAAGCTAGAGACGCCGGCGACCACAGTTAAATGCATCCCCGGGGCCAGAGCAGGCGACGTTGAATCCTATTTGAAACTGCTGGCTAAGGATAAACGTAGATTCAATAAAATTGTTATTCATGTCGGCGGAAGTAACATCCGGTTACGGCAGTCGGAGGTCACCAAAATTAACATAGAGTCAGTGTGTAAGTTTGCCAAAACAATGTCGGACTCCATAGTTTTCTCTGGACCCCTTCCCAATCTGACCAGTGACGACATGTTTAGCCGCATGTCGTCATTCCATCGCTGGCTGTCAAGGTGGTGTCCAGCAAACGACGTGGCCTTTATAGATAATTGGAAACCATTCTGGGGAAAACCTGGTCTCATTAGGAGAGACGGTATTCATCCTACTTTGGATGGAGCGGCTCTCATTTCTAGAAATATGGCAAATTATATTAAAACCTGACAAACCAGAGCAGAGACCAGGCGGCAGAGCTGCAGTCCTACACGCTTCTCTGCAGTTTCTTTAGAGCTGTCACCCTCCCATGATCACCGCTACCCCCAGTTTCCTATAGAGACTGTGTCTATCCTTCGTCCACCCAAGCTACCTGAGGCAAAAAATTCAAAAAATTCAAGAGGTGTTATTCATAAAAACCTCACAAGAATTAATACCACCAAGTTATCTGAACCTAATTGATTTATTGATTTATGCTGTCTCACTGAGACCTGGCTGCAGGAGGAAGAATTTGTTAGTTTGAATGAGTCGACCCCTGCCAGTTACATTAATCACCATATTCCTCGAAGCACAGGCCGAGGAGGAGGAGTGGCAGATTTATTAATAAATCCCAGACCTAAGCCTGGGTTTAAAACGTTTGAGTCTCTCACTCTCAGTCTCTGCCACCCTTACCGTAGGTCAGAGAAACCAGTTCTGTTTGTGGTTGTATATCGTCCGCCTGCTGCTTATTCAGAGTTTTTATCTGAATTCCCTGACTTCTTATCTCAACTAGTGCTCAGCTCAGATAAAGTAATCATAGTGGGTGACTTCAACATTCATGTAGATGACACCAATAACAGCCTTAGGAATGCCTTTAACTCAGTATTAGACTCAACTGGTTTTTCCCAAAACCTTAACAAACCAACTCACTGCTTTAATCACACCTTCGATCTTGTTTTGACATATGGCTTAGAAACTGAACATTTAACAGTGTTTCCCCAAAACCCTCTTTTATCTGACCATTTTTTAATAACATTTCAGTTCACAATTATGAACTATTCAGCATTTGGGAGGGAAACTACCTACAGTCGGTGTGTGGTAGTGGGGTGTGGTTCAGCGTCAGCTGTGGGAGAGGGACGGGGAGTGGCTCATGGATGCAGCACCGGGCACAGGTGTTGGTGATCAGTCTAAATTGCTTCCTCTGTCCTGCACTAGCGGCTGGGTCTGATGATGATAAGAACTCACTCCCGGGAGAGGGAGTGGAGGCGTTATTGGCATCGTTGACGGCTGGGTGGCACGCCAGGAGACGAGCGTGTGTCAGAGGAAACTATAGACTGGTGGCAAAATAAAAAGGACATTTATTGGACACTCACCCTGCCTGCTTGTATGTGTGTGTGTGACAGCTGAGGGGAACCCATTGCTACACAGTGTCTCTCTGATAATGCTGTTACCAAATTTAAGGAAATTATTCCATCTCATTTGGCTTCTATGCCACGTGCCATTACAACAGAGGGTAGCCACCTAACCGCTAGTCCAGCACATATAGATTATCTTGTTGATAATACTGCAGCTACACTGCACACAGCCCTGAACACTGTTGCCCCTATGAAACAGAATAAGAAAGCCATTAACAAGACAAAGCTAGCTCCGTGGTTTGACTCACAGTTACACACTTTAAGACAGTCCTCACGAAAATTAGAGAGGAAGTGGCAATCCACTAATATAGAAGAATTCCACCTTTCCTGGAAAGATAGTATTATAACATACAAAATAGTCCTGTGTAAGGCAAGAACTGCCTATTACTCCAAATTAATAGAGGAAAATAAGAACAATCCCAGGTTTCTGTTCAGCACTGTAGCCAGGCTGACAAAGAGTCACAGCTCTGTTGAGCCAACTATTCCCTCAGCTCTCAGCAGCAATGACTTTATGAATTTCTTTACTAGTAAAATCATAGATATTAGAGAAAGAATTAATTACGCACTCCCTTCAACTGTTAGAGATCCATGTGTGTCAACTGCAGCAGCCCCTGAAATGTCTGCAGGCTCTGATTTATCTCTAGACCACTTCTCTCCTATAGATCTCACTGAACTGCCCTCAACAATTATTAGATCCAAACCCTCAACTTGTCTTTTGGACCCCATCCCAACTCGTCTACTCAAAGATGTTTTGCCCCTGATTGGCACTTTTATATTAGACCAAATTAATCTGTCATTACTGTTGGGATACATTGCTACATTGCTTATGTGCAGAGAAGCTGATGTGCAGACGCTTGCAATTCTTAATCACAACCACACTGCTTAGACGCTTAGAGTAGCAAATTGCATGGGAAAAGAATTTCGACAGAGACATCAGAATGAGATATTTGGGAACAGAATGTACCGCAGGAGTCAAGAACAACTCCATTAATGGTATAATCTACAGCTGTGGCCTTCTGAGATAGTTACTGTCTGTTCGGGCGAAAGGCCACCAAGAATGCAGAAAATAGCTTTTGGTGTGGGAATGTGCGGTGTTGTATTCTTTTTTCTACACAGAAAACAGGAGCTATCAACGGCTGACGCTGATCACGAGAGCGGAGTCAGATTACACGAGGAGGACACCTGCAAGAAGGAGTGTCCAGCCATGCAGCCAATGAGAAGCAATTACACACACATTCTTTACTTCCTATGTGTAACAGTAATATAAAACGGACCAGGGAAAGATAGATCATCAGACTTCGTGAACTGATGCTGTGACTGTATGTCTGTCAGGGAAACATAGTCTGGTCCAGAACTCTGTAAACAATCTCTTTTTCTTATGCACACTTTGCAACAATTTGGTGCCCCTGACATGATGAAGGCAGGAGAGTGGTGAGAGGAGTAAAAGTTTAATTTGGAAACAGGATTTTTGTGAGTTTTGAAACAGACAACTCGGACACATGGACAACGCACAAGGCCTCAACTAAAGGGTGAGCAGAGACCTGTTTAAACGAATTTCTGCAGATTGGATATAGAACAAAAGTAACGTTAAGCCATGTGTCCTCATTGTCTGTAATACAGTGAAGTGACTGGAGAAAGAGAACGTTGTTGTACTGCGGTGGAGGCCAGTAGCTTGGGCGGCTAGAGCCTTGCGAGATTTTGGTCTCCAGGAGGTTGAAAAATAAAACCCACCAGGACGTAACAGTCTCAGGTCAGGGAAGCAAGCGTGAAGCGGTAATCCAGGACAGTTTACTGCAGAGTGTTTAGATTTCGCAGTTATTATCTTTTATGTTCTCCCCGCGACGTGAGGAGGGTGAGCTTGTGATTCTCAAACTACTGTAAGAAATTCCATATTGGAGGTATCCGGTAGTGACCCAAGAGAGTGAGTCCCCACTGTGGGGGGCGTTGTGTGGGTTTTTGTGTGGGATTAATTGTGGGAGGTAGATACAACAGTGTCTCGATCTGTTGAGTGTCTGAGTTGTAAAAGCGTGTGGTGGAAACCTAACAGTGCTAACATAAGCCACACGTCTCACTGAAAAGTGAGTGCAGCTTATTGGGTCAGTGGCTTGGGTGAACTCCATACACACTGACTGGCTCCAAACAGAGACGCAAACAGCTGATAGGGTCAGTTGCTCGGGTGAACTCCATACAAACTGACTGGCTGTTGAGGGAAATAAATTCTCCAAATTAAACAGAATCTGCTGACAGGGGTGGCACATGCAAAGTCTACGACCACCCGAGGGTAAGTATTGTACAATTGAAAAGTAAGTGCGTATATTTACCGACGGAAGGCAGATCTGCAAAGCACACGTTAAAATAATGGAAGGGGAATTTGACCGAGAGTGCGAAGAGTCTGGTGGCTGTGGCCCTAGACTGGCTATGGTTGCGCAGGGACCTAGCTTAGAGGAACAGTGGAAGCAGGTCAAGAAGCAGCTACTGGAGAGGAGAGGTGGGAGAGAACAAACAAAAACTTAGTGAACAGTGTGATGAAGTATGGGAGGATCTGCAGAAGGGAAAGGAAGTGTCAGAGGAAGGCAGGGAGAGTTTGCTCCACCTGTTTGCAAAATTAGAGAAAGCAGCTAAGAAGGAGCTACAAGAGCACGAGAGTAAAAATCCCTCGCTCTTCCAGAAGAGGGGGTGGGAGAAAGAGAGGTGTAAAAAGGATCAGAAAAGAGCGCTAATCCATCCATTAAGGGGGAGGAATAAAAAGCCTAAACGTTCAGGTCCAGTCACACACTGACACAATCTGCGAAGCAAAGCACGTGCGTCATTGCCTCACATGATGGCTCCACTGCTAGATGGAGGAGCAAGAAGGAGAGTTTATCAACCCTTCTCATTCACAGACATGAATTGCTTGCTGGAAAAAAATGCCTCTTCCTACTGAAGGGGGAGGGCCTTGGATGAACAAATTCTGCCAACTGACCATGGGTTACACACTGGCTATGGGAGACTGGAGAGCACTGTTGGGAAGACAGGTGTGGGAGTTCGAGGTAGAACAAGTTGAAGCTATGGCCAAAACATTAGCGATACGACAGGAAGAGCCATTTATCAGACACGCCACAGCCATAGGGGAAGCTATGTAAGTATCCTGTACCTCAGGGTGCAGTCCACTCCTTAGTGTTTAGAATCAGAGAGGAGGAAAACGTTCCCTCGTTCCTTATCAAGTGTAAGACACAGTGGTCAGATACCACCGGTGCCCATCCTGGCTCTGATCCCTTACAGCAATCAATGTTTAGGAAAGCAATCATGGAAGGCATGCCTAAGTCAGTCAAATCCACAATGGAGAGCAATCTTGATATACCAGGGTGTGACTGTGCCAAGTGTGAGAAGCATTTGGCTCATCACCTAAAAATACACAGACAAAAGACTGATGGTGAACAGTCTGAAACACAGAATGCACAGACTCAATTATTAAAATTACAACTTGATTCGGCTTGAAAGCAGTTTAATGCATATAAAAAACAGAACAAGCAAATGGTGCAGCAGCCAGGTCCCTCTAATGACCCACCTCAGTTGTATCCCATACCTGACTGGGTTCCTCCTTCACCTCATCATCATCAGGTGGTGGGCATGAGAGCGGGTTATGCGGGTGGTCGTGGGGGTTCGGGCAGGTTCTGAGGAAACTACAGAGGACAACAGAGCGGAAGCTGGAATAGAAGACCAGGGAACGACTATGATGGCTGCTACATCTGTGGACAGCCAGGACACTTGTCCAGGACCTGTCCTAATCGTTTCCAGGGACAGGGGCCTCAGCAGGGTCCGGGGCAGACGCCACACCAGGCACCAAATGCAGGAGCTGCACATGGGGGGCAGTATCCAGTGATGAACTATTAACGGGGCCCGAGGACACCCGATCATGTGGGCTTGGCAGACCCCTACATGATCATGACTGTAAATAATGAAGACATGTCTTTCCTTGTAGACACTGGGGCGAGATATTCCACCATCGTATCTGAAATGATGCCTTCTGACCTCTCTAGAGACGCTGTTCATGTTGTTGGGTTCTCGGGTAAAAATGAAGCTCTGCCTCTAACAAAACCTTTAGCCGTGCATGTGGCTGGCCAAACTTTCTACCACCAATTTGTGAACTCTGCATCCTGTCCTGTTAATCTCATGGGAAGGGACATATTGGTGAGATGTGGAGCATCTGTCCTATGCAGCCCTGATGGTTTAATGGTCAGATTCCCTAATGGACTCTCCATGAACTGTTCCATCCCATCTCTGTCCACCACCTCACACATGTTGCTGGCAGCTGACAACACTCCACCGGCTTCTACGTGGGCAGACATCTACTGGGGCCTCATCCTCGCAGAGAATCCACATCAGAATTGTCTGATTTCGTTGTTCACTCAGTGGCGATCTTGGTTGCAGGCCCTGCATCCCTATGCTTCCCCTGCTGACCCGTTCCATGTCACACTCTTCTATGATAGAGACAAAAATGAGGTGTATCAACAGGCTTTCTACAATGAGGTGGATGGCAAACATTGGCAAATTTCATCTGATTCCATCTTAGTGGGTCCTGAGGGCGTGGCTGCGGCTGTACAGTTAACAGATGAACAACAACACTGGTATGAGTTGAGTTCTGAGGCCTATCCTCATATTACTCTAATGGTGCACTCTGAACATCAGGCTAAAGATTTAGGACCAATGTGCAAAAGGCTGTCAGTCATAGAAGATTGGACTCCCACCCAAATTCCAGGGCTCTTTTATTCTCCCTCTGAAGAAGCATACAAAATTATACACACAACTCGCGATGTTGCTCTATTAGAACACAGACAGAGTGAACGTTTTCATGGCCGTGAAAAAACAGACCACAAACTGTCTGAGAGTATGCTGGCCAGTTTGCCCACAGACCATTGGGCACAGGGCCCCACGGACGTTGGGTTCTGCTCCTCCATTGCTCCTATCACATTTCAACATAGCGCACTACAGCCCAATTGGCAACCTCAGTACCAACATAAACCAGAGGCTGAACTAGGCATACTGGACACCACTGATGGCCTTAAACAGGCAGGGGTGCTCAAACACTCTCACTCTGCCGATAGAGAAAAAAGGCACTGATAAATAAAGAATGGCACATGATCTCAGGCGTATTAACACCATCACTACCACTCCTACAGTTCCTGTTCCTAATCCGTACACTGCAATGTGTTCTCTCACCCCTCAACATCAGTGGTTTTCATGTATTGATCTGGCAAACGCATTCTTCTGTCTGCCGTTAGCTGAGGAGCTCAGGGACGTTTTTTCATTCACATATCAGGGTCAGAGACTGAGATACACTTGTCTCCCTCAAGGTTTCATTTTGTCACCAGGTATTTTCAATCAGGTACTTAGGGAACAGCTGCAGGATCTAGTGCTCCCTGACGGTATGACACTCATTCAGTACGTTGATGACTTATTGTTGGCTGCTCCGTCACCGCCCGTCTGTTTGCAGGCAATGCAGGCTCTCCTGTTACACCTCCACAAAGTGGGTTTCAAAGTGTCTAGGAAGAAGCTCCAGTGCTGCAGACAATCTGTTACCTTCCTAGGGAGAGTAGCGTCAGCTACAGGTACATCCATCTCTGGTTCTCACCATTCAAGCATCCTTCAGCACCCAAAACCCCAGACTGTGAAGGAAATGTTGTCATTTCTTGGTCTGGCAGAGTTCAGCAGACATTTTGTTCCCCAGTTCTGTGCTCTCACTGCACCCTTACGCTCACTTGTTAATGAACAAGGTATGAGAAATTTGAAAGCCCCTCTGAACTGGACAACCGAGGCTGAAGCCTCTTTCATTCGTTTGAAACAAACTCTAGCTCAGGCTGCTGATTTGGCTGTGCCGGATTATACTGAGCCATTTTTTCTGGATGTTTTTCCAGAAAAAAGGGGGTGGTAGACAGGTGCTAACTTATGCTAGTGTGGTGCTGGATCCCACAGAGGCAAGACATCCACCATGCACATGTCATGCAGCAGGAGTAGCCAAACTGATACAGAAAACAGCACACATAGTTATGGGACATGCGCTGACAGTGCTGACAACACATAGCATTGTAGCATATGTGAATTCTGCATCATTCATCATGACATCACTGCGACAAAACAGATTGGAAAAACTGCTAGGGGCAGCACACACAACATACACACACGAGGGAATCAACATGGCAGACAACATGGGTGAGGGAATACCACACTGCTGTGAGGAGAAAGTTGAAAGGGATAACAGGATAAGACCAGACTTATCATGTAAACCATTGCAGGATGTACAGGAGGAATTTTTCACAGACGGCTGTTGTTTCAGACATCCAGAGCAGGGCATACAGGCAGCATTTGCAGTGATCAGACAGAATCAGGATGGTGAAATGGAAACAGTAGCAGCAGAAAAGTTGGAAGGGAAAGCTTCAGCTCAGCAAGCGGAACTTAAAGCAGTCATAAAAACATTAGAAGAAGCGGCAGGGAAAACAGCAAACATATATACAGATTCGGCATATGTAACAGGTGCAGTCCACGTGGAGCTGGGTCAGTGGCAAAGAGCAGGATTCAAAACAACAACTGGTGCAATTGGCTGAAGCATTAATGGAGTAGGTGTGCTCCATCAGCGCCGCCAAATCGCTCATCACAAGAAGTCAGAGAGACTCTGGTGATACTGGTGAGGTAGAGAAAGCCGATGCAAAACAACAAGAAGAGGGCAAGAGCTCGAGTTGATCCAGATACAGACCACAGATTGACACAAAGGAATTTCTCTTGACTGATACATCAGTACAGGGATCACAGATTTTCAGAGGAGACCAGAATTGCAATGGATATCTAAATGGTTCTGAGCGGTATCCCCTCCGATACCAGCACCTTATCAATTAGCCTTATTCGACGTACATAAGGTTTTCAGAGTTTGGACAGACATCAAGGTATCACCTTTCCAGATCAGGTCCTACGTTGACGTAGTACAAGTTTTCCAGGCAGACCAACCAATCAAACTCCAAAGAGGGATACATTATTTTATAGAAGTGTGGCTTAATTCTTTGCTTTTATATTTGGGGGGGGCACTCTACGATAAAATGACAATAATCGCTAAGGCTAAGCAATAATAGTCAAGTGTGTTATATGATTGTTGGGAAAGTACTTCTCTGTGAATAAAGGTGTGAAGGTTTTAAGGGCTCTCTGTAAAGAACAGATACCTTCCGGGTTATTCTTGCAGATACAGGAGGAAAGATAAAGATCCAGGGACAAGAAGGTTTTCATTGCTGCTTTAAAATGTGGGAGCGAAAGAAGGGGAGATATGTGCTGGGATTTTGTCTCATTTCCTTGGCAGCGGGTTTGCCTCTGTTGCTATGGGAGGCAGCAGAGAGAAAAGAGGAAGTTGACGATGAGGATGACTTGGCAATAGTAGTTCAGGATACGGTGTGACGTTGGTAATTGATTGATCTCAGAAATGTCTGAGATCAAAAGGGGGATTGTGGGGATACATTGCTACATTGCTTATGTGCAGAGAAGTTGATGTGCAGACGCTTGCAATTCTTAATCACAGCAGATATGAGAGCCACACTGCTTAGACGCTTAAAGTAGCAAATTGCATGGGAAAAGAATTTCGACAGAGACATCAGAATGAGATATTCGGGAACAGAATGTACCACAGGAGTCAAGAACAACTCCATTAATGGTATAATCTACAGCTGTGGCCTTCTGAGATAGTTACTGTCTGTTCGGGCGAAAGGCCACCAAGAATGCAGAAAATAGCTTTTGGTGTGGGAATGTGCGGTGTTGTATTCTTTTTTCTACACAGAAAACAGGAGCTATCAACGGCTGACGCTGATCACGAGAGCAGAGTCAGATTACACGAGGAGGACACCTGCAAGAAGGAGTGTCCAGCCATGCAGCCAATGAGAAACAATTACACACACATTCTTTACTTCCTATGTGTAACAGTAATATAACACGGACCAGGGAAAGATAGATCATCAGACTTCGTGAACTGATGCTGTGACTGTATGTCTGTCAGGGAAACATAGTCTGGTCCAGAACTCTGTAAACAATCTCTTCTTCTTATGCACTCTTTGCTGTTAGAAGACAAATAAAAGAATCAGTGATTTTTAACTTTAAAGAGACTCCTGCATCCTTCATCAAACGAACACGTGAGTTCAGTGTGGAGAACTCAACATTACTAACAGGTTATGTTCCACAGGCTTTTAAGGTTGCTTTACTCAAAAAGCCTTCTCTTGACCCTGGTGTTTTAGCACACTACAGACCGATATCCAACCTCCCCTTTATTTCTAAAATCCTTGAAAAGGCTGTGGCTGATCAGTTATGTGATCACCTGCAGAGGAACAGTTTATTTGAAGCATTTCAGTCAGGATTTAGAATACACCATAGCACAGAAACCGCATTAGTTAAGGTTAGCAACAACCTTCTAGCATCTGACAATGGCCTCATCTCTGTACTTATCCTGCGGCCTCCAGTTTTACCGTGAGGAACCTGGGAGCCATATTTGACCAGGATATGTCCTTTCAGTCCTATATTAGGCAGGTCACTAGGACTGCCTTCTTTCACTTGCCCAACATAGCTAAGATTAGGAGTATCCTGTCCCTATAAAGTCCAGAATAGATTTTAAAATCCTTCTTCTTACCTACAAGGCTCTTAATAGCCAAGCTTCATTGTACATCAATGAGATGCTAAGTCCCTATTACCCCAACAGATCGCTTCGCTCCCAGAGTGCAGGTTTGCTTGTGGTTCCCAGAATTTCCAAAAGTAGAATGGGAGGCCGAGCCTTTAGCTATCAGGCTCCTCTCCTGTGGAACCAGCTGCCAGTCTGGGTCCGAGAGGGAGACACCCTCTCTAGTTTTAAAGCAAACCTTCTTGTTCGACAAAGCTCACAGCTAGTTCTAGTTACCATGCCAACTACACCCATAGTCTAAACTACCCCTCCATGCCACCCCTTAGTTATGCTGCCATAGGCTGGGGATGCTGGGGGACATCCCATGATGGTCTCCACACTTCTCCTCTCCCCTCTCTCTCCTCAAACTCATTTTAACCATCACAGATTAACCATTAACTCTGTGTCCTCTCTCCCCTAGTGCTGTGCTTGTTTCTCTCTGGTCTCTCTCTCTGTACCTCTCTACAGATACCTGTGGCTCCAGAGCGGAACATCTGACCTGTGGCTCCACCAACCTGCCCCGTGTCCTCTGCTGCCATTTATTATCATTATTCTATATTGTAGTGTAAATAATTACCATAGCTAGGATTCTGTTGTCCTACCATTCTGTCAGTTTTCATCATCCCTCTCCTGTCTCTCTCGCTACCTCTCTCTCTCTATCTTTCTCTTTCCCCCCAACCGGTCAAGGCAGTTGGCTGTCCACCTAGAGCCAGGATTTGCCCAAGGTTTCTGCCTGTTAAAAGGAAGTTTTTCCTTGCCACTGTTGCCAAGTGCTTGCTCATGGTGGAACTGTTGGGTGTAATTAATAGTAATGAGTGTGGTCTAGACCCGCTCTGTTTGTAAAGTGCCCTGAGATGACTTTTGTTGTGAATTGGTGCTATATAAATAAAACTGAATTGAATTGAATTGAATTGAATTGAATAGCGTGTCATCCGGGGGTGTCGTGAACCGTATCTGCTCTCCGCTGCCGGTTTTGGTGGCCGCTGATTGAGAAAGACACAAGAGATTTCGTTTTAGCTTGCTCCATGTGCGTGCGCAATAAGTCGAGTCATTCAGCACCGGCTGGTCTGCTGCATCTCTTACCTGTTCCAAGCCGTCCGTGTTTGCACATCGCAGTGGACTTTGTCACCGGACTTCCTCTCTGTCAGGGAAATTCCGTCATTCTCACGATAGTGGACCATTTTTCCAAGGCAGCGCACTTCGTGGCGCTCCCCGGGCTTCCCTCCGCAGGTGAAACAGCTGTTTCCGGCTCCATGGGATCCCTGCGGACATCGTGTCGGACCGAGGGCCACAATTTACATCACGGGTATGGAGGGGATTCTGTAAGACTCTGGGAGCATTGGTTAGTTTATCTTCTGGTTTTCATCCCCAGTCCAACAGCCAGTGTGAGCAGGCCAATCAAGATTTGGAGTCTGCCCTACGCTGCTTGGTAAGCAGTCATCCTTCTACGTGGAGCTCACAGCTGGTCTGGGTGGAATACACCCATAATTCCCTGGCACTCCTGCTTGTGCTCCAGGTCAGACTGTTTGGTTATCTACTAAAAATATTCCGTTAAAGACTGAATCACGGGGGCGCTAGAGTGCATACTATGGTGTAGGCGCACTTTTTCGAGCTCCCATCCAATATACTAATATTCAAGCAATATAACATTTCTCAACTGCTTGTACCCGCTAGAAGGTAGGGCATTACGCTCATTTTTTGCTTGTGCACTGGCTACCAGGAGGGAACAGAAACAGCAGACTAACGCCAAGAAAGCGCCCTCTGCAAACCCAGTGTGAGAGGCTAATGCTAGCGCTAGCATCGAGGGTAAGGATGATGCTCCAGAGCTAACTCTGCCGGGGGATAAGGCAGATGCTGAGACATCCGTTATCCTTGCGGCTATAAATGACAGATAAAAGATGGAGGACAGATTCAACAACCTGGAGTCGTCCCTGCAAGCCACGCAGGCCACCTTGACCAAACATGAGGCTCGGATTTCTACTATGGAGGAGTAGTGACCTTGATGTCAGGCTGACTCAGCTAAAACAACAATGTCTGCAGTTAGAGGAGAGTCACAAATTACTCCAACACAAGATCATCAACCTCGAGGTGCACTCCCGGCGCCAGAATATAAAAGTGGTGGGCTTGCCAGAAAGAACTGAGGGTAACAACCCTGAGGACTTTTTTGCCAAATTTTTGCGCGATTTGCTGGGTCCTGCTCACTTCCCCACCCCGATAGAAGTTGATAGAGCGCACAGACTGGGACAGCCGCCTGACGCCAGAACACGTCCCTGTGTCACGATAGCCCGGATTCACAGCGTTCGGGTGAAGGAGAAAATACTGCGGCTGGTGCGGGAGAACACCTCTCTAACCTATGATGGGAGACGGATCCACATATACCCTGATTTTCCTGCGGAGATAATGAAGCGGTGCCAGCCATTTGAGGAGGTGAGGAAAAAATTCAACAACGCCGGGATGCGCACTGGATTCCTCTATCCTGCACGGCTCCGAGTCACCAAAGGTACCGACATTAACAAGATCTTCAACACCCCAGAGGATGCCGATCGCTTTCTGCTCAACTACCGGGCTACTGAGGAGGGGTGATGGCTTTGCACCGGTATGTTTGATTTGTGCCGGCCAACGCTGGCAGCAGGACAGATTGACGAATATCACTTAACCTGCTGTGACACAGACCTGCTGTTGCGGGGTAACGTTAAATACTGAATTACTGTTAAAAGTTATTTGTTCCTTACCAGTGTGCCCTATTTTCTCCACATTATTTTACTTAAGTGCCTCACTCTTTACTATTGAGTAACACTTGTGCCAGATGTGTTCTGTTTTGGTTAACCAATGTGCCCAATTTGCCTTACATCTTTTTATATCAACACCTGGGTTCTCTCTAATTTTTGTTGCTGATATGTTATGATGTTTATGGCCTGTTATCGGAGGGGATGCTATTTTTTAAGTTAGCTAACTAGCGATATTACTGGTTAGGTATTGACTAGTATAGGACCCCTGAGGACGGTATGTTAGGATATTTTCTCTCGCTTTGTTTGGGAAAGTGGGAGTTTGGGGTGGGTAAATGTAAGTTGACTTTATGTGTTTTTCTGAGTGTTTTTGTTTTGTTTTTGTTTTTTTTACTCGTCGTCACTGTCCATATAACCGAATCTCCACTTCTTTATGACACCTAGAGGTAAAGATGAGGGTATCAACTTGGTCAGCTGGAATGTTCGCGGTCTAGGTCATTCAATTAAACATGCTAAGGTTTTTGCACACCTTAACTCTTAGGCTGCAGACGTGCTGTTCCTTCAAGAGACTCATATTAGACCATCTAAGCAGAAGCGTTTGCGTTGCACCTGGGCAGACAAAATATATCAATCCACATTTTCAAGCAAAGCTCACCGCTGTTGCTATCGTTATCCAGAGAAACATACCTTTTAAACACATTTCAACACTATGTGATCCGAATGGCTGATACATCATTGTAACGGGCCATCTATATTCTATTCATGTAACGCTGCTGAACATTTATGGGCCAAACATTGATGACCCAGCATTTTTCAGAAAAACGTTTGAGAAGTTACCTGACCTTTCAAACACAAATTTAATAGTCGTTGGGAACCACAACGTAATACTAGACTTCCATCGTGACAGGTCAGCTAGCAAAATATGTAACCCCTCTAAAGCTTCCATTCTCCTGGATAATTTTATCACATCCACTAATTTAGTCGACACATGGCGGCTCCAACATCCGACAGATAAATGGTAAATGGTAAATGGCCTGCACTTATATAGCGCTTTTCTAGTCATGTGACCACTCAAAGCGCTTTACACTACAAGTTGACATTCACCCATTCACACCAAACGAAACTAAGGAAACTGAGGATTTCTAACCCATTCATACACCGATGACACAGCATCGGGGGCAATTTGGGGTTCAGCGTCTTGCCCAAGGACACTTCAGCACGCAGCCCAGAGGAGCCAGGGATCGAACTGCCAATCCTTGGATAGGTGGACGACCCGCTCTACCACTGTGCCACAGCTGCCCCTAGATAGAGAATATTCTTTTTTTTTTTCGAATAAACACAAATCATATTCCCACATTGATTTTTTTTTTATTGGATGCTAAACATATACCAAACGTTACAAACACCAAATACCATAACATCTTGATCTCGGACCACGCCCCAACCTCCATGACTCTCAATTTCAATAAACCCAGGCTGTGCTCCTCATGGCATTTCCGCCCATCTCTGTTGGCAGACGAAAACTTTTGTAAACATATGTCTGTAAAAATTACTGAATATCTTGAGAATAATGACACCTCAGATGTCTCAGATTCAACCTTGTGGGAAACGTTCAAAGCTGTTATGAGAGGTCATATTATTGCATATGAGGCAGCTTTGAAAAAGTCAAATAAGACTCGTTTGGATGAAATTGACTCTGAGATCTCACAATTAGAATCATTATACAGAAGCACTGGCAATTCTCAAACATTGCAAAACATTCTTAACCTTAAATATGAATATAATACAATCTTATCATGACAGGTTTGCGAACAGCTCCTGCGACTTAGGAGGCAATATTTCGAACTCGGGGACAAATCTCATACACTTTTAGCTTGCCAGCTCAGGGGCCAACAGGCCAGCAGAGCTATCCACAAAGTAAAATCTCGCACCAGAGTAATCTTAACAGGCCCTAAATGTCAGGTCTGGACTCAGAACAGGACTCAGGTGCAGAATCTCGTGACCACCAAGGCAGACTTTATTGTTTGAAGTCTCTAGACAGAGTGACAGTGCTATGAAAATTATCTTTAGGTTTCTGGTCTAAAGGAAACCTCGAGACTGACTATGACTATGAAATCTATGTCTGTGACTATACTTCTATAATAAATATACTAACAAAAATTCACTCCCTATGGAGGAAAAAACACAGTCTATGAATTTTACAGAAACAACAAAAAACGCTCCGAGTGGAGGATATAACCTAAATCTACTAACAAAGAAAACAGTCTTCTTAACAATTAATCAAACGCAAATGAAAACCACTCACCAAAGGAGGGAAAAACCTAACATCTAATTCTAATCTTCCTAGAAAACAAAAACCCTGATCTATGAAAAGTATTAACAAAAATTCACTCTTGAAAGAGGCTTAAACACACTTGATTTCGCTAGGACAATCTTGACTATGACTTGGCAATACAGGCTGGAGTGATCGAATACGAAACACACTGGCACAGGACAAGGGGAGACGCAGACTATTTAACACATGAGGGTAATGAGGCACAGGTGGACACAATCGGGGATCAGGGAAGACAATCAGACAGGTGGCACATGAGGAAGGGCAAGTGACCTGAAACGAGAGGAGAGTTAGTTTTCAAAATAAAACAGGAAATGACAAGACAAAAACCCAAGACGCGACAAAACCTCACCGCGGTGTGACACTAAATTGATAAACTCTCGCTTCCAAGAATATTATGAGGAGCTTTACAGATCTAAAGCCTCAGGTGATTTGGATAATTGGTTAAAAAATCTAAACACTGATAACTCCAATTCTACACAGGATGTTTTCCCACTCAATGGAATCTGAAAGACTTCCTCCAACCTTATATGATGCTAATATTTCACTTTTGCTGAAGGAGGACAGGGATGAAACTGAGCCTTCATCATATCGTCCAATTTCCATGCTCAACCTAGATTTTAAGATATTCACTAAAATACTTGCAAAAAGGTTAAATGAGTGTATAGAATCCATTATTCACATGGATCAGACGGGTTTCATCCCAAACCGATTCTCTTTCTTTAATGTCAGATGTGTTATGGACATTATTCTTATTATTCTTTTGACAAAACTTCTAAGCAAGCCATCCTGTGTCTGGATGTGGAGAAGGCTTTCGACCAGGTGGAATGGCGGTATCTTTTGAGGGTTCTGGAGAAATTTGGTCTGGGTTCGTCTTTTATTTCCTGGGTGCGCATGCTGTATGCCCAACGTACGGCATCTGTTCTCACTAACTCGGATAGGTCACCTGCCTTTCCTTTGCAGAGGGGGACGTGGCAAGGGTACCCCCTCTCACCGCTCCTCTTCGCATTAGCCATTGAATCCCTGGCAATTAGCATTAGGGAGCATGTCCTCATTAAACCTGTAACGTTAGGTGGAGTTGACCATAAAATTTCTTTATACGCAGACGACGTGGCCCTTTTTGTATCCCACCCTGAACAATCAATACCACATTTACTCCAGCTTATCAACTCCTTTGGAGAGGTCTCCGGTTATACTATTAATTGGCAGAAGAGCAAGCTTGTATCAATAGCTAATGACCTGGACCCACTATTCCTGACAACTACACCTTTTAAAATAACTTCTGACTATGTGAAATACCTGGGCATTAAAATTTCAAAAATCCCAAGCTGCCTTTTTAAACTGAATTTCACAGAAAAATTGAACAAACTCAAGGAGAACATAGAAAAATGGAGAACACTGCCTTCATCCTTGATTGGACGTGTAAACGCTGTCAAGATAGTCTTGCTGCCGAGATTTTTATATTTATTTCAGAATGTTCCTGTTTTCATTCCTAAATCTTTTTTTAAGCTTCTTGATTCCATTATCATGCCGTTTGTTTGGGGATATAAAACACATAGGACTGCTAAAAGCCATCTTCAAAAATCAAGAGACTGTGGGGGCCTGGGCCTTTCGTGTTTTCTGCACTACTACTGGGCCACCAACGTCAGAGTTATGGTGTACTGGCAATACAGCTTTGAGAAAGGGGATGGGTTTATCCCACCTCCTTGGCTGGCCATTGAAAAAAGCCTAACCCACAAGACTACTCTCCCTGCTCTCCTCTTCTCGTCCCCAAGGCCCCCCGTGGTCTACGGGAAGGATCATTTTGTTCTCTTGAATACTCAGAGGATCTGGAATCAAATTAGAAAGCGTTTCGTGCTCCCAAACACCTCAGTACATGCTCCAATCTGGCAGAACTCCTTTGAACAATTACAGTCCAAATTTTCTCTCTCAAAATCTCAGTTTTTTAGATATTTACAATTGAGACATTATGTCCGACAGACTACTAAGTCATATAAATTACCGTCTGAAAATAATGCATTGTTCAGATCCCTCCTGGGGCCCCCTGAAGCAAAACACCTGATCTCAGAGCTGGTCTGCTATTTCTCAAGTACTCTAGATTCATCCACTATTAAAATAAAACAAGCCTGGAAAGGTGAGCTGGATATTGAGATCGAGGATGAAACATGGGACGAAGTATTAACAAACATTAAGTCTTGCTTGATTAACGCTAGGCTCCAACTGATCCAGTACAAGGTAGTTCATAGATTACATTATTCTAAGACTAGATTAAATAAAATCTTTCCTAATCTCTCCCCACTGTGTAATAGATGTAATGCAGCAGAAGGTACTCTTACACATCTCCTCTGGTCTTGTCTGAAATTACATAACTTTTGGTTCCTCATCTTTCAATGGTTTTCATCTGTCTTTATCATTATTTTAACACCTGACCCCGAAACTGCTCTGTTAGGATACTCTAATACTTTGAGAAACCTGGATTGTAATTTACGTACTGCTCTGATTCTTTGTATGATGATTGCTAAGAGATGTATCCTGAAACGGTGGAAGTCTGATGTAGCCCTCAAGTTTGAGACTTGGCTGAGGGAACTCATGTATTCTACATGTGGAAAGACCTAGATACAAACTTTCAGGTAACATCCTGAAGTTCTCCAGGATATGGAATCCAGTGTTAGAGCATATGAACGACCAATGATACTCTCTTTACCCACCTACCTTATTTATGTACCCTCCTGGTAAGACGGACAACTGTACAGTGGAGAAGTAGACACTGCTGTGATTTTTGCCCCGCTTTTTATTTATTTAGGGGTTTGTTTTTTTTACATGTCTTTGTCATTGTTGCGAATTTGTTATTTATTTATCCCTTTTTTGGGTTTTTTTTGTTTGTTTGTTTTGTTTATTTGTTTTCTTAACACTGTTCATGTCTCTGTTACTGTCTTCCAGTCTCTTGATATAATTTAAATTGAAAATCTTTATAAATAAAATGTTAAAAAAAAGAAAATGTTAAAAAAGACTGAATCACGTAAATTGTCACCTAGGCTTGTGGGACCGTTTACTATTGAGAAGGTACTCAACCCGGTTGCCGTACAGTTAAAGCTTCCCAACTCCCTTAAGATTCATCCATTCATTTTCCATGTCTCCCAACTAAAGCCTGTTTCTGTAAGCTCTTTGTGCCCTCCACCTGCTCCCCCGCCTCCCGCCCGGGTCATCAACGGTCATCCTGCATTTACTGTCCGGCGCTTGGTGGGCGGGGCCGGGGTCTTCAGTACCTGGTGGACTGGGAGGGGTACGGTCCCGAGGAGCGCTCCTGGGTCACCCGCTCTCTTATTCTGGACCGGGAGCTCTTGTGGGACTTCCATAGGACGTATCCGGAGAAGCCTGATGGGCCACCTGGAGGCACCCGTTGAGGGGGGGTACTATTTTTTTGACTATGTGGCTGTGCCATTGTTTTTGGTTGACACTTTGTTTTTTCTTTCCCGAGTAGTATTCCAGAGTTTATGGCCTTTTGCCATCTCTTTTGGTTTTTCCCAGTTGACGTGGTTTAACTGCCTTTTCATTGTTACTTTTGCCTATTAAAATCATTTCTGATTCTGCACGCCTGGTCTCATTCTTGTCTTTAACCATGACAATCATCTCAAGAGAAATACAGTTATTTTAAGATGCAAAGATGAAAACTGATTCTAATTACACAACAGATTCATGTTCTCTTCACAGGTGCGTCAGTAGTCAGAGACACAGGCCAAAATGGAGCCTGACCAGTAGCAGCAGTGCACATGTATTCTGTTAGAATGATGAATAACTATTCATTATTGTGCTTCTCTTCATCGGTTTTTGGCCCTTGCTTCAGTGGTTCCACAAATGAATGATTAGTGGTTGCTGGCTGAAATCTCACTTCCACTTAATTCAAGCTGTTTCTGTCTTTAGATGAAATCTAATTTATTTTTCATAGTATTGGGTTTGCATCAGTTTTTCCTCATCACTTACCAGCCTAACCTAAAGAGCTCTAACTGGATTCACCTGTAACCTGCACATGTTTGATCCTTGCAGATGTAAACTTCAGTGTGTTGCAAAGTTGAGCCTCACTGGCATCACTGCTCCAAGATTCTCAAAATATTGGATTCTGACCCTGTGAAGATAAACAGCACAGCTTTGTTAGTCTCACTGAAGTGGGACAACACCTGGCTGAAGGGATTAAATGAGTTTATAAGGCAGTCACAGGTCTCTTTTTTCACTCATCTTTGTTGATTTCCTTTTGCTCCAGGCGTCCCAAAAACACACTTCTTGCACACAACACAGCTGGATATGCTCCCAGACCAAACTGGAATAGAACAAATAAAAGGCTGCACAGTGTCACATTCCAGTGCCAGCAGATGCAGCACTAAACACCAATGTCTCAGACCAAAATGAATGGAATTGTTTACTCAGTAAAGTTGAGTGCCCTTTAATCAGCACCTTGTGAAATCATTTACTAATTTCTATAATGTGAAGGTCACTTTCATGTATAAAAGCCAGACACTGTGGCTAAAGTGAGTTCCATGAACATTTTGACCCAAGGTCACTTTCTTTGACCTACAGTGACCTCCTAAGGACAGCAGCAGAGATACAGAGCATAATCTGACAGTTTAGCTTTAGTAAAATAGAGACAATGACTAACTTTAAACTACAAATAACTGAACTGATGATTACTTCGTCTATTTAAGTATAACTGAGTGAGCACTAGTATGACTGTGTGTGTTCGTCATTGCTATGGTGGTGATAGTACAGTTGGCTGTACTATAACCACCCTATTCAATGATGAAGGGGAATAATAGCGGCTGCTGCCATTCAGCTCTTGTGACAGTGGAGCAGGCTTTTCCACGTAGCTGGCTCTGTCACTTTGTCCCACCGTGCCGAGCCAGACCATGATCACATGAGTTTCCACTACAGCCCCACAACAGAGGAGAGACTTAAAATATTAGAAAGAAAGAAAGAAAGAAAGAAAGAAAGAAATGTTTTTCCTGTGGTTGGGTCACAGGTTCAATTACAAACAAAAGCTCCTACTGCTCAACAAAATGATCTTTTATAACACCATGTCCTCATACTAGATATGGTAGGTGTGTGTAGACTGCAATCACCAGGCAGCTGGGAAGTGACCTTTCATTGACTCGTGATGGTAAAAATATGCTGACTTTGTTAAAACGCATAAATCAAAACAAAACAGACCAAACGATCCAATCAAAGGTGTTTTTATTTTATGAATTTAAAAAGTATATACAGTTGATTTACTTCATATTTACTTAAGTTAAGGCAACAAAAACAGAGGATTGTCAAATGAGCCATTTTGACCACTTGCACACACACACACACACACACACACACACATATTGTATCTACACAAAAGTCAATGCTGCTGAACAAGTCCTTCTGTTCCAACAACAGGGTTTAAGTTTCGTCATCTTCCGTTGCAGCTGAGGAGCTCTACAGCATGGTTTAGCCGAGGTGGAGTGTCGCTGAGCTTGCAGCCGACGTTGTGCTCTCAGGTCGAGTCTTCTGCTGCCTGAATCAACGCACAACACTGTTAGGACATTCACAGTGGTAGGCAGCCTCTTCAGGTTGGAGACCTCAGGCCTGACACATTAACACAGACCATTTAGTCATATCACTTCTTCATCACGTTCTGAATGAATATTCCCAGTGGCGACTCAGGATTCACACACTTTTCTTGATTTGCGGTTATTTTAACACTGCGGGAGAACAATGAAGCTTGTTAGGAAGAGGCTGAAAAAGGCTGGAGAGCGACATGTCAGGAGATGTTTCAGTCGGCTCGTATACTCACATAATCTCTACACGTGGACAGAACATACTCGGGTTGTGTATGATTGGCGCTGCCTCGATGAGCTGCAGGTTAGCAGGCTTGTTACGTATAATTCCTTGAACACTTGCACCTCCAGGATCCACTGATTGAGTGTCCTGTGGGGAGAAAGAACAGTTCAGTCAAGCGGACTTCAGGGTGAGCATGTGCCAGGCTGAGGCGATGTGGAGTCCTGCTACTGTCTCTGAGTGAATTCACCTCAGTTCATGCACTGGGGTTCCTGCTACCTCACCTTTTCCCTGCTTGGCACAAACCGCGAGAGCACGAGAAATGGCGAACACCCAAAAACAAAGAGGGAACAGCATTAAACTGACAGCTCTGGGGTGAACACACGGGCTAAATACAGTCGGAAGAAAAGTGAAAATGACAGACTTTCAGTCAGGGCAAGGCAGAGAATCAGAAATGGACTGGAAATAGGAAATAGACTCCTGCTACGCGAACTGAAACTCAAAAACAGTTCTAATCTAATCTGAAACAAATCAAAACATTGTTGGTCTTGGTGTCGGCTCTTTGGAGATTCTTAATTCCGCAAAATGCCACATGCATTGAAAGCAAACAGAAACGGACCATATTAGCATTGCAATGTAACAGACAGGTGAGCGTATTGAGATGGGACGAGAAGGAAGGATACGATAATAACACGACAGGGAACTTTTCACATTACCTTGTGCAGAGAGGACAAGCAGGCAGGCGAGGAAGGCAGTGACTGTAGACTTTCATAGCTATTACAGCTAGAGACGTTCTGACTCTGTCTGTCTTTAGTCTGGATTCTTGATGGTGCACAGCTCAAGGGATCACCCGCTTTTATACACTGTGCAACACCCACACCAGGCCATTACCCATCATGACACAATGGTTCCTCTCTAATATTCCTTTCACTTCTCTGTGCTTCCTTTTTTCCTCCAGTGAATGTGTTTCTGAGAAGCAAAACAAATTCTCCAGAAGCTTAAAGACCTTTTCAGTGCAAGTGGTTCTTTATACACGAGGGCAGGGTTCATCAAATAATTCAGTCACTCTAATAGGAACCCCAAACAGGTTTTGTTACTCAAGATCCAAGAGTGCGAGAAAATGTTTTCCATTCTTATTCCACTTCAGCTGAAACTGTATGTTTAGTGTATGTCATGGCGGATGAGAGGGCTCCACGTGCTGCAGCTTAAGCAATGCATGCAAGGAGACTAAGCACAAACAAACTGAAAATTATATCTTCATCAGTTTGAAACCATATTGAATGAAAAGGAAAATGAATAAACAAAAGCCATAGGAATGGAAAGTGGCAGGTTTCTAGTGTCCTCTAGGAATCTTCGTCTTTGAATGCTCAGGACATTTCTGTGTTAAGCTCAGTTGTGTGTGTTTACACTGGGACTGAGTTTTGGTTGTGTTGTGTGTATCTGCAGTGTTTTGTTAATTTGCACGTGTTTTCTCAAGTTGCAGTGCGTTGCTGCCCCGGCAGTGTATTTACACAATGCATGTACTCTGGACTGGGTTGAACTCATTTACTAGGGTGGTTAATGTTAGTTGTGTGGGTCCGTGGTCAAAGCAAAGCATTGGACATGTTGAAAATGCGACCTGTTGGTGCGTTGGATAGAAAGTCCAATCAATGCCAAAGTGAGTACTCTCAGAGGTAGAGTGGGTCATCAGTTCATGACCATTCATTGGCATTTTGATCCTGAGCTCCTCCGGGCTGCATGCCGAAGTGTGGGCAAGATGCTGAGCCCCAGATTGCTCCCGATGGCTGCTCTGAGTGGTCAGATGACTAGAAAAGCACATTCTTTTACCATCTTGACATAAACTCATTCGCTGATGTTAGATATTGGTTTTGGATGGCTCAATATCAAGTGAAGGTGAATTTCACTTACACCCAAATCAGCAGAAATGTTCATTTTGCAGAAACAGCCATTTGTGCTGAACAGTCAGAATGGATATTGCTGTTTCAGTTTCGTATCTGAACGTCTTCCCTGGAAACTTCCTCTTCTCTGCACATGAAGGGAAATTCCCCAAGTCACACAAGACTTCCTCAGCAGGATACTGTGATTATAATCATATGTTCCTCTGTCAGCCACCTTCTTGCTGGGGTCAGAAAACAATCGGTCCACTTCCATTTTTAGGTTTAATCACATCAGTGAGAGCAGACCATCCCAGTTCCCTGAACTTGCGTACGGATGAGACATGGAATAGTTGCAACACAGAAGAATAAAGTTAAACATGAAGCCCAGAGAGTGCAATGTTCATATAATAAATTAAAAATGATATTTGGAATACATATTCTCACTTCATGTTCTCCCATAGAACAGCACACAGGTTCACCTTTGACGACTTTTAATTGTAATTCTACATGATTTGGAGCTATTAGCTAAGTTTCAGGAGCAGGACTACACCTCAATGCGTCACTTCCCTATAAATACCCTCCTAACCCTCTCTCCCTTCTTTCGCCCTCCCACACCTTTCTTTTCCCCCTTCTTTGTATCCGTAGAGCCTTATGGGGGTCCATCGTGCCCGGTGCTACGATGAATTCCCATCCGAAGCTTCCCCAAACTCAGCAACAGCCAAAGAACTGGCTCAAGTTCTTAATCTCATCAATAAATTATTCAAATGCATCTCATTGATGGTGTAGTCCTTGCTAGTGAAAAAACCCTTCAGTGGAATGAATACCATGTCATTTTTCAAAACTGGACGGGAGAAACTTACAAAAAAAGGGGATAAAACTTGGGGTGTGAATTCAAAAGAAAAGGTTTTATTAGATTTAAAGTTTTAAAGTGTCAGCACATTCTCAGAGTTTCAAATTTATCCCTGATGGATTAGCCTGTTTCCCCCTCTCCACACATTTTTTTGTCAGCAAAAAAAAAAAGGTCTCTCTAACCAAACTTCAGCTCTTATGCGTGTGTGGTCCTCGGAGGAAACTTTGACTCATGCGAGAGCACCAAAAAAATATGGATAAATGGGAACCTGAAACTTTACAAATGTTTTGAAACATGTATAATTGTGTAAAATAACCAAAAGAGAGCAGGTTTTCCTCAGAAAGACTCCTGATTCTCCATAAAGCTCACATCAGGAGCTGGAAACCATGTTGACAGTCAACAGTTGAATGATGACATGGGGGTCAGTGTATCATCGCCAGTCACATTTGGCTCTCACATGTGTTGGAAGCCTGTGGCCAGGACAGTAGCTGTATGCTAAGGTGTTATGTTATTATGTTCATATCCTACATAATTATGGCTAAATTTTTGGTGTTGTGTGAACATGCATCGCTAGTGACAGAGAAGCAGTGAATCAGAGAAGTAAAACAGTTTCTGGCTGTGGTTTCATTGCAGTTGCACGCTAAAGTACAAATTAAGATGCCCATGCGTTCACACAAAGGTGCCGCTTTGCTGGATTTTTGGGTGAATGCAGAGCTTCATCCTGTCTACTGTGATCTCTGTGGCCTGCGTGTGTGTCTCAGTCACACACAGCATGGAATGAGGGACATGTCCCCACCCATGCCTCACACTGACTGGGAGACACACTCCCACAGGTTGCGGCCCCTGAAACGTCCCCAGAATACGAGATCCCAGGCGGAGAGCAGAGTTCTGATGGGCCGTATGTATCAGCTGACAGCTTTTTCTGTGTTCAAGCAATTAGGGCAAGTAAACATTAAAACAACTAAGGATCAATTTCATTGTATTTCTTTGTTACTATGCAGCACCGACACACAGCAGCTGATTGTACTCTGCTGGGACTGTGTTACAGAAGTGGTTGTTGTGGGTCTGCAGGCAGATTCAACTTTGAGTGGACAGCGCCTCCTACTGGAACTGATGATAATCACATCATTAATGTGAAATTGATGAAATAAACTTGAATCAGACTGCATTTCTTTTTCAATCAGTGCTACTTTTTGCCACTGAATATATTAATATTTAACGAATACAGTTATAATTGTACAGAGCTTAATCATAACAGACTTATATAATGGATATAATGGAGAGGATGCAGAGTAGGACAAAGGAGCTCAGTGCATCATGGGAAACCTGCCAGCACTCTAGCCTAGACTTATAGCAGCATGACTAAGTGCTGGTTCAGGGTTTACCTGGGCCAGTACAGCAGAGTCAGACATCCACTGAGAGTGTGTAGTGCACTGTAGGCATTTCTGGCTGATGGTGTGCAGTCAGCTGATGTTATTAGATAATGATCTGACAGGAGATTCTATGGAAAAATAACTAATAATTTCAAAGCCACATGTCAGAACAATGTTGAGGGTGTGGCTGCAGCAGTGTGAAGGTTTCAGTGCATTCTGTCAGTCACATATAGTAATGACATAAACGCAGGGCTAAGGCCATCACTAATGACATCCATATGAATATTAAAGTCACCTGTGATAATAACTTTATCTGTTATACAGAGTTCAGTTCACAGAGTTAAGTTCAGAGCATGGTTTGCTATAACAAACAGAATAGGCTGAATTGTTTGGAAGGCTAGGAGTGGGCTGTAATTAAGTTTAGGATCAGGGCTGATTAATCAATTAGAGTGGAATATGGCTGCAGTTCCTGCTCAGCCGGTGCTGGGAGTTACAAGGAGGAGCAGATTCATTTAGGCTTACATGTTCTTCATGACAAAGCCAAGTTTCAGTGAGACAGAATAAATCCACTGAATTATGTGAGATTTGGATTGTTCTGGTCTTCAAAGCTGGATTAAAGTGTATCTGCAGCTGAGCAGAGCAACGTGTCTTTAAACCCAAAACTGCAAAAGTGCACCTTATGATATACAGATACAATAACCATAGTATAACCATGATATGACCATATTTATAATAAATTATTTTTGAAACTCTTAACGTGTAGAAACATGGTCAAGTGGTTTTATTGAGGTCTTTATTGGGTGAGGCGCAATCTGGCTTGTCTTCATTTCCTGACCTACGAGGTAGTCATTTTCCCACTTACACTGAGCTGTGATCATTAGTGTTTCATGAATTTCTTTTGTATCGGTACTGTGCTTAGGTTAGGCTAGGTCAATACTCTAAGGTACATGTTGTCACACTTTTAGAGTTTACACAATCCAAGACAATGGTCCAGCAGTAAGTCTACACTGTCAGAGAATGCATGATTTGGCTTTAAAGTCAGTTTTGAATGGTGTTATTGAGTTAATGGAGTGCATTACACTGTCATCACCATGCCCTCTTCCATGCTAATCTCTGGATGAGTGAGTGGGGGCGGAAGGCCTTGGTCCAGTGTACACTTGACCCACGCATCTACCTCTGGATGATTTTACATTATGAGAGCCTGTCTCACTGCACGGAACCTGTTCATATAGTACAATAACCCATACACCCATAGACACGCTCATTCTGTAGCCGTTAGACATGTTTGGTCTGGGTTGTTTAAGACCTTGGCCATTAACATATGCTCCCCCCCGACATCCATGCATTCCCACCGTAGGGCCAGCTACCACCACCTTCAGGGCTATCATTAAATCTTAGACATGCACAGATCACAAGGCTGATGGTTTGATTCCCAGCCCCCCCCCCCCCCTCTCCACATGTCAAAATGCCAGGTAGAAGTTCTCTATGAATGCAGCCTTTTAATAGACTCATAGAATGTCTTATAGTCTATGCATTTACAATATTGTCCTGCCCTACATACATTTACATTTATGGCGTAGACACGTATATCTTCCTCATGCATTTCAGGAGGTAACCATATACAACTGACTGCATTCCCTGACAGCTGAACTTACTTTAAGCCTCACACCTCACATGAAACAAAGAACTGCATCACACAGAGCCCATATATAAAGTCTACACCCCCTTATGAAATTGAAGGCGTCAGCTTTGTTCCATCTTTAGTGTGTTTCACAGTGAACAAAGATCCACAGAAAAACACAAAGAGTTAATTATAAGGAACAATTTAAATAATTAAAATAAACACACAACATCCTGACTGCATAAGTCTGCACACCCCCTGATGACCGGGTCTTTCTGTAAGTGGTTAAATACGTCTGCAGGCACAGAACCGTTCCTCACACATGAATGAACATCCAGAGAACAGACACTGGGGCTGTGAACTCTTACAAATACCTGAACAATAAACTGGACTGGTCCAACCATGTAAATGCTCTGTGTAGGAAAGGCCAGAGCAGACTTCAAGTCCTTTGGGGTGCAGGGGGCACTACTAAAAAGCGCCAGCTCTGTCCTGGGGTGTCCTCTAGATCCAGTGGAGGTGGTGGGAGACAGGAGGATGGTGGTGAAGCTGTCAGCCCTCATGAACAACACCTCACACCCCCTACACTCCACTGTAGCAAACTGTTTTCCTTAGATTGGTCTGGTATTTATTGTTTCCGCCCTCTGCTCTTGTCTGCTGTATATTTTTTTCCACTGATATTTTTCATATCTTGTAAACGTGTATACTGGCTTTTTCCTGCTGTTGTAGCACTGGAAGTTTCCCGGTGTGGGATTAATAAAGGAGTCTTTAACTTGTAATAGTTTTGTACATTTACTGATTATTATCCGTGTAGTCCACCACAGACTGACCTTAATCGCCTCACAGATGAACACGTTTCATTATCTACTGTCTTCCATCAATTCTGTGAGTAACAGTATGGTGTTGTTTTAAATACCCTATGCTAATTAATCAATAAAATAACAACAATAAAGCAAAAATAATGCTGCAAGATTGTGTGTGTGGATTAGTTTTAACTGAAAATGAAAACAAAAATCAAAACGTGGTGAAATGATCATATAAATGCTGTGACTGACTGCAGCCATCCTACTTCATTTGACTTGATAATTATTGACTCCATGTGACAGCCTCACCTGTTAATACACAGTCTGTTTGATTGATGTTTAATATCTACAATAAGTGAAAACTTAAAACTGTTTATTTATGAGTGCGCATCCATCAAACAGGCGGATCTGATGATGCAGTTTGATGAAGTTTTACTACATTTGCAGTCCGTCATATAACTATTAAAACAAATACAAATACCATACATTCCTGTAAAACTCTACAGCGAGGGGTGCGCTGTAGTGACCGTTACTGTGTTGTTACTGCAGTTTACCTCAGTGGTTTTAGGGTTGTCCGGGGTTAGATTGGATAAAAGTTGAGTTATGTAAGGCGGTTACACCGGATTGGTGGCCTCAGCAGGGGCCGAGCATGCGCAGAGCGGCTCACCTAACAGCATAATAAAGCTATACGCGTATTTACGGAATTTAATTTGAAGAGTGAGAGTTTTCAAGGAAAGGAACGGTCTCCTGTGAAGAGTTCAGGTGAGTTGGAATGTGTTCCTGCAGTCGCGCGCGACTCGGCTCTGTTCATGCCGCGCGCTGCGGAACGGCTATTTTCTTTGTGCACTTATGGAATTAGGAGGCAGAAACCAGGACGGCCGCGGCATCTGCTGGAGTGGAAAGCAGGCAGGCATTAAATATAGACTATCGCGAGTACATCCAGTTCTCCCAGCCTCACTGTGAACACTGACAACGCCGCGAGTCTCATCGTCTACACTTTGCGCGCTGGAGGCGACGCGAAATATCCAAGCATGTAGTTTTTATAGGGAACATGATGTTCTAAGTTCTAACAGCCTGTCCGGAGGTGAAGCTGCTGCTGGGACACTTTTCCACTCTCCTTCTCAGTTTAAACATTGCTCTGTGTGAGCGGTTATTTCACAGCTACGGCACTTATTTGTTTGCAGACACTGAATAGACTTTAAGATTTGTTGCGCAATCACGTAATTCGCATAGGTTTGCAATTCGCAAGATCTCCAACTTGTTGCAATCATCGGTGCGATTAGAATTAGAATTTTTTCCACTCAGTAGAAGAGACAGCAGAGTCCAGGAGCTGATTTGACAGTCATGTTCAGCTGGGACAGTGTTTGTCTGATATCTGGGGTGTTTTGTTCTTCTTTACGCCGTCCTGCTGCTGGGACAGTCGGAGTCATCACCAGCAGCGTGGCTGGAGAGTACACGCCCCCTCCACCAGACCTCACACTACAACACAAAGACACACGCATACAAAACCCACTCTCTGTCCCCGTCCCAGCCAGGGCGATAGTTGGAACTCTTTGTTCCCTTTAACTGTCTCACGCTTTCGGACAGTCGGGCTGTATTTATTGGCCATTTTTGCGCGGAGCACAGAAAAAGTGCGCAATCAGCGTTTCGTGCAGCAGCGCTACTTGCCGCGCTCACCCCAACACACTAAAATCTCAACGAACCCTCTTTTCCGGTCACATTCAAGCAAGTTGTAATGGCATTATAAGCTTGGAATTTGAAATGCCCATATTAACTGAAAGACAAGGCACAATGTTGCCTGCTCCGTGTCCGTGCAGCTCTTGTTGTAGGAACACCATGTACCATAAGTCTGTGTTTCAAGTATCTGCGACTTTTCATCCTTCCCTGCATGTCAGAGTTAACAGGATTGGTCAGAAAGTTTCGAAACGTCGACCTTTAATTTTCTCTCACAGCAGTTTAACAACACACTTGTGTTAAACTGTGGAAAGCATCAGTCGAAAAGTTGCACCCAGGATGTTAAAGACCAACAGGTCAAAGGTAAAACTGGTCTGTTTGTCATGGAATCCCAAATGACAGATGCACAGTGGCTCAAGTCTCGCTGAAGGCGGGTAAGATAACACCAGGGCTGCAGTTTAAACACTGCAGACTAGCACAGAATCTGGAAAATCATGGCTCGGTGACATGGCTCTACACCTCAGCACCCCTCACCCTTTTTCCAAGATTGTCATCCTCTGTAACTTCAATCAATGATTGAACCCTTCACTCATTAAAGGGGGGCTTTTCTCTGAGCATATGATTTCTTAAAAGTTGACATGTTCTGTAAGGAGTTGGGTGTGTGTAAAGTAATACTTTACATTTGCATCTAGATGAGTGGGAATGTATAGTATGGCTTAATGAGCCTCCAACTTCAAACAATTCGATTGATTTCAGAGGCATCTGGGTGGGGTGCCACATCAGTCCTCACAGTAATGCAGAAATAGCAAGGTGTCAAGCCGTTCAAGAGGACGCAAGAGTGAAATGCCTGGTTTATGGATGCATGTGTGGTTTTCACTACTCCCTTCCCCCGAGCGGAACACCAGGCCTGCTTTCATCAAAGCCATGCACGCATCTCCCTACAAACATACTGTCAGCTGCCAGG
The DNA here is from genome assembly GCA_008933995.1 of Datnioides undecimradiatus. Classification (NCBI taxonomy): domain Eukaryota; kingdom Metazoa; phylum Chordata; class Actinopteri; order Lobotiformes; family Datnioididae; genus Datnioides; species Datnioides undecimradiatus. The sequence goes on along the minus strand of WARS01000064.1, from coordinate 142,159 downwards.
TTTGTTTTCTCTCGCTACCTCACCCACACAAAAGACAGACTGGACTTTCTGCTTTGCTGGTGATGCTCGGTGACAGTGTGTGTTTTATGGGTGTCAGTGGGAGACGTGGCAGAATCAGGGACAGTATGACTGCGCACAAAATTGATTATGTTTTTTTTTCTTAAATTCAATTCTTATCATTTGAATGGATTTAAATGCATTATATTAATAACAACCTGATGCTGGTTGGATATTTCTGATCCAGAAATGCTCAAATCTGACTGTGATGGGATTAAAACTGTCCCTGGATGCACTAGATGTTTTATTTATTTAATTCTTCTGATTCAATCATAATCTGCACAGTGCACTCTCAACGTGCCAGTGCATTTAAAGTGCCGATATAGATGAGTTTCTCTTAAAAACAATTGCAAATGTGTAAAATCGGTCACGTCAATATAAAGTTGTGATCCGGGCTGAGGAGACTTTGCCAAAGCTTGGAGCAATGTCGCAAGAATTCAAGTGCTGTCGGTACTTGAAGCTTGTGTGGTTGTGTGCCACAGAACATCCTTAAATACCGTTGGCGTGCATGTATATAAATACCTGCTGCTGGTGCTGCAGGTTTTTAATGAGCTGAAAGATAAGGACCTTACACAATACAGTCGGAGCTGCATTGTGTGGGCAACTGTGGATGGAATTATTAAATTATCTGTCAGTGAATGTTCCCAGACTGTTTTTGTCACTTCAGTGTGCACTTAAACTGTGCTTTGTAGAGGAGAACTGTGCCCTGAAGTGATTGGTTCACGGATGGGTCTGTGGTATTCCAACTCCCTGCCTCAAGAGAGTTGTTAGGTCTGACACACACACACGCACACACACAGATCTAAAACAAACTGGACTTTGCAAACTTGGCTGGTGATGTAGTGTGTGTGATTGTGCTGTTGGCAAAATCAAGGGATAGAGGACAGAACAGGGAGATGCATAATGTGTTTTGCCTTTGCTTCAACTTGAACACCATAGTTGTACTGTTATACTGTAGCTGCTGCAGAGTCATGTTAAAAGGGCAATAAACTTTCTAGATACCTCCTAAGGGAATGTATGCTGTTGAGTCCCTGGATCATCCCCTAAAATCAGTAGTAGGTAACATCTGGAATATATAAAGCTTCTGCACTAACTTGGTATTTAAATGTAGAAGTTGCATTTGACATTCAGGCATTAAGTAACTGGGAACAGTGGGTTCATTTAAGCAGGAAGGGAAGGAGGTGCAAAGAGTAAACACTATCTGGCCTCCGGGCTGTTGTGTGTTGTTGGTAGTGATGTGCAGGCATCCCCTCTGGGGTCAGTTAACATGCCGAGGAAACAGGTCCTGCAGGCAGCTCAGAATAAGTCATAAAACCTTTATTACTGTGTTTATCAACTGAACTGGTACGCCTTCCCAACAATAACACAGCTCACACACAGTTTTGCCGTGTTTTCCAAGGCTGGAGGTTTTATTTAAACCTAAATTAAAATCTTTCATACTTAGGCTGCAACTATGATTATTTTCATTATCAATTGATTTATTTATTGAGTATTTGATTAGTTCTTGTTTTTTTGAAATTGTGATACATGGTGATAATTACATCAGATCACATTGGATTTTCTTTCTGAAGTAGTTTGCAAATAATCTTAAAGTTGACTAACTGTTGCAGCCCAGTGTTGTACGTAAACTAAATGACTGACCCACTATAAAGATGGATTCAATTCTGTCACACAAAGTTGTGGTCTCTGGTTGTTGCACATCACCACTAAACACAGCGATCACTCCCTGGCTTCCCACACTGCCACTGAATCTGCAGCTGTGCTACCAAATAATGAAGCTGGGTTCCCTCTTTTTCTGCATTTGTGTTCTTTCTTTTCATTTACCTCATGAAAAGGTGAAGCCACTCACATTCCACAGTCATGTTTAAGTATGTTTGCAATGTTAAAGAGGGAGGTCTGAGGGCTCCAAGTCTGAACAGGAAAACAGTGAAACACGGAGCAAAGGCGTGTGTTTGATGCTGCAGACCTCAGCGTGAGCCTTCTTCCCCCTGCCCCACGCTGTAGTTGTTCAACTTTTGCATAATTCTACACTACGCTGCAGTAATGCTTGCAAAGTCTGTGTGTGTGGGGGTGGAGATGGTCAAGCTGGTTCAGCATTATTGGTTGTAGCGAAGATAGTAGGTCAGTAGTTTGACACTGTAGCTGTTTGAAGGAATCAAATCCCTGACCGTTAAGTCTAAGAGCTTGAAATCTGAAATGCATTTCAAAGTTGGTGATTATTCAGTCCCCTTGAATCAGGTGAAATGATCAAATTAACCCTTTGATACATGAATTATGAAAACTTAAGCCAGGATTTTCTTCCTAAGTGTTTTTATTTTTCTCAGGGCATGAAAAAAAACATTTATTTTTTAACTTTCAAGGAATTTTCCACTTGTCCACTCAGGTGGACAGCATAGGTTTTGAGATTTTTTACTAAAGAAATATGCTGTTACAGTAATGTGAACATATTTTGACATATTGTAACACTGTTCAACCCATGCATATACAAAAAATGGCTTCTGAATAGCTGTTCCCTGTAGTGACCACTATGCGTGAAAGGGTTAAGCTAATTCAGTCGTTTATGTATTGAAAAGGGCTCCCAGGTTTGACTCAACATTGCCATAACATTGAACAAAGCCTCATAATGCAGTACAGTGCAGCAGGTGACAACTACAGCTGCTTAAACGGTGACATCAGTGCACAAAAACTATTAAATGACTTGTTGGTGCAGGCTCACTAGCAAATGTCAAGTCATGTGGCGTTGGCTCACGCACAGCTGCAACTCTGTTGTGAATCTGCAGGGAGTCACGATGAATGTGTGAAGCTTAACCAATTGGAAACGACAGGCCTTATACAGGGATGGGAAGGTTGTTACTGCACAGCGTGACTGTTAGTGTGTGTACATTCATTCATGATCAAAGTCAGTTCTGTTTGAGTCAGGCTAATATTTAGTCTTACTCTTCAATTTCAGACCAGCACGATGTAGAATCCAGTCTGTTATAGTTTGTTACTACTGGGAAAAAGCATGTTTTGCTGTTCATCTCAGCATGTGGCTGCATGTTGTGAGTCTCTTGGCAGGTTTCAGTTTGGTTATAAAAGTCATAACTGGAATCACTCATTTTTAATTGACTTTACCTTGGAGGCAAGTGGTTTTATAGTGTAGCCATGTTAGCTTCAGGTGCTTCTTCACTGTCACTGAAACTCAACCATTCTGCCAGTGTCAGTACTCTGATAATAATTATAATATTAATGATTGAATAATAAGCTGAACTCTAATCCCAACTGAAGCTCACTCCATAAGGTAACTTTCACAGTTTATTAGTCTCAGTAGAGATCAGAGAGGATTAGCTGGGATTTGTTGTGGCAGGTGGATTGGATCAGGTAGCCACCACCACATGTTAAGGGGAGCTTTATTCCACTGAATACTGTAGACCAGGGCTGGGAGATGTGGACAGCATCTTTGACCAAATGCCTCATTATCAATATCAAAACAATTTACATATTGAAATTTTTGATAAATAACTATGAGTAATGTGGGTGCAGTGACTAAAGGAAATGCAAGAACAGACGGTTAACCTCAGAACAGAGAGCTCTGGATTCATCAGGTTTGGATATTTCTGTGGAGATCAAGGTGAGGATGATTGGTGGCACTTATAACACTGCACCCCCCCAAACAATTAGTTTATTTGCTGCAAAGATAAGGTGCAACATTAAAATTTACAGTTATTAAATGATTTTCTTATCGTCTGTATATAATTTGTTGATAATTTGTTAAGTTGTTACAACCCTTTGACTGGGCAGATCATACGTTTCTAGATCTGATTTCAAGGTAAGGGCATCTACAGATGCTTGTACAGCGGGTCAGTGACCAATCCAGACATCACACCCAGAAACACTGCCACCATTTCTCTACTGTATATGCCATTTAGAGCCAACAAGGCCATCTTATTTCAGCAGATCATTCACATTTGACCAAGAACAATTAAAACAAGTTCTGTAGACTCTTCTTTCACCCTTATGTCTGAAACATGTCACCGAACTTAACAATTATATGAATTAACATTGTTATTTTTCTGTGACCAGTTATCAGCTACGAACTAGTAAATTAAAAAGGCCTGAAACCAGACGTCACCATACAACAGTAAGAGCCGAGGATCTGAACCCTGCTCCTTCTCACTGCTGTGTGCTGTGTGTTGGTTAGGGATGAAGTTCCCCGTGGATCTCCTGGCTGATGTTAGCCATGCAGAGATGGAGCACTCGGCCCTCAGCTACATGAACAACCTTCTCTACAGCAACCCTGATTCTGCTGAACACCTCACCCTGCCTGACTCCACCCAGGTGAGACACATCGCACACTGAATACCTGTGGGCTGTCCCATTGCTCACTCCTGACTGGACTAGTGGGATGTCTCTAAGGCATATGTGTCAGGTCATTAAGGGTCATCAGCATCAGCAAGGGGAATAGTTAGCGTCTTAACTGTAGTGTCTAGAAATGAATAAAGTTTAGAGAGGCTTATTTTTCAAGAAGATGTAGCCAAGGGGCAGACATTTACAAGCTAACACATCTGCAATCTACTCCAGCTTGGATATTTCCACATTTCAACAAGACTACTCATTTTTGTCCTCTGGGCATTTGTAATACAACTTGTAACATCGGTTCTGCTGCTGATACCACAGTCTCACTTCTTATGCCTACTCACAGCAGTTGTAGCTCGAACCACAACCTAAACCCCTTGGGGAATTGGAAATCCAGCTTCATTCTCCAGCCTCAATCCCTGGAAGCTCGTATCAGGGCAACTGAATGCATACATCAGATCAGATCAGAGTGTAGTGTGTCTAGATCCCTATATCACTGAAGTCAAATGCATGGAGTGGAGTGCGGTTGTGGTTGAAGACTGAGTGATTTTGTGTACTGAACTGTGTGTCTGTCCCTCAGGTCACCATAAACATTTCCAATGCAGGCTTTGTCCCATTGTATGGTTCCTGGGACAAAAAGAAGATCCTGGGACTGTTCTCTCCCAGTGATTCGTCCACAGCTGTGGCTCTGTACCTGCTGGACCAGTGGTGGCCCGTGGACGACATTCTCAAGACAGCAGATCCCTCTCGAGAGGGAGCTTTGGAGGTAAAGTTTTACCAGCTAGGAAATGTATTCGTTACTTATCCATTCTGATCAGAGAGATCTACTACACATGATTTAAAAAGACTGACTGGAAAACACAATTACAGTGATCACTGCTTGTGCATCACTGTTGCACTATAAGAGGTAACAGTCAGTCATGGGCTGACTGTAGAGGTTGTTGCAACCTGAGACTGTTTGCCCAAATGAGAGTTTGCTAAACTCTGGGCTAATACAATGACATTACATCAAACGTGAAAACCGTGAGATTTTGAATAAGTTTAAGAGTAGGTTTGATTTTTTCAACTGGGGCTACATTGAGACGGAGAGCAAAATACTTGGCCCATCTGAGTCAGTATCAGACATGTGGTCTGATACCGACCAGAGGCTAACTGACAAGACCGATCGGTGAACCCAATAGCACGACTCAAGAAACAGGATCTTAAAATATAGCAAGAGTTTATTTACACAAAGTAACAACACAAAATCACTCGAATGAGGAAAAACAATCTGACAACAGAAAACTCTCTGACGAGGAAAAATTACTAGAAACAAAAATCCGCTCTGTAGAGGGAAATATACTAATAAAAAAATCACTCTTTTGAGGAAAAATAGATTCTTAATGAATAATCAAAGTAGCAAAGAAATTCTAGAAGCAAGCAATAAACAATTTACCAATGGAAGCCAGATCAGGGAGCAAGAACAAGGACATGGACGCTAGTGGTCAGACGAAAGTGACACAACGAACTGGCACAAGACAGGGGAAGACGCAGACTCTTATACACATCAGGATTAGGGGAACAGGTGGAAACAAGACCGGCGGGAAACACGAGAGGAAGGGCAAACCACCTGAAATGAGAGGGAAGTTAATATTTTCAAAATAAGACATGAAGGCACGAGACAATACATATACACAAAAAAGAACTAAACATGACTGGCTTTACTTATCCATGACACTAATATTCACCTTCTGTAGTCTGATGTTTAACTGTAGATTCTTACTCACATATGATGAAGGCTAGTTTGACACAGTATATCTGGGAGCTATAAAATGAACAACTCTGTGGTTTTCTGTGTGTGTCCCTCAGGTGGAGACATTGGGAGAGAGAATAGTTTTGTACGTCCTTAATCGCATCATTTATCGAGTTAGGGAGATGAGCTCTGAGGAGCTTCCCTTCCTCTGCCACGGAAAAAATGATCATGCAAAAATCCTGTGGAAAAATGGAGAAGCTGTTGGCTTCTACTCAGTTAAACCCTCAGGTAATTCATGTTTTTGAGTGCATGTATCCTTAGATATACATCAACTGTTCCTTGATCTGGTTTTCTCTTTCAGTTGGTATCTGTGATTAAATACAGGCGCAGCCATTTGTTAGTATTCTTTCTCTGTGATGAAATCAAAAAGTAATGCGTTGTAATACTGTAATTCCACTACTTTTTGAGTGAACTATGAATGTAATCAGTTACTTTGTCAAATCAAGTTACACCAATGCAATTACTGAAATTTAAACAGGCTTCTTACTCAGCACTTTTTCAATATGACAAATGGTAGTTGCTGTGCAAATGCTGTTGCTCTGGTTCATCATAATGATTGTATGTTTTTGATATACACTGAAAAAATGTGGTTTTGTCAAAAATAATTCTGGAGCAAAGCTCAGTTAACATGCGTATCCATCTTCTTAGACCAAATCCCTCTCAAGATGATACCACTGTAGTTTACAGGTAGGGATAATAGTTGCTGCTGCCTTCTGTTGGACAGGAGAAATACTGACTCATATGAATACAGTAAAACAGTAGTTCAGTTAATTTGAGATAGGCAAGAGGAACCTCTAACCATTACAAATTTACAGTAGGTTGTACAACACTGTACCTCTCCAACAATGCCCTGAGAAAATGCTTATTTTTGCTTCCCTTCCAGGCAGCCCACATAATTCTTTTTCAACCAGAAGCTATCAGCTCCCCGTGATGGACTCCATATTTGTCAGAAAATGTCAGCGTGGTAAAGGCTTCGGCCTCCAAATGCTAGAGGACTTTGTGCTCAGTTTCAAAGATGAATGTCTGGGGTTGAGGTACCCCATCACAGAGTCCATGTACAGAGGTAAACAGTCCACCCTGCTAGTACACCTTACTGAAGAGGAAAGAACTATAATTAGAACATTATTGTAATTGTATGCACTCCTCTTTGTTCCTAGTGTGTAAGCAGTATTTGTGTCAGAATCCAGGACTCACAAACCTCCTGTGGGAGGTAGAGAGCATAGGAGGGCCCAAGCAGAGAACCAATATTGCCAGCAAGATCCAGGCCATGGATTTGAGTTGTAAGATATTACTGATACTGTACTGAAGACTAATAAATAAGCATATTATCAAATATTTAATCCCAGTGTTTTTGAAAGAGTCAATATTTCAACTAATTATGTAAGAATACTCTGACAAATTATTTATCCTGAATGTTTATCAAGGCATTTCATCTCTGTATATCTTACTCTGTTTCTCAGCAGTATCCAAAAGTCTGTCATTCACAGAGGAATCACTTGTGAATACTGAGGTGACTCAAAAGGATGTGGTGATGGAGACATCATTCATTATCACACCGACGAAAGAAGCTCAGTCTATGGAATACACCGTTGAAATTGTGGTACATCATTATAATTTCCTCCAATCAGGCAAAACATTTATTTGAGAAACAAATCTTTTTGAAATCAAACAACAAAAAATAATCTCAGTGACTTTGATTTGCAGGAGGAAGTGACAGTACTAAGAGCTACCAGAGGTGAGCATTTCATCGGGTTACTTCTGCATTGTAAGCTGTTTTTTAATGCAATAATGTACAACTGTAACTGTTTCAGAAGCTGAACTGCCTGTTGTAGCCCGGGGTAGGAGTAGTGGCTCAAAGCGACAGATTTTGGTGGAAAAGATCACAGAGGACAAGTCTGAAAAAGTTATCAGGTCTGTATGAATTTAAATGTATTATTTAGATCACGTCTTTTCAGGCAGACTATAAACAAGATGATAACAGTAAGTAACAACCGCTTCAACGTTCACATGCATGTGAGTATTGTTTACACAGATTCTAGCCAGAGTTTACACAATCCTGACTAAGCCTATCAGCAGCAGATAAACCTCTCTGGTTTTCACAGTATGCACAGTTTTTAAAAACTGATAAATTACATAATGCTTGAAATAAATAGTGATATCTAATGTGTTTTAGAATCGAGGATATTGAAGCAGAAACCCCCAGTGATGAACATGTTTCTACACAACAGACAGATATGCATGATGTCTCTGAATCGGTGCAGACTGAGGTGTGTATATGCAAATTATTTTTTGCAAATTTGTCTGTCTGTCCACAACAGAAACTTGTCTGGCAACTCAGTTTGCTATGCTAATTTTTAGGCTATGTTCACTGTGGCTCCTGAAAACAACACAGAGGATGTGGTTGATACTGTACTCAGAGAAGAAGCAACTATGACGTCAGACAAACAAGACATAGTCTTAGCTTCGCAAGAACTAAAAGAACCTGATGTTACATCAGCACCTATGACAGAAGAGCCAGATGTAGAAGATGATGCCACAGAGGGTCTGGAAAATATCTCCCATGCTTCACAGATAACAGTTGAGAATGTGGCATCAGAAATTGAGGAAGCAGAAGAGGAGTTTCAGAGGGACCACACTGCAGTGCTGGTAGTCTCTGAATTAGTTTCAGGTGAAGCAGAAACTCTGGATAAAGTGGGAGAAGTAAATAAAATTGAGATCACTGATGAAAAGTCAGAAGAAAGAGTTACACAACATGACATGAATATATCAACACATGCAACATCAGAGGGTGGTGAAGCTGGAAATATGGAAATAGCTGATGTAAAGGCCATCAAAACTGTACAGAGCGAAACCCCCAAACGTAGATCTCAGTGGCACAGAAAACCAGGGGAGGGGCTCAAGGAGGAATCTTCAGCCCAGGATGGAGAAAGAGTTTTGAGAGGAAGAACTGTTGTGAGCACCAGAACACCCAAACGCAAATACACAAGACACAACCAGACAGCATGTGAAGACTTAGAGAAAGAGGTTGATGAAGTGGCTGAAGAGAGTGTCTCTGCAACTGCAGTGGTGGAGGAATTAGCTATAAATGAGGGAGAAGAACCAGAAGAAAGCGTCACCATACAAGAGGATGTAGTTGCTGTGGAAGACTTAAGAGAAAAAGGAATGCAACAAACACTTGAGGATGAACAGGTGACAAATGAAGAGGAAACAGAAGAACATGAAGAGTCTGCGGTGGAAGACAATGCATTGAAGGGTAGCTCCGCAGAGCCCCCAGCAACAGCAGAGACTGTCCTTACAAAAGAAAGTGGGAATGAAAAATTAACAGATGAATCTGAGAAAGAACAAAGTGCTGAGGATGTAGAGACAACAGTGATACAGGATAAACAAGAGGTGCATGAGGATGAGACAGAAGAGCCTCCTGTTGTACACAGATCTATCAAAGGCAGACATAAAGTCATTCCTAAGTCCACCAAACAAAGCAAAATACATCAAAAACCAGTAGAAGAGCACACAGTTGAAACTGACCTTGGAGTAGGAGGTTCTGCTAGTGAAGAGAAAGCAGAAGAAAAAGTGACGGACCAACAGATGGTCGTAGACCACGAGGTGGAACAAGAAGAGACTGTTGACAAAATACAGGCAGTGATATCAACTGAGGAGTTGACTGTTGGGGATAAAGGCACAACTTCAGAGGAAGCAGCAGAGGACATTATACCATTGACTGAGGAGACTGGGGGAGAGACACAAAATGTATCAGTGATTGACACAGATAGGGTGACAGCTGACATGACAGAGTCAGACAGTGTTGCAGCTGGTATAGAAAGAGATGTACCTGATGAAGTTCTAGACAGTGATTTACCTGTGGTAGAAGAGCCACAGGAAAATTATACTGACCCTGAAATCCCCAAACTGCAGAAAGCCACTGTCGTCTTAGTGGATCTAAAAACAACCTGTCATCATTTAAGTGTGAAGGAGATGGTAGAAACATCAGCTAATGAAGAGTTTGCTGATAACATTTCTAGCTATGTTACAGAGAAACAAACAAAGCAAGAAGAGCAAGAAATGCTGGTGTTGGAAGAGGAGGATGGAGAAGAGCAGGAAAACAACACTGAAACAATTGTTGATGCAGCTGTAGAGGCAGAGGCTGCCACAAAGGAAGAGCTTGGAGAAGATACTTCTGACAAAGAAAAGGAAGAATTTGCAAATGGAGATGGGGAAAAAAGTGGAGCAGAGGAAGCACCATTTATTGAAACAAGGGTTCTTAGAAGTGGAAAAAAGACATTCAAAGCAAGCTACCAACAGCACAAGGAAGACAACACAGGTGAGGTTATTACTAATGAAAAGGTAGATGAAGCAGAAACAGTCACTGTTGAGATAGAAGCAGAGAGGCCACCTGCAGTTTCTGAGATGTGTGCAGATACTGAGGTAGACATACCAGTGGTGGATGATGCTGAAGAGAATCTTTCCCTAGCTGAGGCAGATGAGACAATGACCATGGAAGAGGAAGAAGCACCAGTTATAACCAGAGTGTTAAGAAGTGGAACAAAGACAGCCACAGGTATAAAAAGACACAAAACAACAATAAGCAGAAAGGAAGTGGAGGAACAAGACACAGGAAGCAGTGAAGAAGAAGAAGAACCAGCAACAAGAACACTGAGAAGTGGGAGGATATCTGCTTCTGCCACCCCTCAATGCAAACCCAGAAGAACACATAGAAAAATCCTAGAAGAGGAGCAAAAGCAAACAGTCGGAAGGTCAAAAGGTGTTGAAGAAACAGAAGAGAATGAAGGGGCTCCTGTAGATAAGCCAGAGGAAGACTTTGCAGAGAAGAGTGCAGAGGAAGATGAACCTCCAGCAGAACCAAGAATTCTAAAAAGGGGAAGGAAGCCTGTATATACGGACAGCAAACAACTCCAGATCGAGGAACAGGAACCAAAAGAATCAGTTGAGGAAGCAGAAGATGAAGAACAAGAAGAAACCGATCTAGGACTACCCGGAATGTCAACAACAGACAAGGGGGACAAGGGGAAAGCCCCAGAGGAAGATGAAGTAGAGGTGGAGAGGGAGGAGCCTGTTACTGTAGAAACAGAAAAAGGACTGTCAGAAGACAGGTTATTGACAAAAGCTGTAGTACAAGGAGAGACTGACACACCATTGACTCATCCAACCTCTAACTCAGTCATAAATACACCTGTTGAGGAGGAGACAACAGTGTCAGCAGAGGAGCAGCCAAGCGAACAAATGGTACCCGAGCTTTCTGATCTCCAAAAAGTGACTGTGGTTTTAGTGGACCTGAATAAAATCCATCCTGAAGTCCATGAGACAACAGCAGATGCTGAGGAGGGTGTTCCTGAAGAAAAGACTGGTGAGGTAGAAGAAGAGCAGAGGGAAGAAATTGTGAAAGGTGAAATGGCAGAGGAGGATGCTCCTGGTTCCCCTGCTAGAGTAGAAAAAATTGAGATGGAGAAGGTGGTAGTGGAAGAGGAAGTGTCAGGGGAGAAAGTGGAAGAAGCAGTCACAATACAAGATGTGGCAGAGGAGGGGCAGTTAACCTCCACATCTGACATGGTGGAAGCTACAGCTAGTGAAAAGGAAACCCTGTCAACAGCAAAGGATGACAAGGAAAATGACATTTCTGAGAAGGAGGAAGCACCAGTTAGGAAGGGAAGAAGATTTGCTGCTACCACAATGAGATGTAAAGCAAAAAGAGCACGCACACAGCGTGAGACAGAGGAAGAGGAAGAGGACAAAGCAGCTCCCACTGAAGAAATGCAAATAGAGGAAACCGATGCAGCACTGAAAGAAGCTAAAGAAATAGAGAACACCAGAAATGAAGACATTGAAGAAAAGAATGAGGAGGAATCCGCAGCTAACAAAAATGAAAAGACAGAGCCAGCAGTTGAGATGGAAAGAGCTGAAGCAGTGGCAGAGGAATCACTCACAAAGCTGGCAGAGGAGGACAGGCCTGCTGAGACAGTTGCTGATGGAAGAGAAGAGACTCCTGATGGGAAAAGTGCAGATGAGACACTGTATAATGACAACAGAAATGTTACTGATGAGGAAGAAGCACCGGTTGTTACAAGAGTTCTTAGAAGTGGTGCAAAAGCAATAAATTTCACACCAAGATCCAAAAATCAGGAAGAAAATGAACAAAAGGAGACAATGGTTGAAAAGAGTTCTGATACAGATGAGCCAGCATTAGAAACAAGAGCTCTAAGGAGGGGAAGGAGGGCTGCTCCAGCTACACCTAGGCATAAATCCAAAAGTACACGCACACAGTGTCAACCAGAGGAAGAGGGCAATGAGACCGGGCATGCTGAAGAGACTGATGGAGAGGAAGATGAGTCAAGGCAGGAACTGCTTGAGGAAGAAGGAAAGAGTATGGAAAGAGAGGTGAATAAAGATGAGGAACATGGGGAGAATGTAGCTGAGGCAGAATTACCTACAGGAGAGGCAGAGCACATGCAGGATGCCCCAACAGAGAGAGCAGAAAGGATTCAAAAGCAGGACATCAAGGAAGCTCTGGTTGAGACTGATACTGATATGATCAAAGTAGGCGAAACAAAGTCAGACGAGGAAGAACAGACCACAGCTACAGACACTGGCTCTGACACTGCTGTTGCTGAAGCAGAGGCACCAGTTGCATATGAATGCGTGGTGACAGAGGAAGATCCTCCAGCTGTTACAACAAGAACACTTAGGAGCAAAACAAAATCTTCACATGCAACACCTTCACGAAGATCCAGAAGACAGAAAGACCAAGGAGAAGACAATGAGGAAAGACAAGTAGCAATTCAATCAGATTCACCTGAAAATGAAGAGGAACATGCAGAAGGAGATGAAACTTCACCTAGTGGACAGGAGACAGGGCCTCCAGCTCTAGATACTGCAGAGGACAAGGCTAAAGAAACAGCTGATGTGATAGACAACAGAGCAGATGAGCCAGTGGAGCCAACTGGTGAAGAACAAGAAGAAACAGAATCACCTAAAGACAATATTACTGTGGACTGCCCAGGTGTGGAAGGCCGAAGTCTCAGAAAGAGAATGAAACATGTCAGAGATGAAGAAGAGAACAAAGCAGAAGAAACCCAATTTCCAAACCGACGATCCATACGGAAAAGACCAAGAGTAGATTATAGCGAAAATACTGAGGAGGATGAGGGAAGTGAGGCTGAGGCATCCACTGACCAAGAAGAAGACAACAGAGTAGAATCTGACGGGGTCAAAGATAACAAGAAAGCTGAACGTTCTGCTGATGAACCACAGCTAGAAGAAACTAGTAAAGAAGAAACCTCAGAGAATAACATGGAAGCTGGGACTGAACAAGGGAAAGTCATAAATTTAGTATTAGATACAGATGATGAGGCTTCAGAGTTAGGGGAAGAGGATGAAGAGGATGATAATATGTCAGAAGAAGAGAATGAGGCTATAATCATTGGAAAGAAGGTTTTAAGAAACAGGTCAATTCCCCTAATAATCTTAACACCTCAGTCTAAAACCAGACGCCATGGTATGGTTAAAAAATCAGAAGAGCCTTTGTCTGATGAGAAAAAGAGCCCTCAATCATCTAAGAGGAGAAGTCTCCGTAAGAGAAAAAGCCCTGAGGTAACACCAACTCACAAATCCAAGCATCGCAGCAGAGTTTAGGATGTTCTGAAAACTATTGATTGACACAAAAATGCAGAATGTAGTGTGCCATATCAAAACTGGGAAAGTGCAGAAAAAGTAAAGCTAGCAGGTCATCTGTAGTGTGTAGCCTGACAGACTGCAGAACACTTTCATCTTCATGACAACTTTTGAAAGAAGCAATCACACATTCTTCCTTTTGAAATGTTTATTCATAAACAGTAAATCTATAGCCCGATTAGTATGAGATGCCAAGTACAAAGGGGATATATTCTATAATTGCAAATTAAGGGAATTTTTGAGCTGGTATGAAAATAGACCTTCTCAATGTGGACTGTACTCAGATTTTGCACTGGTATAACTATGCAAAGACACTCAAAGGCTGCTTACTGAAACAAACAGTTTTTATTAAAGAGCATATTTCAGTAAAATATGTTTATAAATCTTAAACCAATCAAAAGTTACACAGTCGTGTGTTAAAGCCAATTATAAATAATACAATTTTTTGTAGCCTTCAACTTTAGCCTCCCTGTCTTATTCATCACTGTTTCCACCAAGACTCATTGAAAAACACAAAAAGCTCTGTCATCATAATCATTTGAAAGACTCTGTAATGACTTTCAAATTCCACACAATGTGGCTTGACCTCTAAGTATCAGCAAACTTAACAACTATAAATGCTGTGTGACTGTCATTGTGTACAGCCAATAAGCTGCGCCCGGCCCAACACAAACAACAAAGCAACATCACCAGGCAGCACACCACTGTTGCCCACAGCACACAGAGAAGCAGTCAAACCCTTCATTGCCGTGACAAGACAGACTTGAGATACAATGAGTATACTGGGTTCTAAAATGCTGTGTCATGGTATTAAAATCAGACCAGCATGTAGGATGCAAGTCTACATCCTTGAAGGCAAGTCGACCCAAAGAAAAACAGAAATAAACATAACAAAAGGACAACAAAAATATATCTACACAAAAAACACACATGATTAAAATGTAACAGGGCCACATTTGATTTCTCTTAACTGATTTTTAGAAAGCAGCAGTTTTCATTTTAAGAAGAATTCTTACAAGAGGTAAAGACATATTTTTATATTGTAAATATTTTCTTTGATGAAAATGTGAATGTGTCTAGTTTGTATTGCAGAATTACTGAAGATAATGTTTCAATCTCTTTTGGTGACAGATCTCTCGACTGCAGGTTTTAATATTTTTATACTTAGAAACGTGCAACAAGTTCTAATTAGGAATATGGTGAAATAAAATTCATTGGTCTGGTTTTATTTTATTTAAATGCTCAAATAGATTGTTACTCTCTAAAGAAACAAGGAGCTTTGGATCAGTTTTCTGTGCTTTTTTGTAGAATTTGTGTACTTTGTTAAAAAGAAAAAGGAAATACCAAAACACGTTCTTGCTTTGTAATCATCAGCAGAACTCAGGTCTTGTTCCTTTTAACACGCGTTTTACATTTAGAGATCTTACCATGGAGACCTGTCGCGTTAAAGTACGTCGATTATGTATTCCCCTCACGTTAAAATTTTAACTTTGAAATCATTTTACTGTGTAGAGACGAGTTTCTCAAGTCATTAAGTAGCCAACGTCCTCAAACATGTCAACGTCATCTTCATTGATGTGTTATTAAGCCAGCATCATTATATCATTAATAATCATTAATGTCAGCTTAAGTGTTTATTTTGTTGTTGCGTCGTTTGGAAGCTAATGATCATTTAACTGTGTGATGTGTTGTGGTTTTTCACAAATCGTTCCAAGTGTTCAGCTACATTTCTTTTTCTGTCATTAGTGTTTCATGTGGACTAACCCTTCTGTAAAGTTATTTTTCCATTAACTGAAAAGTCCTATATTTCGTCTCAAATAAAGATTTTTTGAAAACAGCAACTGTGGAACTCCTGTTTTCCAGATGAATACCACACCAGCAGCATCACAGCAGTTGTCTGATTAATTCATTTTAGCGTCGAATTAGTTGGTTCTTTGGGTCAAAAACAAACAAATTCCATTCTCTGAGCGCTCATCAAAGACACTTTACCACCCAGCAGCAATCAAAACATCAACTTTATAACTATATAAATGATAAAATGGCCACACAAATGCCACAGACAGTGGTAGAAAAGAGTTCTGATACAGATGAGCCAGCAGTCAAGGGAATGTGGTTAAACATTATAAACAATTACTGATTTGGTTACTTACAATGGCGATATTACACATTAGTTGGTTGTACACTTTAATTAAATCTCTCAGCCCCTTCACAAGCATCTATGACAAGGTGAGGACTGCTAGTTCAAGAAGCCAGTGTCAGTGCTGACTGTCACCTGGTATAGCCCGGTGTCTCCCCTGCACCATCCATCCAGCACAGCCTCATTTCAGCTTTCTGCTCATTTTGCAGCCACTGTTGCCTGCTGTGCTGATTGTGGTGTTTTCTTGTATCAACATATTCACATATAAATGTACATATTTCCCATAATCTGTGAAGGGGTAAAACTGCATGCTAACAGGGCAGACATTCACAAACTTATTGGCTATTATCAGGTTCATCACGTTTTTGAACGGTTGATCTCTTTTGGACAAACAGGGAAAGTGTCCAGTATAAAGCATTATGACGAGACTGGAATGAACGTTCAAAGGGTTTATTGAATAAGGGAGTTTACCAGGATGAGGTGTGTAGAGAACCAACACCCTTTAAACCATACATCAAGATGCAGTCATGCTGTGGTAAATAGGTTGCCCCTACTACATACATCAAAGGCACCAGAATATGGTTTACTGATGAAGCTCTGTTTGAGTTTGAGGGACAGGTTTTGTGTCGATGTATTACAGATTTAGGATCCCTCACTGCTGGTCACTGGGAATTTAGTACATTAGAATGAGGCCATGATAAGAGACGTGCAGCCCTTCTCAGCTGAGGGTGTAGGTATAATGGAGGGTTCCACCTTTCTCCAGGAAGCAGTCATGCTCATGGGTTCCAGGCTTGATCTGGCGCTGACAGACTCCCAGGAGGTCGTCAAAGACAAAATCACTATCATGAACCTCCAGCCTCAGCACGTCATTCGCCTGAGCCCTGAAGTGGGTGAATTCTTCCTCCCACCAGGGGTTTTGGTTGTTGTTGCGGACAGACGTTTCACCCAGAGCCGTTGAGCTGCAGAACACTTTGACGTAGCCGTCTGTGGTTCCCAGGAGGTTGGAGGGAAGATCACTGGCTCTCAGGTTAAACAGCTTCAGCTGGGCTTTGACTGCAGTCAGACTGCACAGGACCAACAGACGGAGGAGCTGAAGACGGGAGCCCATGGCTTCACAGGAGGCTGTGAATGAGGAACATCACATCTTTAATCAAGGAACATGGATTTAGCCATCAGTCTAGACTTGTGCATGTGTTTGCTTTCATTGTGAAACCATGCTGTTACGCCCCAGCCTAGGGGAAACTTTGACACAACATGTGAATGAGACTCCCCTCTTCCCAAGAACCAACTGGAGGACTGGAGGTTACAAAAATAATTTGAATTTATTCCTTAAAAACATCTTTCAAAGAAAGAACCACGCTGACAGTCTGGGTGGAAGTGGAGAGAGGAGAACCCACAGGAACTGGTGGAAGCCGGCCTTTATGGGGGATGCTTGCAAGGCTGGAACCAATCAGCTCCCAGGAACCAACTGCACCGTTGATCCTCCACTAGTCAGTTAACGAGACTCACCTGACACGTTACATGTTACGGACCGGACGGTCAAGGAGCAGGACAAAAGTGTAAAAAGGGTGAAAATTCAATTTTAATTCAATAAGGAAAAACAAATAACAAAAAGTCAGTAGTTTCAAATAATACAAACTAAACAGACTAGGGCCCAACAATAACACAACTAAGGTTTAACTAAACAGACCTGACCTCACACGCGACACACAAGGGGAGGTATATATACAAACAGGCTAGCCTACAACAGACACAAGAGGGGGGATTGCCACAAACAATTACACACACACTTTAATACCAATAACAAAAATCCCCCAACTAAATAACCACCACAAAACCAAACCCTACAAATAAAGACTATTTATAATAATAAACTAAAAAAAGGAAATGATCCATTTCAAGAATTTCCACACCCTGCTGCCCCCTTGTTCTTGGTCTCTCCTGTTCCCTGTAGCAGGGCTTAAAACTTCCCTGCCCCCAGCACTCAGGTCTTTTGTCCAGATCTCGTTGGAAAACAAGGTAAGAATTAATCACAAACTAAACCATAAAACAGTATGCAACTAAAAATGTGCGCACCCAAATTTAGAACTGTCAAATAAAGAATGTACTGTGTGAACACAAAAGACTACGTGTAGTGTCATTATTTGAAAGTGTATGATGTGCAGTGTAAATAACTATAAAGAAATACTAACGCTGTATGGCAGCCAGTGAGGCCGCCACAAGACACACACGGCTAAAACATGCTTTCATAGTGGCCAAAATATGACCCTGGGGTCGTAACAATGCAGTCAACACTGCTGTTCAGTAGTTGTTTTTAGGAGACGCGCTAATAAAATGATTTTAATGCAAAAGTGTTATTGAAGCACAGTGAAGGAAATAATCCAAAATGAAGAGCACAGTGGGACATCTATTGATTAAGAAGGTGAAGAAGTCATTTACAACATCAGACTTTGGCTTGAACAAAAAACAGAAACCTGAAAATTGTAAGAAATATCAGAAACAATTATGTTAAGATCAGAAGTGTTGTAGCAACGCAAACATCAAGGAACAATGAAGAAGAGAGATGGCAAAATTGGTTTAAAAATATGGAATAGATGTAGTTTCATGAGATAAAATGATGTGAAACATATTCCAATCAACAGATGGAGACCTGAAAAATACCATGTGACCAAAATATTTCCTTTAACAATAAGTAGGATAAACAAAAATACAGGAAATACAGAGTTCATTTTATGTTGTTTCTGTTAAAAAATGCTATGGAATATTTGCCATTTTTATACTTTTATTTTTTACAATTTCTTGTCCTAAAATGTTTACATCATTGACAGTACTCATCCTCTGGTACTGATTTTGGAACTTTCTTACATTTTAATCCCTTGTCAGGCTGTTTTCAAAGATTACATGTTCCATATACTGTTCCTAGGAAATTGTTTCATCTAGTTTCATTGTTCCAATTCATCAGAAAGGCTTTTTTTGAAGGAAAGTCATCAAGGCAGATGGGTGTAAAGGAGTGCCTGACACAGATCATTTCAAATCTGGATGCAGATGTGGTCTTACCTGGAGTCTTGATGCCTTATATCTTAACACACTGTCTACTGTTCCATATGTTTTTAAAGGCTAGCACAGCTCATATCAGCTGCATGTCACCCTCCCACAACACACTGACAACACAACCTGCTGCACTCTCAGCATTACATAATGTGACAGAAGTAGAATTTGTGGCTCTGGATTGGGTGGGCTCGTTTGGCATGTTGTACCCCTTATCCAATGTGTGATGAGAGGACTGCAGAAGTGCAATCATCACTGTGAGGACTGTAATGGAAAAGTACAAAACTGCGTTATTGTTATAATATGTAAGAGGAATGTACAAATCTGTATTATCCTATGACCTTATATTATTAATGCTATTAACTAATTTTGTGACCTACCTAAAGAATTCCATGACTTCTCTATGAGTTCATTTATCTTTCCACATGCTTGTTGCCTGTTATCAGACCTTCTGTGTATGCTCTCAGATAGCTGCGTTACGAACAGAAGGTGAAAAGTGTACAAGATGCTATTATACGAGTTGCGAGGGTCAGAGGCAGAAACAAAATAGATAATGAAAGGCATCACGTTCTCTACGACCTTGCTGTGCTACTACTGTGTGCTGAGTATATAAAACCCAGATGCCTCTGGAGCTCGGGGCTCATTACACACCTCGTGTGTTTCACTGTGCTGTGAGTCCATCGATAGATGCTGAATTGAAGCTTGTGGATGAAAAGTGTTTCTGACTTTGTGCTTTTTTTTTTAAACCAGAAATTGCCACCACAAATTTGGCATTGTCGGCAGGACCACTCGCGTGAGAGGACATCTGGAACTCAGCGCTGAAGATACAGACTGTGCACAGCTAGAGTCTGGGACTTGGACTGGGCTTTTCATGTGCAGATGTGTGTATATGTAGTGTGCACAATGGCTTGTATGTATGCATGTATGCATCACCCATCATAATGTTATTGTAGTTTTAAAGAATGGTTTGAGAGGTGTGAGGTCATAATACATTAATGCACATGTTTTTTTCTAATTATCTAGTTGTCTAATTATTTTCCCACTGCCAGCTGGAGGTTGCTCAGCAATTTCAGCCTTTACATAGCCCTCTGTAGTGTGTAGAGGTTAACATACCCATATGACACAAACTCTGTGCCCATTGTCTGTAAGCGTAAACATCTGCTCTGCGAATGTTGAGCAAACGCTGTGTGTTCAGTGTGGCCAAAGCATTAGAACTGCAGCTTGAAATGACATTGAGAAGTTTCCAGTGTAGACAAACGGATTTGTCCTGTTTATCGTACAAACATGGTGAGTGCCTCCTCATTGTCAACCCTTTTGCATAGATCTCAGCAGACATATTCACCTGTCAAATACAGGTGTGAATGTGTGTAACACTCTGGCTGCATTTCGTTTAGGTGTCCAGTGCCAGGCCTCTGGTATGTTACATTATGGGCAGGTAAGGTAAGCTCTTGTGCAATAGAATAGTTAAACTGATTATTTCTATGTTTCACTCCCACAGTAATGTGCTATGACTGAGGAAACAACAGTTTTGCAGCACAGTTTGATTTTTATTGATGACAGGGACACCGGAATGAGATACATGACTGACAAAGTTAATGGTCACATGCATCAACACATCACTGATTACTATTTGCATTGAGGGTGTAGGAATAATGGAGGGTTCCACCTTTCTCCAGGAAACAATCGTGGTCATGGGTTCCTGGCCTGATCTGACGCTGACAGACTCCCAGGAGGTCATCGAAGACAACATCACTGTCAAAAACCTCCAGCCTCAGTACATCATTCTCCCGAGCTTGGAAGTAGGAAAACTCCTCCTCCCACCAGGGGTTGGCATCGTTATGACGAATGGATGTCATACCCAGAGTGGCTGAGCCACAGAACACCTTGATATAGCCGTCTGTGGTTCCCAGCAAGTCAGAGGGAAGGTCAGTGGCTCGCAGGTTAAACAGACTCATCTTGGACTGGACCAGACTCAGACTGGAAAGGATCAGCAACAGGAGAGGAAGACTGGAGGCCATGGCTTCACAGGACTCTGTAGAGGAAGACAAAGAGTCTAGATTGTAGAAAGACAGTATTGGAGTGGCTTCAGACTTCCCTCCTCTGCCTGTCTCACTCAGTCTCAAGTTGATTGGTTCTAGTAGAGATTTAAAGGTTTAAAAGTGATTAGTGTAATTTAATAAAAAGGCTCAGCAATTTCCTAAAACAGCTGGTTGTGGGATTGAGTCCAGGGTGTTACATTAAATAAAACAGACTGTGCTTGTATACTGTCTTTGTCATCCTCTGAGCAGATAGTGCTGTAGATGAGGCATCACAATGCACACTGTATTGTATGGACTACAGTGAAGTCAAACTGATGGGACATATCTTCAGGTGTCTCATTTGACACTGCTTCTGGATCAATTTCTGAGGCTTCAAGCTGTATTTTTATTTTCCTGCTATACTGAGGTCACCAAACAGCGCTGTGGGACAAACTCTCCAGTAAAACTTAGTCCTGGAGTCTTTCTATTTTCAGGAACAGAAAACTGTTCTCCAGAGAAGAACCTTTACTAGGCTCTGCTTACTTCTGCTACACCTGTTAATGTGCGCTGTTATTGGTGTTACATATATAGACACTACAAACAGGAGGTCAACTGTGAAACGGCCATGTGGCACCAGCCGCACAGATAATACAAACTGGTGCACTGAGGAGATGTTGCGTCACCCTCACTGAAGGCGAGTGTGAAAGTGGAGCTCCAACGCAGCTGGATTTGTTTGGATTGTTTCTACCTGGATTCACAGCATGTCACAGTCATTTCAGACGCATGCAGTCTGGGTGCCTGGCCTTCAACACTTGGTTTCTGAAACTGAAAGACTTCTTTTTACTGTAGCACGTTTAATTTGATATTTGGATTGGATTTAGTTTATTTGTTGTCTTTCATTCGTCTGTCCTGTAATCTTCAGGTTATAGGGGATACGTGTCATGTAGATGACTCTTGAAACTTTAAGTAACAATTAAATATCATGAAATATCTTGTAATATAATCACTCTAATAATGGATGAAATTATTAATCTGGAAAACCTTAATTCCATTTTTAATCTCCAGTTAGTTTCCACTTTATTGAACCTGAAGGTAACAGTTACATGTAAATATCAGTGTAAATGCATGTACACAGCTTTATACATCACTTTGATTTACTGAGTTTCTGTTAGATTTTAATACCAACTTCTCAGCCAAAGTGAAGAAACTGAACAGACAAAACTAAAATGAACTAAATACAACTTGTTTAAAACTGCAGCAGCTGACTTTTTGTCCCCGTAGAAGCGATGGAAACAGGTTTTGAACGCCACAGTTTTATTCCAGTGAAAATATTGGTTACAGCCGCTTTAAAATGTGAAAATGATAAAAACCAAAAATAAGACAAGTAACAGAAAATTACATTAGCTGTACTTGCTGCAAAGCAGCAGCAGGGGCCACTAAAGCTTCAAGTAAATGTTGATTCCCAGCAGTTTTATTGGTTTGTAGAAAACAATTATAGTGCTTGTGAGTAAAGGTATAAGTAGCTGCACTATGCATTAAGCTAAAAGCACCTGTAGATACACACTAATAGGAAACCAGTCTGTCTCTATTTGTAAAGGGGAGCAGTTGGGGCAGCAATGATCTGAAAACATTGATCAGTTAAAGAAATAAAATTGAAAAGAACACGAGAGGCCAGAAATAAAAAGTCTTACCTGAAGTCTTGATATCTTTCTTTTCCCCTCTCTATCTGCTGCTGCATGTTTTTAAAGGCCAGTGGAGCTCGTATCAGTTTGATAGCTGCCCACCCATTAAAACACTAAAACACAGCCTGCTACACTCTCAGCATTATGCAAGATGACTGATACAGGAAGAAGAGAAGCACAAAAAGTGTGGAAGTGAAAAAATGTCGTGGCCTGATCATAAATAGGTTCACTAAGCAGTTTGTACAAACTTTCTAAGAATAATAATGTGGCATAAAAACCAAATTGTCCATGTCTGGAGAGAGAGAGAGAGATATATTTTGCAGATTGTTTGGTGCTCATATTAAGGATGTGGCAGAAAACATGATCCACACATAGACTCGAAATCCACAAACTGTTTGTGATCCACAAATATAAAACAGGATAAAGAACACACAAAAACACAAGAACCACATTGTGCTCCACAAACAGAACTGAAGGTGTTGAGTGGACAGATGCACAGATTCTTCATCAAAGGCCTGCCTGGACCTGCTCCTGGAGGTGATGCTGCTCGTTTAGGATTAAGAATCCAGGATGACATGTGAGGGTTGAGGAAAATGACATCAAATACTCGTTTAACCTGAGAATCAGTTACGAGAAACTGATCAAAAGTTTCAGGTGGTAAAATGTGAACGCTTTAGCATTTGAAATGACAAAATAGAGCTTTGGGGAGAAAGAGAGCAGACACCAGAAGGATGGGGTAGGGATCACTTCTCTCTGCAGCCGACTCTTACAAGAGAGAGATCGGGACATTGTGGTATGGCCAGCTATCTGCAAGTCACAGGCAATCATCTAGATAGTATGTGAAAAGTAAAAGGGAGCAGTTTGCAGGCTGTTGGCTTTATCCCTATAAGTCTCATTTGGAATGAATTTCCAGACAAAAAAAAGAAATATTAAAGTGTTCTGCACTGCTTGTTGACGTCCTATTGGACTAAAAACATCTCTTAGTACTTGTCCACTTTGCTTTTCCTGTCTATCTCTGCTTGGTTGCGCTGACTCTACATGTACATCACTTTGGTTAAAAGAGTCTGCCAAATGAAACTACAGTTATAGAATTGTACAATCCTGATGTCTCGTCTCAGCTGGACTGTATCTAAGAACATACCGTGGATAAAACAGCAAACTCACACACAGCTTTCTGTGTCAAACCTGCAGGAAAATCATTAGAGGAAGAGGTAAAATTAGCCTGGTTCTTTTATTTGGAAATTCTCAACCGGAAGCGTGGTCAGTGTTCCTGCTGCTGATTTAGCCTCACTCTTTACACTCACAGTTCAGATCGTAGAGATGAGCTATGAAGAGGAGTTTAGTGACTAACCCACGTGGTACTGCCTTAGTTCTAGTCGGATGCTTGATCGTTTACGTCGTGTGGAAATTACACGGTAAACAGCCCGAATATCTAATCTGTCTCTCCGTGTGAACTGCTTCAAACATGACCTCATAGCGGTCAGGCCAGCTAACATTCATGTTCTGCAGCGTGTATCGGTCTTCACTCATGTCCGGTGACCGATCGGACAGTACTCAGTGAGTTAGTAAAGTGTCCCGCCCGTGTCCGCAGAGAGGATGTCGGAGCAGACCCTGGAGTACTTTTGGAGGCCGAGTCGGATAAAGACCAGGGACGCATCCGAGGTCACGTGGTCTCACGCTGTCAACAGCAGGAGCAGGCTCGTGGAGGCTCTCACAGGTAGACTGACGCCTCCTCTGAGGCACGGAGCATGTTTGTCTCCATGTGTCTGTTTGTGTGTCAGGTTGGTGATCTGATCTACAGTGAAGTGTATTTGCACCTATTTGGATGGGACTTTAGAGGAGGGAAACTCACCCATCAGTGAGTTATCAGCCTATGGAAGGACTTTTGAGCTGGAATGAAAATAAACTTTATTTATGTTGAAATGTGTGCAGGGATTTTGCACCATGCAGAGTTAAATATTATTCCTATAAGTCTGTAGGAACACCAGTTTATTATTAACACAAGCCTTTTCTTTGCATTATGTATTATGAAAAGGACACTTTACAGATTGATGCATATCAGAAACATATATGCCAGCAGCAATATGATACTGATAAGTCTGTGACGGGCAAATATGGCTCATTGTATTGCATTAATTGTGTCACACATACACACACAGGTACCCATCCCACACGGATTACTCCTCCTGGAGTAAAATATACAACCTAACAAAGTAACATAACTCTTTACATAAATCTTCATACTGCTAGTGATTGGCTCTGTGCCACTACCCAGTCTTGCATTAATCAAGAGGATGCACTTTGCTGATTTGCTGCTGTATTTTCATACTACATTTAAAAGCTTTGATGGACAGTTTTTGTTGCTCTGACATTTTAAAGACCAAAAAACACAAATGGAGTAATCAGTAAATGAATCTGCAGACTAGTTTGTTGGAACCGTCCTTTGAAGGTTTATCAGAGCTCACTTGGTCACACTAGATTAAAGACTAATGATCGTGCACTAGACACAGCCTTCCACTCATCTTCAGGTCTGTGAATAGGAGACTGTACGTCAGTGCCTTCATTAAAGGAGGATTCCATGGAATAAACACAAGTTCACTACAGGGAGTGGACAGTAAAAGATGCATTTAAGGATAAGGCGGGCTACCTGGACAAACTCTGATGGCCAAAGCGAAGAAGATGAAACCAAAGTCACATTAAACTAGAATTCATTCAGAAGCGAACGTGCTGGACCACAGGTTCTTCACTTTATTTTATCAACAAATGTCCCCTTAGGTCCTGCTCATATGATTGAGGCTGACATAATCATGAGAGGTCGTGATCCCAAAGAGCCAATCATGGCACATCCCCCTGACACAGACAGTGACATCACGCTGAGGGAGTGGCTGGAAGGTATCAGGGCACACAATAAGGGAATAAAACTAGACTTTAAGAGGTGAGTCCCAGCTTATGTTCCTTCTAAGTCAGGTGTGGTTGTGTGTGACTCTAGGGCGTGAAATCAAATCAAGATCAGCATTCACTTCACTTTACTGCAGTGCAGCCTCTAAAACCATGAAAAGACAGCACATATGTCATAACGTGGCAGTTTGATGCCATCTCATTCCAACAAAGCCTGGAGGCGGTGTCTCCTTCTTTGGTTCTGCTGGAGGAGGTGCTGGCTGGGCTGAGCGCTCCTGTGTGGGTCAATGCAGATATCCTCCCTGGTCCTGGAGGTCTGGCCAAACCTTTGGATCCTCAAGCTTTCCTTTCTGCCGTGAGAGATCTACCCACACACACTGTACTGTCTCTTGGGTGGACTACAGGATGGACTGCTGGGACAGATAACCCGGGTAAAAACACTTTAATACCACTGGCTGTGTTTCCACAGAGATCTTTACTGTGTATTTGGTGCGCTATTGAGTGTATTTGGGATTGACACCAAATAAACTACAGTGTCTCTGATACTTGTTCGTAGGATAATCTCACAGTTACATCACAAATAAATGGTTTGTTAAACCTGCGGATGAAGCAAGAAGGAAGTTTGTCTATTGACTGGTTGGGTTTTAATCATTTCCAGGTTACAGCTGGGACATGGTGCATGTGATGGAGGAGATGTGTAGAAACCTTGAAAATCCAGTCACCTTCCCAGTGCGTGCAGCTCTGCTGGCCCAGTCCTTCCCCCAGCTCGCATGGCTGCTGCAGCAGTCAGACAGGTGATTATCAACAACGATTGTTAGACATGATGCATGTTGTCATTATGCTCTAAAGATAAATTCTGCCTAGATGTGAGAGGGTGCATTAATTCCCAAAAGCTAGCAGCAAAAAACATGGAAAATCAGATCAAGAGTAAAGAAATAAGTTGTGTTGCTCTTTGTGATCCTCTGATACCATCTTTCCCACCAGCAATAACAACCTTTATACAGCAGATGACCTCTTTAAAGACTATTACTGACTTTTGCATTGACACATTCAGTCAAACCTTTGAGCTGTTCCTTCAGATTTTAATGCATTCTGTTGTTTTTCACAGGTACAGTCTGACAGTGTGGACCGGCCAGAATGACCAGTTCACAGTGCAGGACTTGCTGACCTACAGAAAAGAGGTTGACGTCAGCAGGGTCTACTTTGACCTGCCAGACTCTCTGAGGACAGAGCTCAGTATGACATCACATCGCTGAAAGTGGACAGCCTACGCTCGACGAGAAGCTGGCTGTTGTTTTTCACGAGCTGGAGAGAGGAGAACGGAACTTCTCTATGGGGTTATCTGCTGTTGACTGCACTCCTACACTACTGCAGTGGTTCCTGATGTGTGGTCTGGATCATCTGGGAGGTTGCAAGATAAAGTCAAAGTCTATATTTAGACCCATTAGGGTAAAAAGAGAGGGTCCTAATATCAGGATCCTACAAGTATGTAAGATTGTCATTTGCTGTATTATAGTTAAGAGACTTTATTAAATATACTGCTGTGCTTCCCAGCCTGGACTATTAAGTCTTAAAGTGGGCTCAAGGTGGTTCAGTTCCATGTTAACTGAAGTAAAACGTTGGAGTCCTGGAGTGACCCCCGTCATCAAGGTGAGGTTGTAGTTCCAGTGGGATCAGTTAGAATGGGATTTGCTTGAAACAGATGTTAATAAATGTTCTTTCAGTTGGATGGAGCAGGTGTTTGTCCTCAAATTGCTCTTTCTGCCAGCACATATTGCCTCATGAAGCAAGAGCCCAAGAGTCATTTTCAGTTGCAATGTAACACAACTGTTCAGAGAGCTCTCTACTCAGCACGGTGAAAACATAAAACTCTAAGGATACGTCCAAAGAAATCGTGTTTTCACTGCCTGCTTTTCACTGCATCTAATTGTAAGTTACACATATTGATTTTTTTTTTTAAAAAAGCCACTCAAATATGATGATAAAAGGTTTATTGAAAATTGACAGGGTAATATAATACAATGAAGAACACTGAAGGTTGAGTGCACCACTGAAGTGTTGCCACTGGCAACTGTATATGGTGAAAATAGTATCCAAGGATGTTTCAAGGATGCAGATTTACTGATTGGCATTGTGGATAAGTTTTTCTAAAAGAGAAGGATGTTTGTTCCTTAATGTGCAGAAGATGTTGATCAGTATCCTTTTATTCTAACAGTGAAATGCACTGCACTCAGTTGACAAAATCTATTAATAATGTTCACTTGAACAGCAGGCTGGACTGGAGCACCAGCACTGATGCTGTGTACAAGAAGGGGATGAGCAGACGCTACTTCCTGAGGAAGCTCAGATCCTTCAATGTCTGCAGCAAGATGTTGGAGGGCTTCTACCAATCTGTGGTAGTCAGTGCACTCTACTTTGCTGTGGTCTTTGGATGGTGTTACCCTGGCCTCCAGTTCTACCGTGAGGAACCTGGGAGTCATATTTGACCAGGATATGTCCTATCAGCCCCATATTAGGCAGGTCACTAGGACTGCCTTCTTTCACTTGCGCAACATAGCTAAGATTAGGAGTATCCTGTCCAAAAATGATGCCGAAAAGCTAGTCCACGCATTTGTTACCTCAAGGCTGGACTATTGTAATTCCTTGTTGTCAGGTTGTCCGACTAGCTCACTGCGAGACCTCCAGCTCATCCAAAACGCTGCTGCGAGGGTTCTGGTGGGAATTAGCAAGAGAGATCATATTTCTCCGGTTTTAGCTTCTCTTCATTGGCTCCCTGTAAAGTCCAGAATAGATTTTAAAGTCCTTCTTCTTACCTACAAGGCCCTTAATGGCCAAGCTCCATTGTACCTCAATGAGATGCTAAGTCCCTATCAACCCAACAGATCACTTCGCTCCCAGAGTGCAGGTTTGCTTGTGGTTCCCAGAATCTCCAAAAGTAGAATGGGAGGCCGAGCCTTTAGCTATCAGGCTCCTCTCTTGTGGAACCAGCTGCCAGTCTGGGTCCGAGAGGCAGACACCCTCTCTACTTTTAAAGTAAAACTTAAAACCTTCTTGTTCGACAAAGCTTACAGCTAGCTCCAGTTACCATCTGAACTACACCATCCATGCCATCCCCTAGTTATGCTGCTATAGGCCGAGGCTGCTGGGGGACATCCCATGATCGTTTCCACACTCCTCCTCTTCCCTCTCTCTCCTTAAACTCCATTAACTCTGTGTCCTCTCTCCCCTAGTGCTGTGCTTGTTTCTCTCTGGTCTCTCTCTCTCTGTACCTCTCTACAGATACCTGTGGCTCCAGAGCTGAACATCTGACCTGTGGCTCCACCGACCTGCCCCGTGTCCTCTGCTGCCTATTGCTGTCATTTGCTGTCATTATTCTATATTGTCCCCCCCCCCCAACCGGTCACGACAGATGGCCGTCCACCTAGAGCCAGGATCTGTCCAAGGTTTCTGCCTGTTAAAAGGAAGTTTTTCCTTGCCACTGTTGCCAAGTGCTTGCTCATGGTGGAACTGTTGGGTGTAACTAACAGTAATGAGTGTGGTCTAGACCCGCTCTGTTTGTAAAGTGCCCTGAGATGACTTTTTGTTGTGAATTGGCGCTATATAAATAAAATTGAATTGAACTGAATTGAATTGAATTGGTCTGCTGATGGAGCAGCATCAGTGCCAGGGACACCAGCAGGATTCTAATAATGCCTTCGTATAGACGCATGATAATGTTTAATGACCGATCATTTCTAGGAAAATTAATAACTGAATGTAAGTAGGCAGATTAAGTCAACACATGACATTGTTAAATCAGAACATTTTCAGTAGATAATTCTTGAATTGTATTTTTCTCCCAGCACTGTACTTTCTTTGATTCAAGGTCATCCTCAGAGATCAAGCTTTCTTGATGCCACTGCAAGTCACAAATGTCTTTGACTCACACAAGTGCTGTTGACTTAAGTCTGAGTCATAAAATGAAATCACAACATTCAGCACAATTAATGCCTCTAACAAGTATGTATGTATAGACAAAAAAATCAGTTGAACCACCACACAATTTGCACTTGAAGGTTCTTCTTTGACTTCATGAGCAGCAGTGTGACAGAAATGTCCTGTTTTCTTTTTAACCACATCTCATGGCCTTCCTTAACAGACAGGGTTGCTCAGTTGTCATGGAGATGGTTTAGCTGGTGGAAAGCAACCTGAGATTGGAATTTGGGTCATGTGGTAACAGGTGGTCATTACCAAGACTGTACGGACCGACCATAAAGACCACAATGTACGGAATATCCATGCTGTCAGACAAATAGCACCCACTGACAGTGCAAAAGATCAGTGGTGAAGACCTTTGTACGCAGTGGACAAGGCCATATCCTCTGAGTGAAGAGGGGAATATGGAATGTTCACTTCAATCTAACAACTATACAGAGTGGATTATGCTAGAAATAACGCTTGTGTATACGTATAATCACTGAATGGATTATGTTTAAACGCAACATTGTTTCGAGAAAAAATGAATACATTATATAATCTGTCATTTTATAGTAGTCATTCATTATCACTCTCAGTAGCATCATCCACGCTTGACTCAGATGTTATTGCTCCACTATCCTTTGTATATCTTTATATCTATTATTTTTGTATGACTCATTACATAAAGCACAATCCTGTCATGAGAAACAGTACATCAACGCAGGCTCAGATCTAAACTGTACTTAAGCTCAAAGGTGCACGTAAGCTGGCGTCAGCAATGATATCATAGGCATAGCACAGTAATAATGGTAAGAACACATGCATTGTCTTTTTACATGCTTAATTTTCTTCTAGTGGCCAAAGGTTTCCTTGAAGTTGACCAGCTGTTTTATCTGCTCACTCTGCATTGAGTGGCGTCTCCACAGCATTTTTTTGGCCTTTAGATCCTGCAGGAAAACAGGCGCGCAGGGTAAAATAGGCTTTGATCCTGTAAGAACACCATTCAGTGTTTTGCTACTTCCACTCAAAGGGTAGGAAGAGCTGGAGCTGACCCCAATATCTGGTATAGGAGCATGGGGATTGAGAGGAGGGAGGTATCCAGGCCGAGTATGGGCAATGTGATCGAGAAGAAGAGCCCCTGAGCCTCTTCGCTCCTGCAAAGCAGTGCCTCGTTTCTGGATAGAGCTCTCCAATGACTCCCTGGATCCTGACAAAGTGGAGGATCTGCTGTTGACCAGTTTATGCCTCTCTGGTCCCATTCCAGCTCCTCCATTATTTTTGGAGCTATTGTCTCTTTTGCCAAACTGTGGTAACTGGGAGTCAGAACTGTAGTGGTCAATCCCAATGTTCCGCCGACGGACCACATTTTGCAGACTGGAAACATTAAGTTGTCTGAGACAGTCAGAGGAATCTTCATCCACAGGAAAGGATTCGTGGGGAAAGGGGAGACTGTCTTCATGCAAGTCTGGATGTGAAGCAGAATGTGGTGAGCATGCAGTACTGTCATATGACATCTTTCTACCAAACCCTCTCCTTCCACCTCCTCCCCTATTCTCATTTCCTGACATGTTCTCTAGTGCTTTCAGAAGCCCTGTTGTGTCTTTGACATCAATACTGTAGTGCCGTGAAACAGCTGGAGGCCTTCCATGGAAGGCAAGACTATTGACTCTGAAGGACAACTCCTCCTCAGGTGTAATTTGCACTGATTCCTCTGTCAGAGAAGAAGCCTGGCTCTGCTGGAGCAGCAGCGAAGGACTTTTGGACCACTGCTCAGAGTGTAGCCTCTGGAGATTAAGTCGCTTATCCACACCAGGAACACGTAAAGGACTAGGATGTTGGATTGGAGAACCTGGTCGAGATATTACCAAGCCAGGTCCTGATCCTAAACCCTGGGGATCCCTGAGGCCAAGAAGGGGGCTACCAGGTTGGGGGGAAGTACTTGCTGAAGAGCCCTGTGGAGGAGTTCTTAGCTGCACCTCTTGTGGAGACATGCAGCAAGATGTTGGGGTGTAATGTAGACGCTCCTCAAGGTCAGGAGGTGGAGGGACATTAAGATACTGCTTTGTCATATGATGGCCAGATGGTAGTTTGTTGGTGGTAATGATGATAACCTCCTTACCCTTTGCTTTACAGGCATCCAGAAGGACCCTGAGCACATCCCTGTTGCCTGAATTGACAGCATAAATCAGTGCTGATAAGCCTGTGTGATCCTCCAGAGTTGGATCAGCTCCATTGTTCAACAAGAGCAACAGAATTTCAGCTCCAACTTGTTCAAGGCATGCATGCATCAGAGCTGTTTTCCCCATCTTGTCTTGAATGTTTGGATCAGCACCATTTTCCAAAAGATACCTATCAGGAGACAGATCATATTCATTACACCACTACATTACTCCACTAATCCATTTATTATCATTATTCTATATTGTACTGTAAACAGTTGCCATAGTTAGGACTCTGTTGTCCTACCATTCTGCCAGTTGTCGTCTACAGTTATGTACTCCCTTATCTCTGTCTTCGACAAGATGTATTTTCTCTCTCTCCCCCTCCTCCCTCCTGTTTCTCTCTCTCTTTCCCCCAACCAGTCAAGGCAGATGGCCATCCACCTAGAGCCAGGATCTGCCCAAGGTTTCTGCCTGTTAAAAGGAAGTTTTTCCTTGCCACTGTTGCCAAGTGCTTGCTCATGATGGAACTGTTGGGTGTAATTAATAGTAATGAGTGTGGTCTAGACCCGCTCTGTTTGTAAAGTGCCCTGAGATGACTTTTGTTGTGAATTGGTGCTATATAAATAAATTGAATTAATCTCCTGTAATGGAAGTCAGTAATCCTCAACAAAAACTCATGCTTTCAGAAAGCAGTAGTGTACATGTATCCTGATAGAACTTACCGAACCATCTTTTGTTTGGGTACACTCTGCGAATCTGTGTGGTGTGACTTGCAGGCCACCATGAGTGGTGTCTCTCCATGTTCATTGCTCTCATTTATGTAGGCCCCCCCCTCCAGGAGCAGCCGGGTCAGGCGTAGACGGCTCAAATAGACGGCCTTTAGCAGGGAATTGCCATCTGTTCGAACCTCAGTTGACTCATCCATTGTGAGGATATGGGCTGCCTAATCCACCGTCTGTGACTTTGAATGATTGTCACTTGTTCTTCCAAAGGTACAAACAGCCCAGTACCTACAATAAAGGAAGAGGAACACCAAGTTCTTAAATGTGGCCATCAGGTGACACACTCCAAACACAGTTGAAGAAGTTCATGCAATCATCTGTCAGCCATGCTTTAGCCAAAGCAAGAGCGTAGACAATATGAAGCCTGGACATGGGATGCCTCAAAGGATTGGCATGCCAGAAAGGAGATGGTCTGAAGAATCCTAGTTGGATTGTAGATCACTTCATGATGACACTTGTTAGCCTAAGACTGTTTCAAATGGTCAACAATGTGAGAGAAAGGCATACCCCAATCCAATTGTATCACCTAAAGCCTTAAGCCCTGAGCCCTCACAGACTTAGTTGAGGTCAGCTGGTAAGGGCTTTAGTTGTATGCATCTGGCCCTGGTCCAGTGAGGTGTGAGCTGGCTTGGTGTACCTACTCTCATTATTCTCTGTCAATGTCAAAATCCTATAGGTAGTAGTGAAATAGGTCTGTGAATCCTGTAAGAAACCAGTATGTGTGCGCACTTGAGGATTCTAAATGACTCATTACTGTAAATGTAAACTCTTTGCCTATGTACATCCTATAAATCCCTGTGACCTGTCCAGGGTATGCCTCACCTTTCATGTAGTGCATATATGGATAGTCTTCAGCTCCCTGATGACCCTGAACATGGTAAGCAGATTTAGAAGATGGCCGGGTGGTAGTCATAGCAACAACATTTGATTACCAAAGTAGGTGACTGTAGCTCACTTAATAGATTGCTATCATCTCTAACTTCATACGCTGAAATGAGAGTGATGGCTGCCTGGGACAAATGAAAAATGCAAATGTTCAAATCTAAAAATCAAAGACATGTTTTGACAAATGGACAGCAGGATTATAAAATACACAGTTTCTGGTAAACACATGAAAACACAAAAATGCATGAGTGGTCCTTGAAGCTAATATTCTCATAAGTGTCATCCAGTATTGGTGAGGATCTACTAATGGTTACTGTTCACCTTTAAAGTTCCCCACAATGACAGTTCTGCATTTGGCATAGGTTGTCATGACACTTTGATGCAAATGTTACATAATTTTGCAGCATTTAAGAGGCAGCAGCTATTCTGCCTCTTGGTAACAAGCCTAATTGTATGTTCCCTTTTCATGGTGATTGTCAGATTTCTGATGAGGATGATGCATGCACATGTATTTGCACAGTACATGGAGTATTTACTGGCACAGTAACTGTAATTTACAGTAGAAAGGGTTAAACACAGGAAACAATTAAAACCCAAGCAAAAATATGTAGAGATTAGATGTAGCAATGGAGGTCAGACAGTTGATGGGCACAAAATCTGTACTTTATAATTCTAACTCAGACACAAGAACACAATGTGTTCGTCATCATCCTCTGGGCTGCCGTTATTCACTGCTGCAGCTTATTGTGTGTGTGGCCTTGTGTTTCTATCATCCAAGTCTGTGAAACTGTGACCAATCACTTAACTGTGTAGGCAGGTGTGCGTCTGTGTGCAAAGCAAGTACAGAAATACAGCTAAGGACAAATCTTCTAAAAAAACGAGCTAGTGTAATATTATTTCATTTGTAATATACTTTTCAGAGTATGCACTGTGTCATGTACCTGTGCTTAAGTACATGACTGTTGCTTAGCGCAAAAACAGACATGCTTATTTAACCAAAGAAGTTCTGTCCTTCCACTTCTTTACTAGATATGATCAGTCTGTCTTTATTAACAGTCTATGAACCACAGTCTTTCCTAGTCTTGCTCCAGGGGTTTTAGCAACTAAAGATCTATATCTACGCTTCCTTTCTCTCTGGGATCTGTGACAAAGCAGTCAGCAAACAGGATTTAAATCTGCAGAGATGCAGCACCGGTGAAAGTTACAAATGACCCCATCGAGTTTTTGCGCCTTCTGTGGGTATTTCTGCCTGTGGAGCTGCAGTGTCTGCATGTGTACTTACAAGCCACTACTGCCCCCATGTTCCTGCTCAACACCCAGTGATACAACAACAACAACAGGAACAACAACAATAATAATAGACTATGGACTGTCCCTCTTTAAAAACAAAACCCTGATAACACACAGAAACATTATTACCTGAACGATGGCATGCTGTGATTGGTTGGGATCCATGTAACTTGTAATATACTCCTGTAATATACTTAAATTCTATAATGCATTATGCCGCATACTGCATTATGTTTTAGAAGTTGTACTTGTCAATCTGTAATGCAAACAGTAACCACAAAGTGGTGAAGTAAAAAGGAGAATATTTCTTTGAAAGGTTGCGCAGTGGAAAAATGAAATACCATGAAAAGTAACATTGTGCAGTGCTTGAGCAAATGTAGCCTACTTAGTTACTTTCCACCATTACATTACATTACCATTTTTAATAACAGAAAGCATATTTTACAAACTGGATGCTTGGACTTTCAAAGACTTTGGTATTTAGCAGTCAGGGAGGTCTGTGACTCAAACTTCCTGCAGTATTTGTCAAGCATTTAGTATTTTTAACACATTACATACAGCAGAGCCCTAATGTGCATATGTGTGTGGAGCAGGAGGCTCTAACCTCTGCTAGCAGCCTTTCTGCTGGGTGACATTCAAACCCCCCATCAGTGCTTCTTTGAGCGGTCAGGCCTGGCCTTCAACCAGCACCGACACAGACAGAATAGCAAATGAGAGAGAGGCTGCAGAGAAAATGTCATTCTTTAACATTTCATCATTCCACATGTACAGGCCAGATATTTGTCTCCAGTACACACACCCAAGATTCTTATTATTACTACACACTGGGGCTTTATATGTATGTGCATGTATTCAGTAATGTTCTGACTGTATGCAACGCCTAACATTCAGCCACAAGTAGCAATGGAATATGAGGTTAGTTCACCACAGACGCAGAAAGGAATAGAAAATGTTTCTCTGAGGAGCAGAAAAAAACCCTGCAAGGACGAATTCAGTCAGCATCTTTTGCTACTACTCTTCCAGCACAAGTACATTCTAGATAAATTCAAGTATCACAAGGTTTTTCACATTTAGATGCAAAGTTGTCATCTCTCACGCAATAATCAGACATCCACGCTGATAAATCCTGTTTCAAAGATAGCATAAGTAAGGTGAATGTAGTGTTATGCAGAAGATGTGCTACAACAAATAACAACACAGAGGAGTTTCATGTGAACTGCACCAGCCCCTGGTGAACGTGCTTTGGTGTCTGCTTTCCTAAAACAGAAATATAGTATTATTTGATATCTATTGTTATTAAATAATAACTCTGACTCCCACAGTACCAGTTTAGGGAATATAATGGTTAATTAATGAAACATAGACTGAAGCAAGAAACTGTAACAAACCATTTTTAAGAACACACCTGTAACTTGTTGGCATGTGCACAAACTTACCTGTACATGTTTCATTCTTTACTGAGAAAGCTGTTCAAACTGCAGGTCCCCTCCACTTGATAGGTCACAGCCAGCGTGCAGGCTGAGGAGAAACCAGTAGGGAGAGCAGACATCCGCGCAGGGGAGCGACTGACGAGAGGAGGGAAGCGAAGACTAATATACGTCAGATGAGAGTGAAAGGCCAGCCTATGACAGCCGTGAAGCAGGAAGCACGCAGCCAATGACAGCACCTCCCTTTGTGAGGAGCCATGGTGCAGGCATTGGTCTTTGGTAAAGTATTTGCGCAGGTAAGACTCAGACACAGACTGTTGATGTGTGGAGTGACAAAAGTGCCGCAGACGTCAGCAGAAGGTTCAAGGCTGTAGACAGATTTATTTTGGTGAAGATTGTACAACAGAGAGCTTCACTCACATCATGGACGCGCTACAGCATTCAGAAGTCAGAGAGAGAGAAAGGCTGCCGTGCTCTTGGCTGAGAGGGATTTGGAGTTTTTGAGCTTTGCTTTTGAATCTGACCATGCAGCAGTAGTTTTTAAAAAAGGCATATCCAAGCTGATGTCCTTCTCCATTGTGTGAAAATGAAAAACTGATGATGTCTGTCCATATTCAACAGTCAATCTGGTGAGGTGTTCTGCTGTGCTCTTCTTTCCCTCATACTGATTCATCAGGTCCAGTTTCCTGTTGCTGTTCCAGAAGGAGCTCTTCACACCAAACCAAACCCTGGAGTTGAAGCACCTGCATGACTCAAACCAATAAATGTGTGGCCTACCACATCTAAAGGTGCTTTCAGACACGTGAAAGTAATATTACTAAAATAAAATAATCAATAGGACACAGATTCAGATTCAAACTTGGACATTCAACCAATATAATTTCCCTTCCTGTACGTAATTCATCCAGATTCACCTTTTGATTATGATCTATTGACTGATTGATTTGATTCTTATCCAATCTATTACATTTGAGGTTCTGTGTGTCCATCAATAACCACATGCCATCTTTTGCTCCAGTCAGGTATGGTGTCCCACAGGGATCAGTTTTGGGACCAAGATTATTTTTCTGTATACTTTCCTTTCATTATGTGGAAGGCACACAGAATGATCTGCCTCTTAAAGCCACTGATCTTGACGTGCTCAGTTCATCACATGACTGTGTATGTGATTTTAGGAAATGTTCTGCAGTTTACCTCAAGCAAAACAGATCCTGCCATCAAGCCTTGATACACCCCATCAAGCCTGTTGTGTTTGGTTTGATAGTAACTTAAAGGGGCAGTGTGTAGTGGCATCTGGTGTTTTGCAGATTGCAACCTGCTGAATATCGTTCCAAGCATGGAGGACAACCTACGGTGGCTGCAGAAAACACACAAGGCTCTCTCCAGTGTTGATTTGTCCATTCTGGGCTACTGTAGAAGCATTAAAGATACAGATAAAGCAGGGAACTCCTATGTTGATATAAAAGGCTCATTCTAAGTCAACAAAAACACTGATCTTCCAACTGGTTGTTAAAATGGCCTTATTTGTCCAAACAAAAGCCTAAAGAAAGCAGATAATCCTGCATTTTAGGCTAGAAATACAAGTGACATGTTTGTTTTAATAAAGACTAAGACACTTAACCTGTTATCAAAACAAGTGAACTGATCTTAAGATCATTAGCTATATCTGACTTCTATACCAAGCTACAGCTGCAAGCTAAAAGCTGGATGCCACAGAGCACCGGCAGTCACAGGCCTGAGACTGTGGAATGAGCTGCCTGAGGAGATCAGATCAGCAGAGTCAGAGAGCTCTTCTATGTTTAATGTCTAAATAAGATCCATGTCTGTTATTTGAGAGCAGAGAGCATTAAATACATAAATAAATGTCTCACAATTAAAATACACAACAAGGTTTTATTCAAGACCTGCCTGGATGAGTGAAACACTTCAGACTGCACTGGTGGACTGAGATGAAGCATCACACAGTGAAACACGACAGGTTAAGTTGCCACAACGATCAGAAGACAAATCGGTTAAGATTATTTATTATTCCATAATGAGAATCATATGAGTGCTCCACATTCAGTGTGTGGTTTGCATTTACACGTTGCATTTACAGCAGGAAGAAGCTGGAATAGTTTTCTCTGAGCAGACAGACTGAGTGGGCTATGGATAAACCCTTGTTTTCAGAAATAGAGGGGTTCCCCCATCTGTACACAACCCTGTGGTAAAGCTGGAATCAGTGTTCTTCCAATGCCGGGGGGAAACCTATCACTTGGTATGACACCCTCCAACAGTGCACATCACTTTAACAGTCCAGTCCAGCAGTTTCACTGTGGTCGTTTACAAGTTTCCTACTTCACTGCTCGATGCTCTCGTACACTTCAAATCTGTACTGGATGCCGTTCTCCTCCTGCAGCTCCTGTGACACTCCTGGAAACCTGTGGGAGAAACGAGCCTTAATCTATACACGACCTGATCTACACATGAATGTTTAATGTTGTCTACACCTGGTACATGTGGTGTCACCAAGTTTTTATCGTTGATTATCCAGAAATCTAAACCAAAGCTACTAAATAAGACCCAAGTTGGAATAAAATCTAAATTACACACAAAAAGGACAAATTACATGTGCTCATCTTACTCTGGCAGCAGGCGGTATTTGTCCAGACTGATTTCTGGGAGGAATGTGTCACACTCAAACTGCTTCAGGATCCATGTGACGAACAGTCTCTTGCGCCCCTGGCTCTCCATCAACTCCTGGGTAGCCCAAATCATACATGACTAATTAGATAAAGTGCGTCTACAGCCAATATCTGCTTTCCCACCAGTATTCCAAAAAACAGTTCAAGCATGTGTACCTTATATAGAGAGCTGCCTCCTATAACCCAGACCTGGTCAGCCTGGTCTGCCAGCTCCGTGTCGAGCAGCCTCAGAGCTGAGTTGAAGTCTGCAGCCAGGTAGTGCGCTCCTGCAGGGGGCTCTCTGGAAGGTAGCCAGCACTTCTATCAGGTCAACGTTACTTGATGCAGCCCTGCATCAAGGCTCCTAGGCAGTGTCATGCTCCTGCTAACTACCCGGTCTGACTGTAATGAACATTATGTAACACTGCTGCATTAAATGCCTGAGCGCTGACATCAGCTGTTAATGGTCTGTAAACGTTAAGTCACAGTTTTGTTGTTTTTAAATGACATGTTTTATTCATTATTATTATTATTTATTATGTTTTAGTCTTCAGATGTCTGGATCTTTAAGTATCAGACAAACAAGCTGAGCCAATGTTAGGAGCAGCTCAGCTCCCCCGAGCACAACGGCCTGGGTCAACCGAACAGCGTCCGACAAACAGTAAACGGCTTTACTGACTCTGACAGTAAGAACTATGGCCAAAACCAGGGCACATTACATTAATTCAGTGAAAGGGAGGGTCCTCCGTGCCAGCAGCAGTGTATCTACATCCTACTTCGCTTGTCCACAGTGTTGTGTAGCAGCATTGACTGCGTGTGACACATACTTGTACTCCCTGCTGAGGACGATGTTGATCCTGTTGTTAAGAGGTCTGTTCTTCTCTGGGATGGAGAACCACGTCTTCCTGCCCATGATCACCACATTCTGCTTCCCTGCAGGACGGCAACATCTGATCAGTTCATTAATTAATTCATTCAGTCAGTCAACTCTCTTTGTTGGATCTTCTGCTGCAGCGACCTGCATGGTAGGCCTGCATGAATCTCTGCTGTGAGTAATAACACACTCAGTATAGTTCCTGGGTCTTTGTGCTTTCATGGCTGTACGACTAACACAGAGCCCTTGCACTGAACAGCCTATGCCCACGGATCACAGATATACTATCTTCAACTTCACACATCTTTGAACAGACTGTACTTGAATAGTGCTGTCACCACCAAACTGACACCCATTAATCTGAGGGTAGCTGACAGCTACATGGGGCATAATCTGATTGGCCGGATGTGTATGCATGGTAAATGCATCTAAATCTGCAACTGATCAAACGTTTGCATGCTGAGTATGAATGCATGTGTGCAAAATCTGTTCTGACAGTCCAGACAAGGGGGCTGATAGATTAGCAAACCCACTGATCTTATTAAATTAAAAAATATTGCAGGACTTTAAAATGATCAAAGATCTAATCACGTGACCTTAACTTATTAAAATGGACTGTAAATATTTAGACCGTCTACACGCGTCCCTACCGTTACAGTTAGATACTCTACAGTCTCTCTGTCCTAATCCGCGCTTTTCACCTCTCAGGTTTAAACACATCTGTAACAGGGCTCCTGTGCAGTCACTGGAGAAGTATATTAGCAGCTGCATCATGTTGTTCGTTACGTACTGTGTGACCAATAAAATTCGGACCTTTGGACCAACGGAGGCCGCGCTGTATCATTCTGATTAGTTATTTTAATATCAATGCAACAGAGGCTGTGAATCCAAAATATGTCATTTATATTTTTGTTAATCCATATTCAGTTTTATGCACATACACTGACCTACCTACATTTTGCCCAGACACTGTGTCCTGCATTTGTAAGGGGCGGCGGTGCCACAGGGACACATTAAACCCGTTTACAAAGATTCCTTCCAATCCATTTTTACCTTAAAGTTATTCTACCTTTCACTGACGGAGTCGCTGTCATCGTCCGGAAGTGTTTGAACTCGTTACTGTGAAAGAAAAACATGCTAATGTTGACAAGACAGACAAACGTGTTACTTAGCTAAACAGGTTTTGCTAAGAGCCATATTCCCAGTGAACACCGGACTGTCACCGTTACTGACCTGAGCCTGACGGGGTGCCAGGGCAGGTTTCCGTTCATGCCGATACCCAGGTCAGGACACACCGCCACGATACCGTTGAGCACGCGGGCCATGGTGAGAGGTCGCCGGATGACTGCGCTGTGTTTCTGCAACTGGGTACGCTATTGCCACAGTTTCCCGCCAGCAAACATTAACAAAGGCAGCGGAAATGACGACGACTTCTTCTTCGCGTTTATGGGCAGCTGTTACTGTGTCGTCAAATCACCGCCATCTTGTGGAGGTCAATAACCTCCTACGGCTCTGTTCCACGACTCTGTTTCTTTATGCTTCCACAAGTACAATCATCAGTGTCAGCAATTTCTTCTTCTTCTTCGGGTTTTAATGCTTGTTGGCTAACCAGCTTACAGAGGCTTTACGCCCACCTATCGGATAGAATGAGGATCAGGCGATTGGCGGGCAAAAAGCTGAATTAGCACTTTTTTTCTTTTACCTAGGAATAGGAATTAATTCTTAATTCTTAACTGCTAATGATACACAAATGTCTTTCTTCATTTTTTTAAGTAATGTCTTTATAGTTTTCAGTAAAAAAGCTTTGTTTGTATCTTACCCTAAATCTATCACAGCAAGCGTGAGAGTTGGGATTTCTAAGCGAGTACCTGATCAAGCTCGTTACAATACATTCCCTACTGGTTAAAGTATTATACAAAACGAAAAGTCCTTTTTATTGTAACTGCCATGTCACGATGTGAAATTTAGTACAAAACTGTATCAACAAACATTTCTGACAAATGTTCAGCTGTGTGCTATTTAACAAGAGGGAAGAGAGCACAGTGGCTGAGTCGCAGTCCTCAGACGAGACAGGAACTTTGGCTTTGAGCCCTGATTGGTCAGCCTCGCAGGTCAGGATGCGCCCTGACTGTGAATGCAGCAGGGGCAGCAGTGCAGAGAGTCATGGATGAAGAGGTCACACTCCACGCAGAACACACTGCGACACAATGGACAAGTGAATATCTAGAAACACAGAGACACAGAGCAGTTAATGATGCTGAATATAGGGACTAGCGATGCTGTGGATAAATCAATACAGCTGGACTATTTTTCCAGAAATTATGACCGTATTTCTTATTTCAACTACCTGTGATTTAATACCACAGCTCCATAAATTTAGAGGACAAATAAGAAAAGAATGGTCAGAGGCCAAGTTAACATGACTTTCAGTCTGGAGTCAAGCTCCAAAGCTTAGGAGGATCCCATGGTTCTTATAACGCTACTTGACAGCTTCTCTTAATCAAATCATACTTGCCTGGTATAAGCTCACAATTCTACAGCTCTGGGTTGTAAAGCAGGCTTTTGTCTGGAAAGTTAACTTGTGTTTGTCAGAATACAACATGATTAAAGGGTGTCCTGGTAGCTGAAGTGTTAACAGGGCGTCTATGAGTATCAGCAAGTTAAATGCTAGACTTTTGCAAGACACCATTCAGTGAAATTTAAGGTTGAGTTTAAAATAAAAATAGACATTAAATGTGAAAATATTCTTTTTCTTATCTGAACAGATACATTACATATATAAAGCATCTATGAACAAGGGACCAGGGACTGTCTCCTAAACTTTATTTAGCCAATAGTTATATTGTATTTATATTCTGGAGGCAATAAATCATCAGCTCAACTTGACATTTGCAACTGGAGACGTGATGGAAACTAAGTAGAGAGGACACCCAAAGACAGTCCAGACTGATGCTACAGTGGTCACAAAGGGGTCACGAATACACCTTAAAGACACCCGAATGGAGTGAACTATAGACCTTCTTCAGATCCAGACTTACACTTTTATCTTTCAGCTCCCCTTGGCAAGCTTGACAGAACCTGAAAGCAGATCACAGCAGGTTTAGATGCACGGCAGCAGAGTGTCTGTGAGTGTGTGAGTCTGTGAGTGTGTGAGAGCTTCACAGCCACCTGTCTCCTCGCAGCTCCTCCACAGGACTCTCAATAAAAGCTTGGAGTGGGAAGAGGTGGTGGAAGGATCTGGCAAGATGGGGCGCCAACACCAGAGTCAGACCTTGGAGACAACAGATCACACACACACACACACACACACACACACACACACACACACACACACACACACACACACACACACACACACACGCCAGTCAAAGCTCTATTGGTTTGAACACGCAGTACTCCAAACAGAGCAAAGATACACACAGACTTACCACAGACTTTACACTCCACAGGAAGCTCTGTGTACTTGGCGTGGCACTGTGGACAGAAGTATCCTCCCAGAGACAGACCTGGACCACTGCTGCTGTCCAGATGACTTGGAGACACACACAACACGAGCAACACACCATAAAGCAAGGTCATGTGAGTTCACAGCGGCTGCTCCAAAACACACAGTTTTCTACTTACGACATGCTGAACGAAGGCTTGGCATCCTGGTCATTGGGAGAGGCAATGGTGTGCTGAGGAAAACCTGAGCAGGTAAGAAGGAGAAAACAAAACAAACTTCTGCAAAGGGCTGACCATGATGGGATTTCTGAGACCAGTACTGATTTAAGAGGGAAACTGTTCATCAGTTTGGCAACTAAAGAAGTGAATTTTGGAATAAAACTAAACCTTTTCTATATGAACTGTGCGGCGGGTTTACACTGATATGACCAAGGAGGCTTCTCTTAAACAAATACCCTTGTTACAGAATATATTTCAGTCTAACATTCTAGATAACTTGATGTAGTGACATCACAATGTTACCACATGCATTTTTCCTGCATTACACAATGACAAAAAACCTGTTTACATATTGGAAACATGTATGCCGATGCTGATATGATACTAATATGTCATCTGCATCAGGTGAGCAAACAGTCGGTAACAGATGATGTTTATGTCTCCAGTTAGTTTGGAAACAGAAGAGCAGGTGGAGACATGACCCTTTGTTTACTGACCCATGCGTATTAAAGAGCATTCGGATGCAGAACTGGCTGGAGGAGGTTTGACATGAAGCATTAGCAGCTCTTTGAAGTGACTCTCATCCAGGATAACGTGGTACGTTCCTCCTGTCTCCCTGGTCAACACCGTACACACCCGGACCTCTGCTGACAGGCCGATGACTGACACCCGCACCTTCAGGGACTTCAGTGTCTGACGGAGGAGGAGCAGACAGTTACACTGAGTTGAAAAGCAGCTGAATGGATGGGCAGCTGTGCACCCTGTGCACCCCTCACCTTGATCAGCTCGTAGATGTTGGCTGGGTCACATGTGGTGAGGCTGCTGAGGATGATCAGGATCTCTCGGCTCGTGTGTCCGGGCATGTGCCTTCGAACAAACACAGGCACCAGCTGAGTGACTTTCAGCAATATCACAGAAACCCACCAAGTACCTGAACCCTGCAGTGCCTACTTGAGGGTCTGTATGGCCAGGCTGAGAGAGTTGTAC
The DNA here is from genome assembly GCA_008933995.1 of Datnioides undecimradiatus. Lineage (NCBI taxonomy): Eukaryota > Metazoa > Chordata > Actinopteri > Lobotiformes > Datnioididae > Datnioides > Datnioides undecimradiatus. The sequence continues at coordinate 97,819 of WARS01000064.1, read as the reverse complement.
AGGGACGGCTCTCCTACACACACAGTATCCACTGCTTTCTTCAGAGCTGCAATGTGCTTCTTTGGATTCCCTGGGGAGGCAGAGCGACAGATTACACTAAAGCTGAACAGGATAACAGGTCTGAGCAGATGACACAGGTGCTAAAACAACATGGCTGTCTCTGGACAGCGCCGCTGCTGCTATAAAAGACAGAGACACACGACTGGGCTCTAACATCAGCAGCTTCTGTGATCCTCACCTGCCAGGTCAGTCAGCTTCTCTGCCCTCTTATTCTTCGTGGTGATAATGCCCACCTGAGAACACATGAGATGTGGTGTTTTGTGACGTAACAGCCTCTGACGGCTTGCTGAAGGTCCAGCCCACAGCTACGCTTAAACTTTGCTGTCACATCTATTTCTACAGCCAGTAGCAACAAGGTCCAGAGCTGCACAGTTCACAGGTACTTGAAAAACAATGGTGTAGACTTTTTCCCCAGGAGACTCATCTGAACCTGCTGTGTTTAGACGATACCTGAAGGGATTCAGTGTAAAACACGCACAGATCACATGGGAGTACAAACATACCTGACTTATCGGGTTCTGGTCAAAGTACTCATCGACAAACGCTTCCATCAGCTGGGGAGGAGAGGAGAAAGGAGATGATACAGCCGATCACACCGTATGGCCGCTGGTGTGCAGTGCGACAGGTCTGGAGCTGCATGCTGTACCTTTAGAGTGGAGGTGAGGCGGTTGGGTTTCAGGTCCTGGTCATCCATACTCCTCGAACAGTCGATCACCACATAAAGGTGACGCATCTGGAACAGGGAACGTAACATACTGATGTTATCATAAAGATCCATTCTCAACAGGATAGTTATTAGGATAGTAATAGCAAAAGACACTCAGCCCCGTGCAACTCTTAAGACTGAACACAATGGGTAACTGCTTTATTGTGATTGTTCCTGAAAACTGGGCAGTTTGTACATATTCACAAAAGTCATTTCAAGCAATCTCCTGCTGTGCTATTCAAGACCTTATTGTTATACTAGCAGTTCTATTGTAAACCAAGAGATAAAAAAACAGTTACGTGTCTGATGATGATGACATGATCCCAAATCTTTGAAAACAGTTATATACAATGTTAAGCTAAAGTGTCATTGGGTATCTTGGTCTCTATGTATATTTAAAGGAACAGCGTGCAGGATTTAGTAGCATCCAGTGGTGAAGTTACAGAGTGGAACCAGCTGAACGCTCCTTCAGTCAGGATCCCCTGTCAAGACTGTGGGAGAATCAGCCCGTAGTAAAGTCAGCTAGTAAACTGAGCTACGAACAATACTAGATCCATACATTGGTGTAGACTGGCAGGTTTTCACAACATTGCCGAGTGGAGCACTGGAGGGAGCTCCATGTTTTCATTTGTCTCAGCACAAATCTTTGGTCTGAAGTGTGCGTTAGGACCATACAGATGAACAATGAAGCACTCACCATTCCCAGCCTCACTTGTCCATGGCTCTCTATCACCCTACGGGGGAAACAATGTGGTGGATTAATGTAGTAACAACAGCCAAAGTGGCCAGTGCCAACATATAAGATATATACATACTGCAGCAAGCAAGGACGACAGTTCACATTACTTCATAACAGAGAGGAAGTAAATGGTGAATAGACTGTCTTCCACTAAACACTAAAAAGGGCTCTGCAATATATGTCTGCATTCATCCATTCACAGCCAGTCATGCACTGATGGAAAGTTCATCACTCATACATCCACACACTTAGGAAACAGAATTCAAGTGCTGTGTTTGAAATCTTAATGACAAAAACGAATTATTAAATCAATCATGTGTCTCACGCGTCAGACAACCTGTGCGACACAGACACACACACACACACCTTTTCCTTTTGGACTGGAACAGGATTTCTTCCACTGTGGCTTTGAGTGAACCAGATTCATCCTCCTTCAGCACCTCCCTGTAGGAGAGTCCACACATTGCACAATGTTGCATCAAAAGACATGCAGGAAACACTCCAACATGTTCAACACCTCTGTCTACAGGTTCTCCCTCTCACCATGTCCTCTCATAGCCGCCTTCCCAGCGCTTGGCTCTCTCTGGTTCTTCATCCATCACGCCTGTTGGCCAGTGATTCAGCTATTGCTGATCGCTAAAGGTTCACACGGAAACACAGTTGAGGTGAGGAGGCTGCCAAACTCATTACACACATCACATCTAAACCTAGATTATAAATGATTATCATTGTGCCAAAGACTGTCAGATGACATCAATGATTCCTAAAAGACTGTGCAGAGCAATATCTGTCATTTCATCTAAATCGACCAAATGAGCTGACTTTATTGCTGATCGTTACTACAACGCACGTGTCTTTATATAAAGCAGATATTAAAATGAGAGGACACGGCAGTGATCCACCATGTAGGGACTAACACACGCAGTATTCAGTTCACAGTGATCTGAATGGAGTTGGACGTGACGTTGTGTCAAAGCAGGTAACACTGAATATTGAAAAATGATGAACATGATGAACAAAAGCTAACGCTGATCGTCTGAGCTGAGTTATTTTCTCATCTTCTGGTTAATCGTCAGCTTTAAATGCATCTCGATACATCCAAACAGAGCTCTGTTAGATGGAGGAACCTGCCTTCACATACAGTTAGCTTGCTAACAGCAAGAAGCGCTAGCAGGGTTTAATAATTCAAGGCGGTGCTGTGAACGAAGCTATGGAGCGTTGTTTAGAGTGAGGTTAATATCTCGCCGTTGTGTTATACAGCTTTCTAAATACTAGATTTAACAATCTGTTGTACCTACGGTGCCAGTTCAGTGCAACGCCAGCTGGTGCAACGGGGTGTTTACTCCGGGGAGAAACATGATCTGCAGAAAGGTGTGTCCGCGTCGTTGAGTTACTCGCCAGTCTACACCTACTACTACTGCTACTACTGTTACTGCCCCTACCAGTACAACTCCTCCCACAAGCAGCACAGTTACCGTGACAGGCTTCATTTTCACCCATCAGTGGAACCATGAACCTATATGAATTGAAACGCAGGAACACAAGTTCTTAATAACATTTTTTATTGAGAGCTTTACGTCCTTTGTTTCTCCAAAACGCATATAAGTGGATTTAACCATGTGATTGCACACCAAAGTAGACACGCTGCATTCAGCAGTTCAGAGAATGAGGCAATTTTTCCATCAATGGGAACTCTGCAGAATAAAAACATACTAACAAAGAGGGAGGAATTGTTCATTTTCTTCACGGCAGTAAAAGATAGATGATAAATGTTAACAGCACACCCAAAGGGAGTGGAACAGACATTAAACAAATAGTTACACTTGGGCCTTTCCTTCTAATATCCACCATATAAAAAGGTCTGTATTAAGAATTTACAATTACAAGAGCAGAGAGGTTTATCGTTTACAGAAAACAATTTAAAAAAAAGTACAGAAAAGTGTAACAATTTCAATGGTTTCTAAAAACTAGAAATACACATTATTTACAAGGGCTGGTAAGCGACTCCGTGATATCAAGCAAAGTCATGTGTCCTCTTCATTATACGTGAAACCTGTTTTTAAAAAACCTTATACAGATGTACAACGGTTGCTCCATAAAAGTCACTGGTACTGAAACAAAAACATCTCATGCCACATCTCTTAGAGTCGCACTTCAGGAGAGAAATGAATTCATTTTATACATATATAATAATGCTCCATAAAACTCATGGAGGATAAAGAATTGATCAAAGACGGTAGTAAAAAAACAGTTAATTTCCATCAATCACTCTCTTCTGGAAAACAGCCTTCTCAGTTGATTGGTTTACAGTGTGCTATAGAAGCAGCAGGCTTTACTATAGTATCCCACAGAGTTTCTCACAGGTTTGTGATGAAACACAGTGGGGTGGCAAATGGCAGGTTTGTCGGGGGGCTCAGACGAGCAGGTGTGAAGGTTCAGGGTCGACGGTCATATTCACTGATCTTCTTCTTGATGTGTGAGAGTTTGGCCCTGAGATATTTACACCTTTTCTTCTTTATCTCATAGTCTGGAGACTGCAGAGGACAGAATGACAAAAAACGAACAATTTGATTTCATGCACACAATAATTATTTCACTGAAATGAACAATACTGCTGGAAATGACTGTTTCTGCCTGACCTTCTTGAGATTCTTCAGCCTGCTGAACTCATCCATGGCATCCTGGGATTACAACAATAACGGTTAATGATCTGAAGTCACTACTCACAGAAAAGCACCATTACGGCTTCACACACATTTATTAGGCTAAGCTTTCTTCGTTTTTGCCAACAATGACCCAGTTTGTTGGACAGAAAAACATTCTATCTCCCCCACACTGAGAGGCGTGTGGCTTTTATGTCACTTATACTTAACTGTTGCTTTAACATTAAGGGAAACGTTGTCCAAAGCTGAATGTAAATGCCCACCATAACATTTTCCTGCCCATGTTGTCATCACCTGACCACTTTCTCATCTTTATCTATTCACACCATTAAGACCCAGACCATAAATCGATAGTACCACACTCACCAGGAACTGTGGGCTGCCCTCAGGGTGTCGGTCCAGCTCTCTGCCAACATCAGCCAGGTCCTGGTTTATGCTGTCCAGCTCAGCCTGCAGAGTCTTGTACTCATGGTGGTCCCGGTCAAATTCTCGTTTGTAGCTCAGACGCTCTTGCTCATCCACAATCGAAGGAAACATACTGCAGATGATAAGAGAATGAAACGGAGATCAAGATCAAGAGAGGTGATAATAGATAACAGGGTATTTTTAATGGCTGATATAATAACAACAGATGGAGACAGAAAAAGCTGATGGCTGATTAAATGTCCCATATTGTTCCCTATTAGCTTAACAGGTGTGCTGTGGCTAAATACAACATGGCAGGAGACTGTGGACCGCTCAGGAGAAACTTCTGCTTTTCTCTTTGAGTCGTGCACGCGCAAGATGAAAACAACAGACTGTTTCTTCCTCATAATCATTACTATTGGCTAGCACTGACTACTGGCATTAGCTATCAGATGCCTTCATATTCACTCACACGCTGAAGTCCTCGTCCTCCAGGTCATCTCCAGACTCCGCACCAGTGTCATAGTCCTTCAGCCTGGGCTTTAAGCCTCCCACAGAACTGCTGATCTCAGAGTCTCTGCAAAGAGAGTAATTGATTTTCACGTTTTTGTATTAGCTCCTAACCAGGAACCTTTTTAACATGCTAACCAAGACTAACTCGTAGACAACATCCACTAATTCTCCAGCACAGATCACATTTAAAGTGAAGTATCACATTAATGCACATTTCTCACTGTAATATTCTATTTAATATTTGGTTTTTATTACTATCACTTTGCACTAGGGAGGTCCCGATCCGATCACGTGATCGGAAATCGGCCCCGATCACGTGGTTTCGGACTCGATCGGAATCGGACGTTACCTCCCGATCAGGATCGGATATATATGTATATATATTCTTATTATCTTTTTTAACATATCCTAGATGAAATCTAAAGTTATGCGGTGGCACAGAGTGAGACTCCACACAGAAACATCAACGCGTGCGGCATGACATCACTTTGATGCAGACACGCTATTGGTTAAATGCCTGCACGGAAGCAGGCAGCTCGAAGCGCAAAGCGCGAGTACAGAGAGGAGATAAGAAGAGGAGTAGGCTATAATGTTTGGCGAGTATGTCTGCGGTCTGGAAATACTATAAAGTCGATGACAACAACATTGCCATAGCAAAGTGTGAGATATGTAAACTTGGGATTGCAAGGGGTGGAAAGGAAAGGGCTACCTTTAACACAACAAACCTGATACGGCACCTGCCGGGTATTTTAAATTGAGGTGCTGAATATTAAAAGTTGAATTGTTGACTCTTAAAATAAGGTGAAATAAATAATAAAAAAGGAACATCCCGGATCTGTTTCTTCGCTCTTCTTTATTCTTTTTTATGTATTATGTAAGTATCGGATCGGGACTCGGTATCGGCAGATACTCAAAATCAAATGATCGGACTCGGATCGGAGGGCCAAAAAACCTGATCGGGACATCCCTACTTTGCACCACCACAACTAAAGTGTTCAGACTCACACAGCTACACACATTAATAAGTGGAATCTGCCCATCCCACATATATAAAGGTGTTAACAATATAGTGCACAAGCGTGCACATAAAGATCTCTGTACGTGCATGGCACTGATTGTTCATGCTGTATTTAAAATTGTAATTCGACTAAACTAATGCAGTTTTTAAAAACACAACACCAGTCAGCATCAGACCAAGCAGCTGCTAACATTACCCAATGGCCAAAGGGCAAACAATCTCAATTTAGTAAAGTTGAACAAAAATCACAAAACAATCATTTTGGGGGAAAATGAATTTTGTATGACTAGTTTTATGAGACATAGGTTTTCTTGTATTGACAACAAATTCAGTTCAGTCTACCTTACCATAATTTAAGATTCTCCAAAGGTAAGTCAGTTTATTTCCTTTCCTCTGTCTCAACCACAGACACTTAGAGATTGCAATGGTGCAGGTTTGAGGAAATTAATCAATAATAATAAAAATAATTAAAAACTCAAACTTTACTCTATTTTCTTTCCTTCCAACATATTTGCTTTATGGAATGTAATTAGTGAACAGAGCCTCAAGGGGCTGCTAGTGTCTCTGTGGACCAGTCATGGTATCCTTACATGTGGACTCACTTAAGGGCTGCCAGACAATATACGAGGCCAGCAACTTCTTTTATAACTCAGCTCTGTATCTGAGACTAACAAAGGCTGTGTGAGCCAATAACACTCATTTCAAACTGAGCAAAGTCTTAAAAACAGACAGGCCTTTGTGAGATGGACCGTATGATGCACAGCTTACCCTGGCAGGTAGAGAGGCTTGTTGTGGTCCAGCTGGTCCAGATAGTCTCTGGACCCTCCAACTTTTTTATTATGGTCATTCACCAGCACCTCTGGGTCACCAGACACATTATTCACCTGGAGCAAGAGACGAGGTCAGGCATTTTTCAGCAGACAGGAAACATGTAACTCAGTCAAATTTCTATTTCTATGTCCCTGAATATAAAAGTAAACCTTCTTAAAATTCTTAAAGAGGAAACTTTACAAATTTCACAAAGATCACTTTAAAAGAGAAGCGGGTTGTTTGTATAATGTCTCCTGTGGCAGTAGAAGTTATTATCTTTCCTTTCTCATTTGTTATATAATTAATAAATGATAAACACATCAGTCTTACATTCATTTTACATCAATTTTCTCCATTTCACTTGCCTTTGGTTTCTGTCTAACCTCTCATACCTGTCCTAGTTTACACTTTAGTAACCTGCTTTCTCCATATGATAGACACTCTGGTTTTAAGCGGCGTTCACCAGGACCAACCGGTTCCTCCGCTTCTCCCTGCATGCCTGAATACTGCCGATACCATCACTACCATCAACAGGAAGCTTTACACAACGTTTCTCAGCCAGAACTACTGCTGATTGTCTGGCATGAATGCATTACCGGGAAAGTTCACAGGCCTCGAATGAAACCCGGGCTGATATGTCTGTACATTTAAGAAAAACACTTTTACTTGAAAACTGTCCTCAGAACGCGTGCTATGTCATATCAAACATCTTTTGAACATCAAGTCAAACATCTTCTGAACATCAACACAGTCAGTGTTGTTTCAACTGTGCGTTATAGTTGTTAGATGAGTTTATTGTATTTTTAGAACACATCATCCTGACATCACAGCACATCAAGCAAGCAACCTGGTGTGGCTTAACATACCACACCCAGAAACTACAAATGAAACCATCCCCGCTTTACAAACACACACACACACACACACACACACACACACACACACAGGTTAAGAATGCACCGTAACAGACTCTGTAGCTAGTTTTCCTGGAAACAACAGTTGAACAGTTATTGTCCTGCCTTTTTCCAAGGATCCCTGGCTGAACAAACAGTTTCGTAATTACATTTTCACCACACTATAGACAAACAGCTAGACAGAGAGATGGTGACAGAAAGATAGTTAGAAAGATAGGTTTACCTCTCAACAGCCACTTTTCCTATATTATTTCCCCTTAAGTAGCTTTAAGGTTGTTTAAATGAATTAATCTGTGGAGTCAATACTGAGTGGAAACCAAGATTACATGTTTTTATGGTTTAACCATCCAGTCATAAGAAAATGTTTTACATATTGTGAGCATCACTTCACTCACATTACACCACAGCTGATCCCTTTGGTATCTTTGGCAACTATAGCGATCTCTATAGTGGAATTTAAAGTAATGTAGCAGGGTTTGGAACGATGCTTAGCTGCACGGCCAGTGTTTTTTCAATTATTGTCATGGGGGGACTGAGTAGGGCCTTGAGACATTAACTGTTGACTGCACAATTGTGCATCAAATTTCCTCTCTCAAGCAGCCCATTCATGGTGCACTACAAACCAGAGAACTCTGCTTATCTGACACAGAACCTTCTCTCTATCTTTGATTGCTCTCTGCTAATTATTGAGGTTGTTAACAACGCACAAACGTTCACAGGTAGAATCGCAGACTTTCAAGTGTAAGTCTTCACATAAGAAATGGAGCTCTGGTCCCTCTGGTGATATACTAACCAGGCCATTACAAACAGGCTATTAGGAACAAATAAAAACATTTTGATTACACCTCGTAAAGGTGTATTTTGTTTATCAAGCCTTTTGCTCTTAATCATCCATGTCAATCAAATTTAAATCACAGAAAAACACTCACCCATTCCCCAACACTGTTGTGTAGTCCATCATTGATGACCTTCACTTCCTCCCAGAGAATGCGATCCCGACCCCAGCGCCTGATACTGGAGCGAGTCTTGACTGCAAACACCAGTAGGATGATGAGGGCAACAAACACCAGGAAGCCCAGGACAATGGCTATTGCCTGCAGGAACCACAGGACAGCATCAGTAGGCTGAAATTACATCCACTAACATGGATAGTAAGGTCTGGAGGTGGGAGCAAACACAGGAATCAGACCTTTAAATGATAAAGACTCTTCTGCCACTACCCACAAACAACAGAAGTTGGTTTAAGGAGCTCGCAGCATCAAATTTAGATGTAAAAACTCAGCAGTAACATCATGTTACCTACACTTTCTCTATGACATCACAAAACTCTGCCAAGACCATTTTTGTGTGAAACATTAAAAACATTACAGTAAAACAACAATAGTTTGATAAATGGACAACAATGGCAGAGCAAAACCACATGATGAGCTGCAGTGCAAAAATCCATCCATGTGGACAGATCATTTAATCTCATGTTCAGTCTGCATACACATTTTGAAAAAGCAAAATAATGGTAACAGGTGATTTTTCCCCTTGTTGTCATCACTGAACAAAAACGAGCACCAGCACCACAGGCACACGCACAATGACTGAATACAGAGAGCAACGCCTTCATCTTATGAGCAGCATTTTAGTTTTAGCTCCAATAACTATGCCTTTCAAATTCATATACAGCAAAAACTATAAGAACAATTTTGTGTTTGCTACCCCTGGCATTACTCATTTCAATTTAAATGTTTTGATCAGATCTTGAGGCAAAAGTATTGTTTTCATAGTGGTTTTTAGCTGTCGAGGGAAAATTACTGTTAATTATATGGCTAAAACTGAATAATCTATGATATATGTGCGTAGTAATTACTTGATTCATTGCTGGATTACTTGTAAAAGAGATGCACAGTATATACATTCTGGACCATTGAACCCAAACACCACCACAGTCTCCCAAATAAGTAGCGTATACCACACCTCTTGGGGCTCCACGACACAATAATGGTACAGGTACTGGTTGAGGAAGATTCCCTGGGCCTGGTTCTGGTTCTGGTACTGAGCACACAGCTGGCGGATCTGGCTGTAGTACATGGACCCCGTGGACTGGGCTGTTGGATTCACTGCTACCAGGTACACAATTGTGGCAATGAGCATCAGAAATGCCAAGATGGCACAGATGATAATGGTTGCCAGGTAGAACTTTGGGGAGCGTGCAGAATTTTGCCTTGAAACAACCAACACGAATATGACAAGCACTGCGATGAAGGTGATGGCAGCAATGGCGATGATAAAGCTTTTTCCAGCTTTGGGGTCCATTTGCATTCCTTCATAACCGTACCCGCCGTACCCGCCGTAGCCGCCATAGGTGCCACTGCCAATGCCCCCTCCATACGAGCCGCCATAACTGCTGCCATAAGAGCCGCCATATGTGCCGCCGTATGAGCCACCATAACCCGGCATCAAGCCAGCTCCACCCCCCAGACCCATGAGGCTCATATCGTAGTCCCAGGCCAGTGTAGAGGCCACGCAGGCAAACACAGCAACACACATAATTATGATGATGATGCTCAAGATCTTCATCACACCCGGTGGTGAAGTCCAGCGATAGAAGTGGAGCATCTTCTCTCCTGGGTAGTAGGAAAAAGCTGGATTGGACATGAGCTCACTGTGCCTGTGTCTGCTGCTATGGCTGTAACAGAGGAGGACAGAAGAGCCACGGTCAGTGTGTGCTGTAACACAACATGATGACAACATGATGCTGCATTTCACATACAGCATACAGCACGGTAAACACTCACCATAAATGCTGATATAGAGAGGACCATGCAGTGCCAGTGACACTGGACATGGCTAAGTTGCTCAGACAACTTATAGTACATGTTTCATTGATAATGAGAACTTTTCCATTTTGAGTTAGAGTGCCTCTTGTTGTTTGACTGTATAGCAACATAATCAATGTATATCAAATATATTTCTGTGTGTGGTGTAAACATAGGTCAACTTACTTTTTGCTACCACCTGGCTGGTAGGACGGGCGGTTGTGTTTGTTGCTCGGCATATTGAAAGGCAAATGGAACTCACCCAGCTGTGGGGGGGCAACACAATAAGTGATTTTGCCTAAACATGAAAAAAATGACTTGCATGTTATGTTAATTATCAATACCATTTCATCAGTTTTCTTCCACAAGACAGCAGCTGTCCTTTGAGTGATCACAATACAAGCATTTCTATATAAAACTGACTAAAACTGCCATAGGAAGCGGAATCTTATTAAAGAGTAAGCAAGAATAATAACCTGAGCAGCTTTTCAATACCAGCTTTTTGACTTGACAGTTATCAATACTTCATATCAGTACTTCATATTTCTGTTGTTATTAGCAAAGCATGGAGCTTCCATACCAGCCCCACTGATATAAAAGGATACTAGTGGCCCAAAAATTAAAATACAAAAATTAAAAAGAAAACAAAATGAATAATGTTACAACACTATGCTTGTGATCACCTGGAAATTATTTATGTTTAAATGTTACAATTATGTGTAAGCTGTAACCCGGCAAAGTATAACATGAACATTGAACACAGCATGATGGATAGTTGCTCCACTCAAAGCAAATCTTCAAATATTGACCTTGATCAGCAAGCTGCAGTTCAGCTATTGAGCCCGAACAGGAGACAGGTGTACTGCTCGGCCTTTGAGTGTGTTTGTGGTGAAACAAGGCTGCGGTGGGTGGGTGGAGACAAAAGCCTCCTGTCACACAGTGAGACTGCCTGACAGTTTGACAAGTCAAACTGAGCTGAGTTAGCTGGTTTCACAGAAAGTGACACTACTGGCTGCTTACATAGCCACAATTCAAGCTGTATTAGGACTAGATACACTGCCCTGCTCCCAGGTCTAATATAACTTTGATAGGTTATAGGACGCTATTAGCGTTTCAATTAATGTAAAATTACAAGTAAAGAGACAAAATCTGAACAATTAGCCCTGTAAATGATTCAACTTTAAAGAGAGCATTAAAATAATAATTTCTGACTGTTATTACAATAATTAAAATTATAATTAAACGTGGCCAGTTATAGGCTTAACAAACGCAGCAAACAATTAGATAATTCTCGGCAAAATGGCGTAAATAAACTCGTACCTGGGCTGTAAACCCACGAATTACACTGATTTAAATAGCTTTAACGTGTTAATCCTCTGCACAGGAGTTAGTTAATTTGTGTATTATCACATACATCCCCGAAATTGAGTAAATGTTTTAATTTGACCCACCTGTGCGCGATGAACCGTCTGATCCCGATGACAACAGTAGCGACGCTGAGGTGATGAACACAAATACTGCACACACACACACACACACACACTGAACCTGTGTGCTCTCCGCACCGCGCGCTCAGGAAACACAAAGGGACGCGCCCACAGGTGTGTGCTCATCACTTATGCTCCACCCCAGGTCGTACAGGAATAACCTGTCCCCACCCCCCACAGCAATCGCACCACGGCACCCACACCGTTTACTCTACAGACATTCACTCTCCCGGGACTACACAGCCCGACCCCCGCCATGGACAAAACTGTTTTAGTCGAGTATTTGCTGGGTTTAAGTAGATCGGCAGGTTTACAGTAAATTCTAATGGATTTCGTTGTTGTTATTCATCAAAACAAATGAGCATACTTAGTATTACCAATACTTTTCATTGTGTTTATAATACTGGATATATTCAGTATTCCTTTATAGCCCAACATCAACTTAGTGCTAAGATCAAGCAGTCCTCGCAGCTGAAGGCACAATAGAAGCCATGTTCCGAGCTGTTGATTGACGGGGAGATAGGGATGGAGCTTCCTGTCCAGTATTTTCAGGTCTTTCTGGATTGCAGGTGTATTCAGCGACGGTATTCAAACTCAGGTGTGTTCACCGATGATTTGAAAGGTTGTTTTCCTGAATTCTTATTGCGGTATTAATTTACCTACACTACAATACTGCAAATAATAATTGTCAATTTTGCTCTGCAGTTCAATTCATTATTAGTAGCTTAACATTATAACCTCAACATCTTAAAATAGATTTGTCGTGCTAATTCATATTTCTAGTTGGAACAAGGATAGGTAAGGAAAAATAAACAAGGATTCACACAGTAAATATAATTTATGAACATACAGCATGTATAACTTAGCTCTGATATTACTCTTGTTATAGCAGTGTCAACAGTGAATGGCAGATGCAACAGAATTCAGTCAAAGAGTAGATCAGCATCCAGGTTAAAGTCCAAAAACGGCAAAATGCAAGTTTATAAAAAGCTGCTGTATTGGCATAAAACATTAGGATATAACAGATAAACTGATACAAAACATACATATATGGTACATATTAACGTACAAACAAGAGTTTATTAAAGGAGCGGATTAAAACTAATTTAAAAACATCTGGCTGTTGAACATTGTGATTCAATCCGGCATGAGAGACAGTTCACACGCACTCTGGAGAGCTTATCGTAATTGTTCACATTGCACCTCGCAGTTCAATACAGGACCACAGGACGGACGAAGTTATATGTAAAAGCCAAAAACAACAGGATACAGTGAGCGTAACAGCGAGTGGCTACACCTCTACAGCATGACACACACCAGACACAGGTATAGCCTACGAGACCAACAATATGTGCTACAGTGACTATTACTGACACCTCTGTCTGCTACGGTGCACGCCTTATTACAATTAGCTGTGGATTATTTCAGAAGAACTGTAGACACAAGTATATTATGAGCCATATGAAGATGTCTGTGGTGACATCAGCTGAGGGGCTTTGGTCTCTAATGGAGCAAGTCTTCCAGTCCTTATTGCTAAGCCAGCCTGAGCACGTACCAGGCTCCTTTAAATGTGATTTGCATCAGGCCATGCTGTATATATAAACAATATAAATGTGTAGTGTTGGTTTCAGATCTTATTTCAGGTGAAACTGACCTTTTCTTGGACTTTTACCTGTCTCCAGAAAGGCATCTCTACCCAAAACTAATGTTCCTACATGGAAAGGGACTTTTCTGTCCAGCATGGTGGCATTGCTAGCAGTATTTACAGCACGCCCATCTGTTTTGATGTGATCATAGCATTATGGGCTTATCAACAATGATGGCACGTCTCAGTTGGCACGGCCTCGCTCTTTTTCACTTCCCACCTTGGTCCCACTCTTCTGCTCTTTGTGCAACAGAGCATGTGTTCGTATAAAGCTGCACACTGCACATGAAAGCTGGACGTGTTGATGGCGCTGTTAAACTGCAGTGTTCAGCTGCTCTCATGTCAGTCCATGGTCTTGTTGTACTCGTGAATCTTCTGCTTGATATGAGACAGCTTGTTCTTCAGGTACTCACACCTGTCCCTTTTTTCCAGGTACGTTGGGTCCTGAAGACAAGTAAAACAGAAGTACATTCAAAGTTTCCTAGTGATGGAATTCTTATTATTATTATTGGAGGCGCTCTCTGGAGTAGAATATCAGGGAATATCACTGGGGTGAAGTATACTGTGACAAACTGACAAGTGTCCAATCAGTGTTTATGGACAAACCAGGACTTGTGGCTTGTACTAATTAAAGAGACATTAGCACTAAACATCCATAAAATCTGGGCAATTGAGGAAAAATAATTAAATCTGCAGATACAACTTTTTAGACACACAGGGAAGCGTACTGTTGTCCATTTGTTGTTTTCAAATGCAAACTGAAACGTCACTGATAACATCACTAGAGTTATGGTTCATGCCATAATAACAGATCTCAATGTGTAATATATATGCTCTATGAACAAGGTCTGGCATGAATCTCCCCCAGTAATTTAATGTAGTGAGTATAGAGTAAAGCTACTGGGGTTGAAAAAGGTGTATTTATATATGACTGTACGCTGTTCATCAATGTTCAAAGTATAATTCAAAGTAATTCTACTTCCCCTGCTCATAAAGAACCAAATGCCTTGTAATAGTTGTCATTCGGCTGATGACAACACTGTTGCATTCTCCAAGCGTGACTCACTGGTTATGATAACAACACGAACAATTTGTTGCCTAATTCAAACGCTAAAGTACTGTAACCTGGTTTTTCTTGATGCACCTGGGACAGAATGACCTGATGAGTTTCAGCTGACACACAAACAAAGTCAAAGAGGCTCCTGTGTTTACTGTGTTTTCTGCCTGGCTTACTTTATAATATATATGGTATTTTACGTTAAACTAAGAGGGTCTGAAGCCTCCGATGAAGAAAAAAGAGAAAACAAAACACGATAATGTTTGTTTTGGCCATTTTTAAATAGAGTTTTTGTGATCAAAGAGAGGACGTCCCAATGAGCTTGTTAAGTGTGTTTGCTCGTGATGTCTGTGGAGAGAGAGGCTTGAAAGACTGAAGTGTTTAACTGGCAGGGACATCCTAGTGAAATATGTTATTGAATTGACTAATGCTGGGGACATAAACTCAGAACATCTTGCTGCTGTCCTGCTGCTTTCATTAAGATGTTCATTCCTGTTTCTTTTATGGAACCTAATTTACTAACTCTCTGTAGCCAACATGTGACAGTTAGTGACTGTGGAGTGATCAGAAATCACATTTTATCAAGTATACTTACAGCTTTCTTCCTCTGATATTCCATTAAAATGCCATTGATCCGCTCCCTCTCCTAAAAACAAAATTAGCATGTTAGTGGACACAGCTACAAAGTGTGTATCTGATGTGCTCCTGTGTGTGTGTGTGTGTGTGTGTGTGTGTGTGTGTGTGTGTGTGTGTGGGGTGAGAATTGTACAATCTGGCTGGAAGGTCTGGCTGGAAGGTTCTGCATCATCTCATCCATCTCCTCAAACTTCTTCGCCATGGCCTGAACCTCAGCGTGTAGCTCTTTGTACTCGGCGTACTGGTCGTTGAACACAGCCCTGTACTGATCCCTCTCCTCGTCTGAGTGGATGCTGGGGTACTTCCTACGGACACAGGACGGGGGACAACACAATAACACAACTGTGTGTTGCATGTTTCAGTGACACACGCCCCTGACTGTTACTGTGAATCTCTTCTTTAAAAGTAGATTCAAACTAAAATTGCTTTTAAAACCAGAGGAATTGTAAAGGAGCAATAAGGCCAGCAATATATTCTCACATATCAACATTGTATTAGTCTGACACTCAATACTTTATAACTTCCCATCTGTGGCACCAAGCCTTAAGCTCACTGGTTCCTCGAAGATATTTAGTTTCAATCCAAGCTCAGCGACGTCATGAAACAGCTGGTTGCCTTAGTTTTTAGCAAACAGGAGGCTTTTGCTGAGGACTGAAGGTTGAGGACTGAGGGTAGACCCACACAAATTTGGTGCAATTTTCAAAGTGGAAGATCGCTACGGGGCATGACGACAAATCCTGGGACTGAATCTGGGGACCTTCTCAACAGAATTCATTAATATGCCAAATGAGCACATCATTGCATGCGTATTTGAAAGTTTCAACTTAAAGGTTGTGGTTCCAAGGTTGTGTTGTATTTTTGGGAAATGGTTGTGGTTTTTGAAGTACTCACGCCACATAGTCAGCTATAACAACAGGTTTGGGGATGTATCCGGCTGGTATGTGACCATGGAGGATCTCTGGCTCCAGAGAGACACCTGCAGAGTTGTTTGGAGCATCCATGATGTCTGGCTGGATGGTTGGGAGAGGAGTCTGCTCTGAGGTCCTGGAGGCTGGACCCAGCTACGGTAGATAGTCGCGTGTTCAGATCATGTACTCTTTGCAGTTTAATGTCTGCTTGAATATTAAAACTGTAATCATTGAGTGATACTTACTATCGACAGAGGGACCGATGATTCTACAGTTTTCATCTTGTGATGGAATAAAGGGAAGTTATTACTTAGGTGTTCACAGTATTCATAGAGTTGAAAACAATTCTAAACTTATGTTGAAGCATTACAGTCTTTTTGAATGTTCTACACTACTTAGTACACATTGTTATGCTTAAGTTTAACCTCTCCGCATTAGAATTATACTATGATTAACAGAACAGGGTGCACCTGCAGATCTACTTTTTAAATTTTGTGTGTGTTAGTTATTGGGCGGGTGTGTGTTTGTGGGGTCAGACCTCCTGTGCCAGGGCTTCTCTCTTCAACCTGGCTGCCTCGTGCCTCCACAGCTTCAGACACACTCCTGCACTGATGAAGTAGAGCACCATGGTGATGAAGAGGAAAACGATGGCTGCATTCTGACCGGCCTCTGTGCGACAGAACGCGCCATTTATTCCATTATTGAAGACCGGTATGTTGCACAGTCCCCCTCGAGTGGTGTCCCTCACATACACTATCCCTGCTGCCAAATAGAGCACAGCCAAGACCAGGTTGATGGAACACTCTGTAAGCGGCCACCAGGAGGAATCTAAAAGGATGGCTCTGTAGTATAGGGTCATCCCAAGAACCACCAGAATAACAGTCACGATCCATGCAAGACCAGCCACCACCAGGACAAAAGGTGTCTTGGGGCCTGTGTAGTAATCATATCCATATGCAGCAGCACCTCCACCGAGTCCCCCAAACAGCTGCGGCTGGGAGTATCCGTACATATTAAACCATTCGTTGTCCTTATGAACATAAGCACAGACACAGGCAAAGACAGCAGCTCCCAGCAGGAGCTCCACACAGCCCAGAATCCTCAGCAGGCCAGCCCATGACTTCATGTAGGAATACCGCTGGTGGTACTCCTCCACCCGCTCCTGGTAGGTCAGGGCTGAAAGAGTGGTGGGCACTGCAGATGCGGAGTCAAGAGCTTCAGCACCAAGCAGCAGCCTGTCTCTTTCCTTCTCAGAGTTGTAGCTGCCCCCAGAGCCACCATAGGGGTCCCGATAGGAGCCAGGAAGGGATGGAGATGGAGGGGCAGAGTGGGGCGGTGAGCAGGGGACTCCCGCTGTGGTGTGGCAGTTGGTGCTCTTTTTGGATGAAGGTGCTGGGGAGTGAGGGGCAGGTGGAGGAGGAGCAGGGATGGACCAACCTTTGCTGCCACGGTTACCGCTGTTGCCACGGAAGAAATTCTTGACAGAATCAGGGATGAAGCGGTGCACTGGTTTAATGTCCATGGCGTCACAGTTGCCCTCCATTGGCTCATCATCACTGGGGGGGTAGAATGACTCAGGCCCAACAGCTGGCTGTTCGGGTAAAGGCGGAGGAGGAAGGGGGTCTAAGCTGGTGGCTGGCAATGTTTCATGCATGGGCGGCGGGGGCAAAGGGAAATCTGTGTCCCGCCATAGAGAGCCCACAGGGACCTGGTCATAGTGCGGGATCTCTCTCACCCGGTCGAACCTGGTGACAGAACCAACTCCTCCTGAAGACATCGGGAACTGGACTCTGTGCTCGCTGTAGAGAGAAAGGCAGAGGAAAAGCACATTAACCAAGAAAATGTATGGATGTTTTACAGAATTAAGAATCAAGGAAATCTGCCTATTTAGATAGTGGACATGCCACGTACATGCCAAGTACAACAAGGTGCAGTATTAACATTCTTATTCCATTTCTGCAGGTAAGGAATTCATAAAGAAATGTGTTGGTACTGAACTGTCAGAGATGCACACAGCAGCCAGGATGCCCCATATCTCAAAAAGAGGAGCTGGGAAACTTGATTTCAGTACAACAGTAAACTGCCGCTGTCTCTCAGCAGATGCACATGAAGTTGCTGTAGAGTTGTATTAGCACTGGTGGGGTGAATCTAAGTCAGCTGGAATGTAGAAGGACTGATTCTCAGTCACAGTGACCCACATTCACAAACTGCCTGGGACTTGTCAGTTTGGACAAAGTAAACCTTAAATATTCGACGGTAAACCTTGTGTGTCTGGATGGAAGCCTGACTCTGCTGCTGACAAAACGAGTTACTGCCTCAGAAAACTGTGTCACGACCTCTGCTCTGACCTTTCTTTAGAAGTAAGGAGGTAGTTGAGTTGTAAACCTGAATAAACTGGTCCCTGCAGGGAGGTCTGTGGAGCAACCAGGACGCTGTTTGTGAAAAGATATGATAATTATTTTTATCTATTTTCAAATGTGTGGGCCACAGGGGAAAGTCCATTCACCTCCTTTGTATAAAAAAATCTTTTTTTACAGTTTGAGTGATTTGGCTGTACACTTCTGACCCCAAACTACGCCCACACACTGCTGCTGTGATGGATCAGTGTTGTCACTGTCCAATCTGCAAGTCTATTTTGGATCAGTAGTGTTTTAATTCATTTAATCTGACAAAGTTAGAAATGACAATGACATCACATCATTTGCATCATCGCTCATTAAGCATCCAAATCAGGGCTGAAAAAGACCCTCACATTCAAGGTTACAGGTTACAAACCCACTGCTGTTTGTCAGTGTGGGGCTGGAAACAGCACTAAGCATCAGGTGCCTGCTGACTCACAGGTCAACTATGTGAATGCACCAAACCAGCAGACTATTCAGTAACTGTGCAACACTGAGGTAAATGTAATTGACAGTTCAGTGTAAAAAGTACTCTGGATCCCTAGCATTGATTGTGAGGCAACACACCAAGATGATGAGAAGAGCTAAGGTTGCTGTGGCTGAACCAACAGATAGAACTGAACTGACAGATCACAGTAAATGTACAGAACAGTCCTTAAGTTTTTCACTGATTTTTTAGAATATTCTGCCATTAAAGTGATATTTCCAAGTTTCTGATACATCTATCTGCTTTCATTACATCTGTACAATATTTTACTTTAGATTTAGAATTTTCTAGTTAGTACAGACACTTTGATTTTAAAGGTTTATTAACAAATTAATGACAATATTATTAAAGCGATACGAAAAAAAAGAAAAAAACTGTTTTCTGGCCGTTTTTTACTGTGTAAATATTGGATACTTGTAACTTTTATAGACTTTTTTGAATCTGAAAATCATTCCGAGTCAAAACTCTTCGGTTAAAATGACTCTGCTTCATTTTAAGGTGTCACATCCGAAACAAAGAGAACATCACACTGTTAGCAGAATCACTCTGGCCGTTGGTCTTATCTGGATGGAGGATATGGACGTTCTAGATCTTTCTGATCAATGTTCACCGGAGTTGCATGAAGCCTGATGACTGACAGGAAACAGGTGTCTGCACCGCCACTGCCACTGCGCGCCGGTAAAACTGCATTAGATAAATATTCGAAACGAAGTGCTGCAGATCATATTGTCTCACTGTGTCGTTCGATAGTTTTACGTGATAACATCTCTATTACTGTCATGAAAACACAAAGAAGTCGATATAAAGACGCTGACTTACCTGCTGATACTTCTGCGTCTATTTGTCTCAGTCGGACAGGTGGCAACATCCTGTGTGACAGCCTCCCTTTGTTTCCGACACTCTCACACTGATCTCAGGTCAGGGATCACCGGGAACTCCACGTTAACTGAGGTTAATTAGCGGGACGGTAAACTGATCCCAGATCCCAGCCAAGGTGAAACTCACCTGGCCAGTCTGACCAGCCACACGGTGCGTTCACGGCCTCCCTCCGACATCCGAGTTTCCTACACTGTAAACAAGAGTCTTAACATTTTCTGTATTTAACATTATCTATCTATCTATCTATCTATCTATAATAATAATAATAATAATAATAATAATATAATTTATGAATATTTTTGAATATTGATCAATGGGAGACAGCATGAATCAACAATTGTACTGTGACAGTCCATAGCTCTATTTACTGCAAAATACTTTGATACTCGGTTTCTTAGATCAAAACTGTTTTGTGCAAAATGAGCAAAAACTGGGGCCGACATTGTGGTGAGAAATGCAACATTGGTTCACACTCATCCAGTTCCTTTCAGACAACAGAGGCACCACAAACAGCTTCTCCTATGACCACATTCTACTGTGTCTTGTTAAAGAAAGTCCCATGTAGTCCCACGCAGGGTAGAGTTTTTCACAGCAGAGATCACAGAAAATGATGAGGTCATAACTATTCTGTGACTTCTATCTAACAGCTGTGAAAGTTATGCACATATAGATTTACATAAACATCTATATATACCTACATAAAGATCTATTTGAGTCAAGTATTACTTTGATAGAAGTATTATGTCAATAATATGGATCTGAATATCATATTAATGTAAAATAACCCTCATTCTTACAATAGAAGCTACCCTAATGATCCAATGATAAAACAAATGTCCACCTGAGACAGCTCTTGATTCTTTTGTGATACCCAATTAGCCAAACAGCAAACACGCTCAGTCACATGTGTGTCCGGCCCCGTTTATCTCATCTGGCTTCCTCATGTTTTGTCTGTTGTATCAACGTATGCTTGGAATGTGCACAAGTGGTTTTGCCTGTAGCATGCTCACATGGAAGTGCATGATGTTCTTTGAAAACTGCAACGGTTTCTTGGCAAATAAGACATACAGCCTTTGATTGGACTTTGGCAAAAATATATCTAGTTGTCCATTCGTTGTTAAACACTCAGCACTCACTGACTTTTCTTTTCTTTGGTCCACTCATCGTTGCAGATGGGTTCAAAGCAGTGGCAAAGTAAGAGCAGAGAGAATAGTCAGGACTCCAGCAAAGTCAAGTCAATGTGTCAATGCCCCACCTGGTGGAGTCAACTGAAACGCTGGGTATTGCAGGAAAAGGCTAAATGAATGTAGGCTCAACTATGATTTGGACAACTCTGTACAAATATACGGCGGGACAGATTAAAAAGCCCAAAGGGCCGTATGTGGCCCGGCGGCTGTAGTTTGCCCATGCCTGAAAGTCAGCCTTCTACCACCTTCAAACACAGCAAGAATTAAGAGATTGTTCATGTGTTTATTTTCAGCATGCTGTATCATTGTAATGGTGTCTTCATGGGTCTCAGCTGCAGCTCATCAAGAATGCGGAATCCCCACTGCAAGAAAGTGGAGCACATTACATTTAAATCCCTGCACTGGCCTCCTGTGTGTTGAACATGCTACTTGTCTGTGAAGCACTAAAAGATCTCAGAGCTAAATACATCTCTGATTTGCTTGTGCAGCATGAAGCACCCAGACCCCTCAGGTCATCTGGGACAGGTTTACTCACAAAACGAGGTGAAGCAGCTTTTAGCTTTTCGGCTCCTCACCTGCAGATCGAGCTCCCTGAATACCTGATGTCTGCAAACACTGTCAGCTCATTTAAATCAGGGCTCCAGAAACTGAGATACATTTAATTTGTAGATATTCAGGCTATTTGCTTGCACACTTGAAAATATGCAGGGAACTAAACAATAAATACATATTCCTCAGACTGTAACAGAGCTATGGTGGCTGTTTTCCTCATGATGATCTCGGCTGAAAGTCGTGCTTTATTTTTCAGCTCTCCATTGCTCATCCTATTTAATTTGCACTGTACAGTACAACCGTCTTGGTTCAGGTGTAATGACTAGCGTCAGACAGGGCTTCTGGGTTGTTGGGAGGTAACATTGGTTTCTGCTTTTCTTTAAAGTGTCTTTTTCTTTATTTACAGGCTCAAAGTGTGTGATAGCTACACAACCATTTATCTTCTACCTGTATTGCGTGATTGGCAATACCTTTCATGTAAGTACACTAAATATGAATTATCAAATAGTTTAAGTCTGAATACAGTTCACCTCTATTTTCTCTATATATATATCAGTACTGTATACAGTACAATAGGATGACAAATAGAACCCTTTTCCGGTTTCTGTGTACCATGGATGTTTTTAACCAATCAACCATCGACATTCAGTTCCGCGTCTTAGGACTTGTCAAGTTGTGATTGGCTAAAATCAGCAGTAACGTTTGAAAGTGACTGTACAGCGTCCGTCCTCTCGCTGTCTGCCGGGTATGAGAACAGAGACAGAACATGGAGATTCTTCACGCTGCTCACGTTTTTGGCTTCTTCCTATTCTTCTTCCTGCTGTGGTCTCGCTGTGAAGGAAAAGAGTCGGAGCTCAATTACGTGACCTGCGGTTCACTGGTCAAACTGCTCAACACCAGACACAACGTCCGCCTGCATTCCCACGATGTCAAATACGGCTCAGGTAACGTCACTCGAGCATCCGCTGTGTGTGTAACCTTCGTTTACTGATACACCACACACGTACAGGCTCGCGTCTGTCTGTCCAGCTGCACCACATGTTGTGTCTAGAGAGCGGTGGGCTGAATTTCATTTAAAAAACATCATTTAATTTTGTCGCGTTCGTCAGTGCACATTAATGAACCACAGCACAAACCAAACGCAACACCTGTCACGCTTGGACTCAGAGACAGATTCGATGTGATGAAGATGTGTCAGGAAGTCCTCGGTTTGTTGTAACGCCAACCTGCGTACGTGTACCTGTAAATATGACACCTGTTCACGACCGCCACCCACTCGGGAGAGGGCTGCGGGAATGACAGGTGAACAAACTCACAAGTTAATGGAAACCAATGTTGTAGTCATACGACGAATTAAAGAAGATTGTCTATTTATGTAAGATATTTGTCATCTTTTAAGGAGAGAGTTAGCTTCTGCCCGGCATGTTTAGAAATCTAAAATTGTGAATTCTGTCTATGGAGTTTGGCATTGTTTTCGTCGTGATCGCGGGATGCAGGGCGTCAGCGAAGCAACCAGATAATGTTCGAGTCCAGAGAATCTATCGTTCCAACTGTGTGTCTTTAACATAAACCATAGCCCCTTTTGCATTGGTTATTAATTAAAATACGATTCGCGTTTTTTGTTTTTTAACATTTTTTACCGGTGCCATTACCTCCGACATGTAAACCACCGGACTTCCGGTGTAACCTTTCAAAGTAAAACCTATTCACAATTTCTAAATATCAGATCACGATGATACTTGGTTATTGGTTACTGTTAATATTTTATTAGAAGGTAAAACAGCCTGAAGTCACTTTGGTTGTTTTAGGTTTTTCAGTGTCCATCTAACCAGCAGAGCAGTAGATACACAACCGTTCACACACATTAATCTGTTTAACATGTAGACTAAGGGTGGGGATATGAGACGTGTACTTTTACACAAATAGGGCGGCTGAAAGTGATACAGAAATATTTCTGAAAGGAAGCCTGCTTCCACCATGCCTCTGAGACCACGGGGAGACAAAAGGCCGACATTTGACTCCTCAGCCATCAAAACTAGACTCCTCAACACTAAAACTAGGCAGAGTCTTAGATGCTGATCCAGATCAGAGATGCTGTGCTGACTTACTGCATCACACACATCCTCTGAGTTTATGAGTCTGCTTTGTGGACAGTACTTTAACATGCTGTGTAACAGGAAGTGTATTAACACTCTGGAGGTCGTGCATGTATCTAAAGAGACTAATTAAAATGAAAGTGAACAGAAGCTGGTGTGTGTGTGTGTGTGTGTGTGTGTGTGTGTGTGTGTGTGTGTAGGCAGTGGACAGCAGTCTGTAACTGGAGTGGAGAACGCAGACGATGCCAACAGTTACTGGCAGATTCGTGGGAAGCCCAACCGTCCGTGTCAGCGCGGGGCGGCCATCAAGTGTGGCGAGTCCATCCGCATCACGCACATGAAGACTGGCAGAAACCTCCATACACACCACTTCAGCTCACCCCTGTCTAACAACCAGGTAAGATGCTGGCATACACTGTTGTACCTGAACACCTGTTTGGAGACACATTCATTGCTGATTTGTTGTAGATTGTTACCGTAGCAACCACTTGCAGGTCTGTTGGCGAGCACTGTCTGTACTATCTGTGTCTAAACCTTTTTGGTTTCTACTACCCATCATCTGCAGGAGGTCAGCGCTTTTGGAGAGAACGGTGAGGGTGATGACCTGGACGTGTGGACCGTGCAGTGTGACGGCATCCACTGGGAGCGCGATGAGGCCGTCCGTTTCAAACACGTGGGCACAGACGTCTTCCTGAGCGTGACGGGAGAGCAGTACGGCCACCCCATTCGGGGCCAGCGCGAGGTGCACGGCATGAGCTCTCCCAACCAGCACAACTGGTGGCGCTCCATGGAAGGTGTCTTCATCCAGCCCAGCCAGGAGCCACTGCGCCACGATGAGCTCTGATCTTCCGAGAGACACAAAGAACATGGCTTCCTGTTTTATAGCTCGCCTGGACCAAACGATGTCTGTGTGTGTGAAGGACATCGAGCTCTTGACTGATGACTCATCTCTGTACATGTGACTTACTCAGGGTGTTCTGAGACAAAGGGGATAATGTTAACAGTTCAACTAAGGTTCGTGACTCTGTATGAAATGTCAGCCATTATGGCTCTGTTTCTTGTATTAACGGCAGCTGTCACACGGCTTCTTTACTGGTTTCAATTGCGTTTTCTCCAGAAACATATGCGCCAAAAAAACCCAATATCAATTAGAATATTGGCGGCTACAACCTTTGTTTTAGTTGATTGAACTAAAAACAGTTCTGAAAACACTCTCTGGTGTCTCTGTCAGGATTTGCTGCTTTTCTCTGTTTTTGTTGTTTTGTTTGTTTAGTCACAGGAAATAGAACCTCTTCTGGTTTTGAGACGTCAGTCAGACAAAGTAAGACACTGGATGCTGTCAGCATGGACTCTTGCACTGGGAAAGACATTTTTCACCATTCCCTGACTTCTTACTGACTGGACGTCAGAGATGTCAGTTAGCAGATTAATGGCCCTGGTCGCGGCCCCGTTATGATCATGACTCACTGGTGGTTCGCTGCTACTCAGTTTGCAATATTAATAGAAAAGAACATTTCTATGGGTTTAAATAAAAGTTATTTCAGTAAAGGAGCCTGTCATCCCACTAAGTTGTAATATCAGGAACTTGCAGAGACAAGTCAACGTGGCAGACTATATAAATTATTGTTTGCACTCACAAAAGCAGTAGTGTTTCTGCAGCCTGCTGTTGGAAGGATCTTGGCCTTGGGTGTGTGTGTGTGTGTGTGTGTGTGTGTGTGTGTGTGGTGCATTTGTTTTAGAAGCAAGTGAAAGAAAGACGCGACTTGTTTTTAATCCCGGCTTTCCCCTTTAAACACGGCTGTTTGCAGGATGCACGGTGATGAGGTCGTGTATCTGTTAGCCAGTAAGCTCTGTTTTAGTACCATTCAGACACTGGGTTACATGCACAACAGTTAACCACTCACCACTTTTGAATCCATTCAACTCCTGCACTTCTCTCATCATCCAATCACTGACCAGCGTGTTCCTCTGTGACCTATCACAGCTCCCGTCACTGTCCCTTTTAGCTTTTCTGTGTTTTTGTTTTTCCTGTTGCTGACGTCTCCAGCGTCACCCAATCAAAACCTTTTAAGTTGAAAATAAAGAGCTCTACAGAGAAACCCAGTACCGCTTCTTCTTAACCTGCAAACGGGCCGCAAACGTGGTTTCATCCAGATGTGACGTCTTCACGCTCAGACCAGACCATGCAGAAGAGCTGATCCCATGAGGAGAAAAAACTCATTTGCTCATTTAATCCTCCCATCAGCCCCCAGGACAAACAGAGTCCGGTCAGTCTTTGTAGTAATGTAAATTACTCTTAGCCTGCATCACTCCATGTATGACATTAGTTATATATAATAGTTAAAGCCTTTGTTAAGGTCAGAGCAGTACATGCATTTTAAAGGAAGTACTTCTTACCGCTGGCCTCTTTTCACTGTATGCTTAATACTTTTTCTACATGAATCTCTGTGAAACCTCTTTGCGAATGTTCCATATATTGGACCCCAAATCCTGGAAAAGCACATGAAGATGCACAAGAACATGACGTCTATCCACAGGCAACAGGCGTTTTAAAGAAGATTTTAAAGAATAAAATGTTTTTTAGTTCAAAGATGAAATGATGAAAATGTTTCCTGGACTATTTTCTGATTTTGAATAAAACACTGTGCTGCTTACGGCTCTTTCTCATTCTCATTTCAAGTAAACTGGAGGGAGAGGATGCTCTGTGTTGTATAAAACATGCATCAGATTCATTTCTTAGTGTTTGGTTTACAATATATCTCACACCTGTCTATGTGAACCCAAAGCTAATGCTAGGCTAGCGTGAGTACAACTGCAGGGTGCTTCAAGCTGACAGGAGCACCCCAGGGTCTGTCTTCAGCCCCCTCATCAACTCTGTCTTTCCACAGCTGTTCCCCCATTTTGTGGTGCCACAGTGCCAGCATAGGAGATAATGAACAATATCCAAACAATCTGCAGGGAGGGGGGGGTCAGAATGTGGCTGGGTGGTGTCTCAACATGGACTTCAGAGATTCATGCTGAATTCACCTCTCGCTCTTTGATGTAAAGAACTTCAAAATCCTGGGAATCTGCTTCATGGCAGACCTCACATGGTCTGGAAACATCTCTCACCAGTTGAAGAAGTCCCATCATGAACTATCCTCCCACAGGAAGTTAAAACAGTCCCACCTCCCACAGCAGTTGCTGATGGACATTTTTCCCTGCCGCCATCAGGAGCCACAGCTCAGCTCTGGACCAGGAGGCTCAGTGGGACTATACCATCTATGGTAAGGATAGAAGAGTGTCTCCGACATACCAGTGGCCATACTGTGTGACATGAACACCTGCAGCGCAATCTAACAGGACAGCTGTGGAAAACACTCTCTTGTTGAGCTGCTAATGTTCTTTAAATTTAAAACTTATGGCAGCCTTAGACTTCATAATACTTTATGATCTATTTATGGTCATAAAGGTGGACAGTTTCATCTGCGTTGTGCTGCATTCATATTTTGCATTTGGTGACGTAACGATGATGGGAATAGATAACAATGGTCATAGAGTGAGAATAAGTTTATTTTCTAGTGTGTCCATATGGGGCTTTTGATAGAATCAGTGAAAACAGTGTGACTTCTAAAAACAGACCTGCTTTAACACAAACGCTTCTATGTCCCACAATAACTATATAATACAGTGTTCCTTAAGGCTTCTGCATGAAACCCTTTAAGTGACTCAAATATTAAGTGTTATGCTTTGTTTATTTATTTGTTTGCATCAGTAAAAAATAGTGCATTCACATTAAAGCAGGCGGTTTGTTATGAAGTGTCTTGTCCAACAGGAGGAGACACATCACCGCTACTGTTACCACGTAGTTCAGGACGCCTTGTACATCAGTATTGATGCTGAGGGGAAATATATTCATCTAACCAGTAAACGGCGCAGTCATCCGTAGATGGTTATGCAGATGTTTTCATGCTGGTTTAGTTTAGTCAACTTTGAATATGAGACTTTTGGGATCTCCAGAGGGACTAAAGCAGTAGAAAACAGACATAACTCAATATTTCAAAGAAATAATAAATGATATTTAAAGGAACATTGAAATATTACAGTACAGGTTATTTCGTTTAATAAATACATAAGTGACTGAATTCTTGATTCCAGCTGAAAAGTGAAAGATTAATGATCTGAACTCAATCACCAGATGGATTTAGTGACCTGAGAGAGTCTGTCCGCTGTCTGCTGCTGCTCCCTGATCGTCCAGGAGGTGGAGACAAACCACCATCAAAGACGGACAGGCAGCGTCGCGGGGATGACGCTTTATTCCCATGATCATCACCGTCTAATCGTCTCCGTTATCATCAGGAGCGTCCTGCTCCTCCAGCATCCATCTACATCTCCCGCATTCCCCGCCGGCTGCCGCTCAAAGGCGCGTCCGTGAACCCAGCGGCTGAGTACAGAATGCCACGAAGACTCGGCTCTGCGGAACACCGGTGAGGCTCCGCACACCGTGCACATGTGTCTGAATGGTACTTCACAGCAGCTTCGACATGGTGGGAAACACGCAAGACTTGCACAACATGGCTTTGTGCCGCCGCGCGGTGTGTCGGGCCGCCTGCTGCCGCTGTTTGGCTCTGCCTCAGCTCAGACCGCTCACCATCAACACTAAACTACATTATCCATTTAATCGCCACGTCATCAACAGCTGGAGGACTTGTAGCCATTAGAAACTTTCATTTTATTAGGCAAAAATAATGTTTTCATCATTTTATTTAGAGCTGAATGTTAAATTTAATGTCCACCCAAACGAAAAATCAGCATATTAACCTTCCATTCCGTTGAATAAGGCGCTCTTTAATTTCTTTATATATTCCTTTACAGCATGTCACATTATTTATCCTGCAGCCTCACCTCAGCGGAGGTAAAGCAGACGAACACTCCAACATGTGCACAGCCTCTACAGTTGAGTTAGGTTTCTGGGAGAGGCGCAACATTTGTGTCGTTTTCCTTCTCTGCAACATCTCTGACGGCTTCAGGGATCTCCGGGTTATTTTCAGGGATTAAACGTTTCAGCCAATGGGGGAAGAGTCAATGAGCAGAAGCTATAGGTGTGAAAGAAGAGAAATGATCAGAATGCAGCCTTTAAATTGGTGCCTAAAGCGTGGAGGTAGTTCATCTCGATAGATGCGTGCTGACTGAAATATAATTCAAACATTTTTATGCATTATTAGTTAAATAGAAACACACCAAAACTGTCTTTAATTAAATGCAAACTCTTTGTTTTACATCTTGCTCTATTTCTTTCTTCCACGCGCCTTTATTAATACATTATATAATAAATTGGTGTCGCACTCAGTGACCCAGAGGAACATGTGGTCTGTTTGATGCAGGGGCGGACTGTCTCTGAGCACTCAGCGGGGTTTTGAATCGCGTCTGTCCCTCTGAAGGAAGTTTGCCCCCTTCGTTACCGCGGTGAAAGGTGCGCTGCTCCCAACATTTAACGGGGCTTCAGTGGAGGAGGGTGGGGGTGAGGTGGCGTCCAGTGGGGGTGGGGGTGCAGAGGGAGGTTCCCAGGCTCTCTACGCATGAGTCCCAGAAGGCAGAGCAGAGGAAATGTAAATGTGACCACCCACCTCTGAGGAGGAAATGCTGTGTTGTTCTATTACCTCGCCTCTGTTTCTACTGTTTTCACAGCGCCGGCTCGGATTCTACAGTCTCACGGTTCCACTGGAGACAAAAGCGCCTTCAAATGACTGAGGGAAGCTGTTCAATGACACTGTGCTGCCACTGACTGACACTTACTGCGGCCCAGGCTCCTGCAGAGCCTCACAATTAATCTGATTTACCGTTTCATGGCCGAGGATGAAACAGGACAGTGAGAAATGAACTGAAAGCATGGATAAAAGCTCAACCACAGCAGGTCCAGGCTCATTTCCGTCATGCCTAAGTTAATGATTCAAAGCAAAAATGAAGATGTGTTAAGGTTGAATGCTAAATTAGGTTTAAAGTCATTTAAATCCCTATTATTTATTAATGAAACATGTTTTCAATCATATTAAAAAGCGCTGCATAACCACAGCTTGATAAAGGCAAACAGATTACATTTAGAAGATTTTACTGAGATATATTTTCAGAAGGTTTGGTGCTGTTGTCTACTCTTAGATCAGTGATGTTGTCTTAGCAAAAACACCAAACATGGATTTATTGTACTATTGTAGTATTGGACCAAAACATTGTGTTTTGATCCCCAGCCCTTCTCAAGCTGCACGCTCCAGGTGGAAGGTGTCCACAGTCCACAAAAGACGGGAAGCACAGAAATATTGTTTGTAGGCGCGTCATCGGTACCAAAACATCACAGATTAAACTTGTTTTCATTGTAAATTTGCAGTGTGATGCACCACAAAATGTAACTCCTGAGGAAAAGCTATGAGCAGATGAGACGTTAAGCGGTGGGTACCTATTTATAGACAATATTCTGGATGTAAATGTAAATCCACAAATCACAAAACCCACCCAACACATATTTGGAGATGGTGTCAAATTTTGTTAGTCCAGCTCAGGGATACTGTGACATGCACCTCCACTCCAGTACTGTGGGAGTGAGTGGAAATTTATTGATCACAGCATCGAAGCATTACACTTGCTGAATTACCTGGATTATCAGAACACAGTTTTCCCTTGAAGTAGTTGTAAAAGCAGCCCCGGGCAAAACTCGACATTTCTCTACAGTCATTTGGGTGAACGCTACCTTTAATCGATCCTTCTGCTGTTCTTAAGCTCACATTTTATTCTTCTCTCGTCATCCACATATTTCAGGAGTTTGTCACTTTGCATGTGGCTCCCCTGCTCCTCCCTTTTTATTTTTTTATTCTGTCTTGTTTTTACTTGCTTCTGTAACCTGGTTCTCTCCACAGGTTTAGAGGGATGGCACTTATATCATGTCAGGGTGTTTTATTGCAGTCGTATAACACACATCTGTGGTGTCAGTGTTGTCCACTGCACACACTGCGTTCCTCTACTGTACTGGACCGACAGTCTCAGAGGCTTTAACATTTTACTGTGAACATCCCACTGTCATCAAGCTCAGAATAAAACACAAACACACTCCTACAGTCTAACATTGCCTTTATTGAAGTAATCAGCCCATTGATACAGTGAAAGCATGTGAAGTGTGTCAGCTACCGTTGGATTATGGTGCTTTGCTCAGAGGCAGGGCAGGACTGGGTGGAGGGTGTGGTGGTGGGAGGCTGGGCCCAGCTGACCGATGCCCTTTCATTATTGCACTGCTTGCTGCAGCTCCCACAGTAGTGCAACAGGGAAAGAGTGTCAAGCAGAGAGCGTCCCGTAGCCGTTGTCCCACGTGACCACCTGGAGGCCAGGAGTCACTCTTCAACCTGCCTGCTGGCAAAAATCCTGTTTATGCTCAAGTTTCCATTTTCATCCATTCTGCTGAATTCAGTGTTTGGAGAACTCTGAGAATACTGAGGATGCACACAACGCTGGTCTACATTTGAACTCATTTTAGGTTGAAGAGAAATTGAATTAAAAAAATTCTATGTGTACTGTATTTGATGAAAATGTCCAACACTTCGTCAATGACAGGGAGCAGACTGAGCTGATATGGACTACACAGAAGGAGAAGAACAGCTTTCAGATGGGCGTAACGGTATAACCTAAAGTATAATGATGACCACCACTCCTTTAAAACTGGAGAGTAACACCTGCCCAGGCTCTTTCTATCCTTTACAGTCTGCTCATAAAGGACTGTGGTGGTGACATCACTGCCGACACACACGAGGATTCCTGACTGACCTCCTCCATCATTCAGGCCAGCACTGAAAAGTGCCACACAAGTACAAGGCACACTGATACAACAGTCACCTCAGATTCAATAGCCATCACCAATAACATAACTATAAAGCTGCAGCTGAAGATGTAATAAATAGTTTTTGGAATAACATAAATGACAAAGAAGGGCCCATTGTCTGACCTACCTGTAGGGACCGTGCAGCTGCTTTTGAAACATCCTTCTCTGAGGTTTCTGTCTCCACACCAACACAATGGAGGTGAATGGAATTCCACTTGCAGAGTGAACGGCAGTGAACAATTGCACTAGAAGAATCTGAGGCAACATGTCTTTGCAGAAGCAGCCCCTGCTGGTGTGGATAACCCACAGACTACAGAGTTGTTGAGAAGAACACGTCCCTTTGAACACTTGGTTTCTCCTGAGCCGTACGCTTAATTCCATGCACCTCCACTGTTTTGTTGCAAAAGCAGAAATCCAGCAGACAGTTATCACGTTTTCATTAGATATGCTGTTTTCTAAGCAGTCGTGACAGCTGTACAGGGAGCAAACTGATGAATCCACAGTCGTTAACATTGTGAAAGTGCAGCTACACGACAAGGATCAAACTGCTGACTAGCTGTTTGAATGATTTTAAAGAATGAGCATTGGGCTCACTCTGACACTGACCATGCTCCCATCACCGGAGTGTATTTACACTGACAAACTTATGAAATTGGTTATGAGGAAATGGTTAAAGCATTTAATGAACAAGTGAATGAGTTCAGTTCATTGTCGAGCAAACTGCTCTCTAACCTAAGAGTGAATGCAGCGTGAAGCAGGAACATTTATTGGATGAACACAATGAAGACTCAACATTTCACTCACAGCTAGTCTCACACAGCTTGAATCACGCCGTATATTGAACATCGGTGAGCAGTGAGCAGCATGGTGGGGCGAGCAGGAGGACCAGCTGTGACATCGGCTGCATGAGAAGAAGATCATCCCTCAGAGTCAAGACCCTATAAGCAATATTGCACTACTGTGTTAATTCTAGTGAAAGCAGAGGCAACATTGATAGGGTCTCATCTGCAAGGTGAAGTACACAGCCCAGACTTCTGCTAGGAGAAGGACAGCGTCCATCTGAGGCCACAGGTGACTGGAGGAGGTGGAAGAGGGAGGAGTACAACTCAAACCTGTGAGCACCAGGAGAGGACTGAACCATGACATCTGGAGCTCAACCGCTCCTTCAGTCACTGCAGGGAGTTTGATTTATGCCATGGATGTAGTAATGTTGTGAGGCTGATTTACCACTGGCTGATATGAAAGTTTCTAATTATGTGACAGCTTATATAATGTTTTCTGACTTTGACTGGACTGAAGTCGTCACCTTTGGCTGTAGGAAACTGTGATTTTCATTTATAAGTCTCGTCTACGTTGAACAGTGTCCCAGTTTGATCTTTTCAGTTTGAGCGCAGATCAGCCGGCTGTATTGTTTTGTCACATCTGACACAAAGATTTCACTGTAGCAGTCTGACTTTAGACTTCACTGAAACATCAAAGTTAAACTGAAAACTTAATCTTTGTCTGTCCCTGCTTCTCTAACTTCATAAATGCAAATTTAAAATAATGTAGAATAATAATAAAAAAAAAAAAATCACAGATCTGTGATGCTGCAGTGAGGAAACAGAGAGGTGCGACATGTTTGGAGTCACTGCCAGTGATTAATATTAATATTGAGCCTGTTTGCATTTGAACTTTTGCTAATATTTCACAGCATTTTTGCTTTTTTCATATTTATAAAGATATATTGTTTAATTTTGTTTGCAATAATTTTTAATACACTTTCACTGTTTTTCTTTTTAATGGTTTATACATTTTCAGAATAATTAAACTGTATTTCATGTACCTCAGTTATCAGCTTTTTTGATGCTTCCACTTTCTTTTTCTACAATTTCCTATTTTTTCATCCATAATCGATATTTTACATTTTTATAATTATAAGAAAATGTTATATAAAATATATGCTGTATTATAAATATAACAGATATTCATTAATCCTGTATTTTTTTATTTGGGGATATTAAAAATTAACTAAATCTATGAAATAATAAATTACTATATTTTTGCAGAATAATGTGATTGTACAGATTTTTGTTATGATAAATGCTTATTTCTGACTTTATTCCTGGCCTAAGAATTATTAATCCTGTGGTCAGCTGAGTGTGTGGCACCCAGGTTGGCTCTTAACAACATCTTTAAATGTAAAGTTTAAAACAAAAACATTACATATCCAAAACTGTTTTCTCATAAAATAAACAGCTTTCCAGTATCTTCCAGGGACATGACCTGAAAGCCTCTGCTGATCAATATGTTTCTGTTTAACAGGACTGAGGAAACAGTTGGGTCATATTTAACAGAACGAGCTTGTGCGCAGCCTCCTTTATTTGCAGGAGCAGAGACAGTGCACTCTGACCCTCATTAACACCAAAGACTTTGGAGACAACAGACGTGATGAATTCCACTCTTCTTTTTTCCCCTTTCTGCTCTTTTAAAATGGTCAGGGGCCTCAGCACATGTCTTTCATCTGCTCTGTAGCCACCCAAACAGCTCACTTTAGGGGTGAAAGAAGATTCTTTACGGCTTCTACTGCAAGTGAGAGTCAAAACACGAGGAACATCTCCTTTCAGAAATCTAAATCTAATTTGTCATACGCATTCATTCAGCAATGAGTTCAGTTTCATGGGAAGTTAAATGAAATCCTATTACCACACTGAGAAGACTATAGAATTTTACTTTCAGTGTACCAGCGGCAACATATACGTTTCAGTGTTTCCCCTGGGTCTTTTGTTATTAGCAGGTGCTGCTATTGCACTGTATCTGTACAGCACACCACACCGGTGTTTTAACCATTTATGCTGCCTTATTTATCAAACCCTCAGCCTTGATCCTGAGCTTCACAACTGCTAAGGTAGCACATATCTACAGAACACCAGTCTGTCGTCACACATGTGAGAATATCTTAAATGATGATCCATTAATTCATCCGTGTACAAAGGGTTGAAAAAGCTAGAGTGGGACAATAAATAAATAAGTCAGAGTTTACAGGCAAAACTTGTGAAAGAGGTCCAACCATGACATCTGGGACAAGTCATTCCATTGCATTTCACATGGATTTAACCTTCACACAGCTTACAGACTGACGCTAACTTAGGTTCTTAACACTAGAAACATAGGTAGCAATGACATGCAGCTACATCACAGACCCAATGTTAATGCATATACATTTAGGAAACATCTCACAGAAACCAACAAGTTCAATGTTAGCACTTCCTGCTCAGCTTCCACAGTGTAGTCTGAAGCTTGTTGGTGTTGAGAAGCTGCAGCTTTAATCTAATGATACACTGTAACCTATACTGTACGTTTACTGCCAGACTAGCAACTTACTGCTAACCTTTTCCTCTGCTCCACTCAAATTCACTGTCACCTTTCTGCTGCTCGCTCTGTCTCGCTTGCTCAACCACACACTCACTACGTACACACGTTACACACTGGCCTATTCCTTAAAGGAGCTGCGCTACTCTCACAACCGTGTCTTTCACATGATATGTCCTTTAAAGAATTGGGGGGGGGGGGTCTACCATGGGGTGTTATGGTGCTTGCACAGTGTGTGAGTGGAAATCATTAGTAGTCCACAGGCATTACACTGCATTCAACCAACAATGCAATCACATATTTATAAACATGTAGATAGTACCTCAGTGAAAAGCCCACTTTGCTTTCTGAGTCACCATCATCGAGGCTTGCTTCAATTTATTCATACAAAAAACACATATTAGCTCAGCTCCTGATCGTGAGCAATGCATATAGAATTTTAGCACAGCTGTGACCTTACAATATATTCACCTCCCCAGCCTGTACCAAGAGTGTGACTGGACGCTGCTTTATGTTTGATTGTTCCAGCCATTAGCAGCTCACAGAGGCCGTTTACAATGTTAAAGTTTGGAATGATCTCCCAGTTGTATCCAGATGGTGAGCAGATAGGCTGACTGTTTTCATTCTTGATCAAACCTCCAGTTATTTTCTTAATTAATCAATTAATTAATTAATTACTGAATAGAATCTCAAAAAATATCTGTCTGTCGTGATCAAAAGGCCAAAACCCCAAAATATTCAGTTTACTAACCTGAACATATTAGCAGTGGAGAAACTGGATTTTTTTTGTTTGTTTTTTTACATTTTTCATTATAAAAATGACTACAATTTAGTGATCGACAAAATATTTGCTGATCGATCTCCAAATCAGCTGATTTCCAGATCTGACACAGATCAGCTGTTTGCACACTGCAGCTACATTACAGGTACTACTCGGAAAATTAGAATATCGTGTAAAAGTTGTTTTATTCAGGCAATCCAACATAAAAGGTGAAACCAATACATTTTATAGACTCATTACATGCAAAGTGAGATATCTCAAGCATTTTTTGTTGTAATTTTGCTGATTATGATTTCAAGCAATATTCTAATTTTCTGAGTTTTTGAATTTGAGGTTTTCTGAAGCTGCAAGTCCTAATCAGCAAAATCAAAACAAATAAAAGCTTGAAATATATTGATTCGCATACTATTTGTCTATATAATATGTACATTTCACCTTTAAAGTTGAGTTACAGAAATGCATGCACTTTTTCAGGATATTCTAATTTTCCGAGTAGTACCTGTATAAACTCTAGAGCATCAACCACACTACCTTCTCTTCTCTGAAAATACAAACTATTCTTATCAAACTCTGTCTGCTGCATTTGTTCATCATGGAAATTGCTTTTTATATGTTCAGCTGAGAAACACTGAGGCACATGTTTATGAGAGATATGACAACATTAACAAAGGATGGTGCGGACTGCTGGTTATTGTGGCCATCACTAAAGCTGCAGACGTGACAAGGTCTATAAATGATGTTCTGAGAGTTGACACACTGTTCTATTCAGGGGCATTTACAATTGTCAGAGCTCGGAACATGATATGCTTCACACAGATTCCAGAGGCCGTTCGGGCATTAGGATCACTGTCTTCATGTGGCTCAGGTGCGTTTACACAACAGTCTGCATATGGCTCAGTCAGGAGACACGTTCATGGCAGCTGTAATTGCAGTATTAGTCCCTACATGGACCATCCCTATCAGCTACCCTTCCTATAGACCCAGGCTGCTCTGGTATTTGCCTGCCAGCACAGTGAGGGAAGACAAGCCTCTACATGCAGCTCATCCACACTCACTCATCTACGCCATACTTAAGCATTTGTTTAGCTCTCATTCTAATTTGATAATGTGCCATAATCACCTGAGGCTTTGATAGTTTACATGTGCAGCAGTATTCAAATATATAGAGCGTGCTATTACAGCATGGAATCCACAGTGTGGCTGCAACACAAATGCAAATGTAACATTCATTTTTAAAAAAAGAGGGGGAAACTATGACCTTCTGTATATATATTGTTACACTGAAATTCTCTAGTCATGTGTACAAGTTTAATACTGCTTATGCTTTATACATTATTATGAACTGTTAAACTTTTTATTTTTATTAACATGGAAAGAAAAAAAACAATATGAGCTTCCACTGAATGATCTTCACCAGAAAAACCAGCATGTGAAGAAATGAAATTCATTTCATTATTTGTAATGAAGGCTTGTTGTTTTACTCCTCAAACCATGCTATTTTGTTTGGATGTCTGTGAACCTAAATCAGTAGCTAAAGACATTAGAGCAAAATAGAAGTGGTTTTACCATCCACTGCATCCCCCACTACAACACTTTTCCCCCTTAAGACACACAACAGCAAATTCCACAGTGGCTTGCAAAACAGTGGCTAAAAATGACGCTACAGCCTCCAATGTTTCAAGGCATGAGCACGCACGCGCACACACACACACACACACACACACACACACACACAGCAAAGGCAGTAACTGAGGACGATGAAAACCTACCCCCCCACCCCCACACCACTCACTCAGAGCGGCCCTGCCCTCCACATTCCTCACAAGGAGCCCCATCCCCCCTTCGACCTGCCCCAAATAGGAAACTTACCCCATTTTTCCCACCCACACCGTGACTTCTTCAAGCCTGCACATTCAAATTATGCTTTCAAAAGCCGACTGAATGAGAGGGAAAAAAAGATCCCTGCGCGCAGACACACACAAACTGCACGGCCATAACAAAATGACTGCAGCATTAACCTATAGGCGCACATGTTCCACTACAGGGGAGTCTCATGCAGTTGCTCTTTTTATATTGGAAAATAACATATGTTCACAAGTAAAATGCTGATATGTTGAGGGGTTTCACATACAAATGGTTTGTTTTTCAAAACACACAAAAAAATTATTTTATCATCTGTTAATTATATTTAAAATGTGGTCTATATGTTTTGATAGATAATCAACAGCAGAAACAAATTTCAAGAAACACAAATATCTCAGCATAACAGAATAAAATGTACTATTTTACATAACAGTCGTTACCCTTCCATGTTTCTAAAATACAAAATATCTCCTGTGGCTTCCACAGACTGATTTTACACTACAAATTTACAGAGCGTTATTAAGATTTATGTAGAAAAAAAATAAACACTTCTGCAAATTAAAAAGAAAAATATTAGGTTAAGTTGAGGTTGCACTTCATCATGATTCTGATTCTGCTCATGGTAAAATCAGATTTAAAGCGTTAAAATAAAAAGCTTTGTCCAGCAGGAGAATTTAATGTAAACCTGATACTTTAAATGATTTCCCACTGTGGGTCAGTGTGTAGCAACATGTTACACTGTCTTAGAAAATGCATGAAAAAATTGGGAAGGTTGACCTCAAAGCATGTTACTTAATCTGACACGTGGTCTACAATGCAAACCAAGACAGCCTCTGAAGTTCTGCGAACAAAATGTTCTTTTTTTGGGGGGAGGCGTGGTCCAGGAGGCCTGTATCTCCCGGGGTAAAATACTGCCTAATAATGCAGCGTGGTTGAATGGAGTAGCCACAGATTCTCCCTGTCATAAGGACCTCTGGGTTTAGCCACTGGCTGCCAAACTACAGACTGGGGACCTCCAGCGGTTCTTGAAGGAGTTTCCAAGAAGAAATTTATTGTTAAATCCACCGGTATTACTGAGCACAACAGACAGTTACTGAGTTATATTAGAAATCAGAACACCAAAATTTTTTTAAATGAAATTAAATTAAATAGGCTACCTCTGGATTGTCCTCAAAATTAAGTCATGTTAAATTGTGTCTATGTGGCTCTTTGAAATGAACAGCTCATTATACAAGAACAGCCTCTAAATATAAGCTGTAAATAAGTGTCAGTGCTAACCCTGGTACCCCATCATAATATCATGCAAATATCAGCCACAAACTCTACAGACTTTACATCTCTTGTGTAAACAGTTACTGCCTAAACTTGTCTCAAATTCACTCTATTCATAACCTGTGTTTTGGTGTTAACTGCCAATCGAACACACAGTTGCCCTGCAAAGACAAGCTGTAGTAAAAATGGCTACAATCTACTCTAAACCTATGGCCTGTGTCATATGACTAGTGCTGGAAATGTGCGTGTGTGCGAATCTGGGAAAAGGGGTGGGGCTGCCCTCCAATAAGAACCTACAGATCCTCCTCCATGGTTTCTATTTTCTCATCTATTTTCCTCCATTTAGCAGCATCCGTCCTTCCGTTGCACTGCTGCTGTAGTATAGGGCGAAGGCCGAATGCTATGACAATACTATTGCACTGCTTTAGCGGATGGTACAGTAGTGCAACATCGTCAAAGCAGCTGACCTCTGCACACTGGGAAAACACACACGTGCACACACACAGAATGTGAACAGCTCTTTTACGACAGTCATACCACACACATACACCACACTAGGGACATAGCACGACAACAAACTGAGTGTTGAAATAAATTAAAGCTGTGAGACATCCCTAGCTTTTCATACTTCATGCTATCTAAGCGTCCAGTCCATTTAAGGCTAACAGAGAGCAAATTCTATATTTTCTTGTCATGTCCAAATAAGATTTGTAAGTAGAGGAAGTGGGGGGCAGAGGAGGGAGGGGAGGTGTGGTGCGTGTATATGTGTGTGTGTGTGTGGGGAGGGGGGCTGTTGGGTTGCCAGCCAATGCCCTTTTAATATTGCACTGCTCATCTGATTTCACAGTAGTACAACAGAAAAAGGGCTTTGGACAACAAAGCTGGTCCTCAAATCCGTTCAGCTTCTATTCAGAACCCAGCATGCAAGTTGTCAGCTGCAATGTTACTAAACTATCTAGACAGTACATGCCATATATGTGAGCCTTCCACCAAACAACTAGTCTATTAACATGTAGAACGCCAGCAGCCGTGAAACAACCGAACAGGCTTATTAGGTTTACAATACAATGTAGCCGATATGCCATAAAATGCATTAATAGAAAAGCCCTTGATCTATGCAAATGGGAAGGGGCTTGTGGAGCTATGCAACCATTAACTTATGAAAATAAAACTAGAATGTTTGTTGATTGTGGTTTTATATAATGGTAAGGTAATTCCTCCCTGTAGGCCTGTCCTTTCCTGTACTTTGTCCCGGTCAGCATTAGGCTACAAGAACGGTGGGAAACACACAGCAGAGTAAAACCAAAGCCAAGCGCTTCCTATAGGCTGCGGCCTCAGTGAAAACAGGCACTGAGCAGGACTTTGCCTGGAGGAAACGAGGGTGGAGAAAACATATATAGGGCAAAGAGCACATTCCGCCATACAATACCAGAAACCTTCATTTAATACCTACTATTCCTGTCCCTTTAGCCAAAGTGGCAATTTGAAACCCTCCTCGAGGTGGGGGTGTATTACCGGCTTTGTTATTTCCAACGTGTGGAGAAGTTTACAATCAGCCAAACTGCTCGTTTCCCTCGCCAAAACTCAGAGAAAACACGCGCGCGCATGAAAAAAAAAACCCAAGTCGCCATGGCGCCTCAAACTCCATCACATTTAAACCGAACTAATGTCACAGTACCGCTAGCTAGCTAGGACAACCGTTTACTTTGCTAGTGTCAATTTAAAACTAAGGAAATAGCTCAACGTGTGAAAAGTGTTCTTTGCTCACAGAACAACGAGGTCACACATTTATTGGGACGTCGAGACGCCTTTTTTCCTCCTCCTGACGTTGTTTTCTCCATATGTTCCTGCCGGAGCACGGTGTGAAATATTAGGGTGTTTTGAAAACGCTGCAGCCATACCAAGCACACATTCCTGCGATAGAAAGAACAGCTTCAACCGCAACTCCTTTAAACACGGGGACATGTGGGTTTGAGGAGAAAATGCCATTCAGCTGCCCTATTCTTTGTGAAGCTGTGTAAAACTGTAGTCTGTATTTTAGGGGGAGGCTTTATCGAGATTAAAGCACAGGCTCCACACACTGCACCCTGATGTATGGTCACTGTAACTCGGGAATTGACCTTTCGTGTGTCTTTAATACTTTTTGCAAAACAAACCCGCAGCTCAAGCCACGAAGCCATTAAAAATATTTTAAGTTGATTTAAAATCGTCTTCTGTGTGCAGGGTCCAGAATTGCATCCTACTGAAAAAATAAAATAAACCTACAACTAAATGTCTGAAACATTGGCTTATATGTTCAATAGGAAGGTTGTTAAATTATAGAGTAATTAATGAGTCATTTGTCGTTTTGCTGGGACCCACGGGCAGCCCTGGCGGACCACGGGTGTCCCTGGACCCCACTGAGAAGCCTGCGGATTAGCTCATATGGTAGTAGCCTACTTAGTTTTGATATCTCAGTTGCGGCCACAATAATCACTTGCCTGGGCACACACCTGTCAATCACTCCATTTATCACGCGTGCCCTCACGTGTACGCGCGCCCACTCTGCCTCCACTTCTGTCTTTCTCTCACTCTCTCGCTCTCATACACACGCGCGCGCGCACGCACACACTTGCACACACACAAACACAATAGCTTCTAGACAGTTTTAAGCAACGAGAGCTCGCGGAACCTCTCCGCGGCCAATCAGACCCACCGACATCAACGTCTGTCTGCGAGCTCCACGCCATCTCCGCCCCGCAGCAGCAGCGCTCCCCTAGCGCAGGCAGAGGTTCTGGTGAACGGTACCTGGCAGAGGCAGGGCCGGTCCGTACAGCTCAAAACACAGAAGAAGCACAACGGAGTCAAGTTGCC
The DNA here is from genome assembly GCA_008933995.1 of Datnioides undecimradiatus. Taxonomy (NCBI): domain Eukaryota; kingdom Metazoa; phylum Chordata; class Actinopteri; order Lobotiformes; family Datnioididae; genus Datnioides; species Datnioides undecimradiatus. The sequence continues at coordinate 55,891 of WARS01000064.1, read as the reverse complement.
CACATGAGCGGAGGAAAACGTCTTGGCTGTGACCATCTATCTCCCACACATACGTCCGTTTCAACCGCAGTAACGGTTCGCGGGGCGTAACGGCTCCTCGGTTGGAAAAACCGTATTTCGTCTGTTGGCAACCTCACGGCCTCCCAGCTCCGGACTCCATCTTTGACTAGTTGACATTCAGCTCTTGCCGAGACAAATTCCTTATTTGCATGCCAACCTACTATTGGTCCGTTTCTGCGCTTGTCTCTGCCCTCATTGGTGGAAAATTTATCTCATCACCTTCGGGATTGGCCACATACCAAGGGGACGTCATTGTATAGTTTAATTTTAACAATGAGCACAAATTCTCTCTTCCATTCACAAATTTTTCATTACCCGCCTTTGTGGCGCTTCATCGTGTTTTTGTGCTTAAAATAACGAAAAAAACAACCCTCAGCAACTTTATCAGCTGCAGTGGTCAGAGTGTAACTGCGGATGGACTAGCCTATCCTGTCCACAGGGAAGACCACCCTGATTTTGAACAGTAGGCTACATGTGGTTACAGTTGCTTTGTGTTGCTCACATCTTGCACAGGATACTTTTTTCAGAGTTGGACAAAACCTATTTCCAAAACGCCAGACACAAAATAACTCCACCCGCAGTCTCAGTGTTTTAGCTCGCTGCTGATCACTTCCACTGAGAGAGGAGGTGATCCCTAGGTCGCGGTAGTAGTCTTGGGGTGGTGTCGGACGCCTAAAGAACTGCCGGGGTGGGAAAAGGTTAAAGGCGACGGGACTCATTGGAGGTGCTGCAGTCAACGCTCGGAGGAGGGCAGCGGCCTGTGAAATCTGGCATTCCTGACCAATGGAGCTGAAATAATTGCATTGTCCGGCGGAAAAGACCCGCCTCTTCACCAGCCACTCCTCTCTTCCTCTGCCCTCCGGTATGGGGACCGACGGTATGATGCTGAGCGTTTGCTATTGGTTAGGGAGAATGTGTTCTGAGATGATTTCTCATGCTCACATAGCTCAATAATAAAACTCCATGTTTACGCCGTCCCAATAATGTAGCCTATTCCCATTTTAGCCCATGAGTATGGCTTCCCTTTTCTAACGTGCTGATAAGTAAAACATGCATCAAAGGACAAGTTGTCTTCCAGTGGAGCCCACTGAGATGCTCATGAAACCCTGGCTTTTAAACTGATGTCAACAAAGTCTGCTGGACTTGTGCAGGGGAGAGAAAGGCCTCCAGTCCATCTCTGCGCCCCCTCCCCCAGTGCACTGGGTTTTATTGTCAAGTAGCTCACCCCTAACTCACGCAAGGTAAACATTTCAAAGAATTGGAAGCAAGTTATTATAGATGTGCAGTTATTAATGCTATGGATATTTATTGGTTCGGCTACAACAACGTGAGACTGCACTTCCAAAGCACTGACTGCTTTGGAAGTGTGCAAGTCTTAGCTCTTTCTCTCATTACAGCCAGTTCTCTCCTTTACTTTCCCCGAGTTTTGAGAAGAAACCTGTCTGCCATGACGTGCTTTAGATGCTATGTAAGGAATGCGCGTTCACGCTCTCCTCTGCTTATGTGTGTAAGTGCTGTGCGAAGTATGTGGGGCCGCAGGAAGCACTATGCCCATATTTAGCCGTGACGGCTGACTGATCAGGTTGACATGCTGCCCACACTAAAGATCTGAGCTCTACACTTCGGGCTTCTTGTTTTTAAGTAAGTGTTTGTGGCTTTTTCGGGGGCCCCATGGCATGCAGATTCTGCAAAAATTGAAAAATAAATGAAAACCGATTAATAACATGTATTTTTACATTCTAAGAAACAGCAACACACAGCTCATGGTGGCATGTTTCTTCAGTTGTGCTGGAAAGTACTTTGATTAAACACAATTGCACTTTTCTTGGATTGTAAATTATGAAATAGAGAACATCAGTAGGAAACTTTAAAGAATATTTAATTCATCAAATCAGCACTGAGGGTTCATGGAATTTCTATTTACACCCACATTTGAGCAAAGATGCATTTAGAAATCTTTACAGAGAGGGACCTGTATGAAAAGACTTAATTTATTGATGTGAAAAATAAAATAATAAAGTAAAAATAATATTCTTAAACACAATTTCACTGCATATATGACACATTTAAATCAGATAGATAGGTGATGGAAAAACATATAGATTTTTTCCTTTTGATGGAATGCTGCGACCATTAAAAACCTGTTTTAGGTTTGAGTGTCACGTGGCAAAGCTGCTTCTGTGAGACAGTGTATGAGAATTTCTTTAGACAATGTGGGAAAGGTTTATACAGTTGGAATATTTTAACTCTTAAGGTTGAAAAGATTAAAGCCCGTCAGAGAGACTTAGTTATACTTGAAAATACTTTAAACAGCATTATAGGTGCAGGCACAGAAAGAGTTTTACAGCCCGCTGCCCTGCATTGTCAATATCAGATAGGTCTGATGACACGCTACTAACGTTTCCATTTGCATTAAAAACCTGACTTAATTATTGTAATTTTAAATTTGTTATTAATGTGTACTCTTGATTCATTGTGGAAATAAGTTGAAAAAAGCAGTGCCATGGCCTTGGTGACACCTTTAGAAAATAAAGTAAATGAAAATATATTTTAAAAAGTTGTCGATGCAGCTCACTTACTTTTTATGCATTGGAAATCAGCTGGTATTATTGCCTGGAGGTAGTTTCAGCCTAAACTGTGTGTCTCTGTGTGTGTGTTTTCATGTCTCATAAGTTGAAAAAAAGCCATTCTTCCTTTTGTTTGGGATCAAAACATGGTCTCAGCCTTACAGTGTGACTTCCCCTGCATTCTGCTGCGATGGCAGGCTGTGTCACGCGTGGCCAGGGTCCAAACTTGTTTGTTGCGCTGCCTGCAGTGGGTTAATTTTTACTGAATGTTGTGCAACAGTTTACACAGAGCACATGTCAACACGGGTATTAGTATTGTAGCCATTCACCTTTTACACATGCATCTGCACAATGACACGCTCTGTATTCATCATTCAGAGCTCAGCAATTTGTTTTTTTCAACATTTTTAAACAGATATCTATTTAGACCAACCACCTCTTTTGTGATTCTTGGGCCCTGTTGAGTTAAATGGTTACTTTCCATTGCAAAATGAAAATGGCAGAATGTTTCTGCTGCACTCCTGCAGCAAGCGTGACCCTTCGTATGAACCGGACAGGCCTCTACAAGTCTAACTGTTGAGATAAGGTTAGCTCCTGAACGAACGCGTGCTTAAAATAATCACAGTGATGTTAAAAAAGGCCTGTGTGGGTTTCATCGCTGATCTGCAGCTGCACAACAAGTGGTTTGTTAAAAGCCAGACAGAGTTGTAAGATTTCATTTAAAGAGTTAGGATGGTCTTAGTGTAATGCTTTACACGGCTACACCTACTCACAAGCCACAGTATAAAAGGAAAGTGTTGTAAGTCATTCTGTGGTTTGCTAATAATGTTGTGAGGCGAGAAATTGCAAGGAAGACCATATAGGCGTAACACCTTGGAGATATCGTCCAGATCTCAGCGGAGATATAAGAGATGAAAGGAGTGGCCTGTGTGGACTTAACCAGAGCACTTCTCCTTATACAATCAGGCAAACTATGAGGAAAACTAGAGTCTAATGTTGAAGATATGCTCCATGATTTCAGTGTAGTGCCCAACAGAAACCCCACAAACCTTTAAATGTGCTCTCAGCTTGCTGTTGATGGTGCATCTTAAAGCACAATATACAACTGTGTATTTGTCGTGAAGGAGAAGGCAAATAGAAGAGGAAGCTTTGTCTTGGCAGTATTTGGATTGAGAGACAAATTCTAATAATCTAAAAAAATGGGATTGGCATTTAATAAAGTAAAACATTTTGTTGTTATTTTCTAGCTATTCATCACAGGATCTGAAAAAAAAAATAAATCCTGAAATACAACCTCCGAGTCTCTGTTTTAGTCGTTCGGTCACCCGTGATTTCAGTTTGGCCAGGATGTGTATCGCAAACTTACAGTAGCTAAAATACATATTTTATGGCTACAGTAACCAGAACATATATTGAACAGTGACAGTAACCAGAATACATATTGTTTAGTATTGATTAAGGTGCTCAACAAATGTAGTCTGTGCCACTGATCGCCCTCTCACATCACTCTGAACTGACTGGGTATCAGCAGAAAGACTTGTGAGTATTAACAGTTCCGTGCTCTGTTTCCCCCCAGATGTTCAAACCCAGATCCTCGTGTTCAAGGAACTGCAAAAACCCAAACCCCCCAAAATTATTCCCAGAATTCAGTTTGTGTAGCCTCAATGTCATCTGGCTGCTCCTGTCCGTTCAGAGTAACCAGTGTCCTGCTGAGCACACAGAGTGTTTCTTAGATTTCAAGGGGGAAAAAAAACAATCAACAACTTTGACTGTCGGCCACCAATGTGTCACATTGTGATTTTGAACCAATCACAGCTGAAAGAATTCAGTCAGGCTGTTCGTCCATGTCCAGGCACTGCCCCTGATGTAGTCACGTGACCAGCAAGCAGCAGGACACACCTCTGGCTGTCTCAGGAAAACAACCAAGGCCATGTTTGCTTTCATCAGCTGGGCCTGCTGCAGCTACAGGCTCTCGGTCTTTAAGACTTCGTCTGAGACACTTGAACAGGAGATCAGCTGTAGGACAACCAGAATGAACTTGTTAATTCAGTTTATAATATTTTTTTTTTCACTGTGTCTTGGCAGGACACCTGACACTGACACTAGATGAACTACACATTATTCCGATTTACTGCTGGAGTGTCTTTGAGCAAGACAGTAAAACCCTAAGAGGTCATCTTCCAGAGGAGGACAGGGGATGGTTCATTTTACTGCTATTTTACAACAAAACATTACAAATAGTAACATAGTTTGAGTATTTAACTTGATTGTTCTGCAGAGTTATTAATCTAAGTTTTAGTGTTTCTGTCAAAGATGGTTTTCTGTTGATTGCTACAAGATTCAGTTGTCGCTTCCACTATTTACATCCATAAGAATGTGGCTGGTGGTTATGGTCCTTACAGAAAAACAAAAGAGAAGATATAATCATAAAACTTTAAACTCCAAAAACAAACTTTCAAAAAAACAAACCTTTTTTTTAATTACTGAAACAGTTCAAACGTGTGCTTCTTTGTCATAAAAAACAATTTTCTCTGTGTTTTTTTCCCCGTGTCACATTGTTGTTTTATTAAAACTGTAAAAAGAAATAAAATCTAAAATGAACTGTGCTGGAGGAAATATTTACCGAAGCAAAAAGTATAAAGAGAAAACTGTAAAAACACTGCATTTAAATTGTTACTTAGGTGCAGAAGCATTATGGGGAAATTGTACACAAATAAAATGCAGGAGATAAAGATCTTTTAAGTGTTAAATTATAATGTTATTATTATATTACTAAATTATTATTACATGATTACTGTTACTAATTGGTTGAGATTAAGCCTAATTTCAATTCCTATGAAAGTTGATTTAATCTATACCAAGGAATTATATTTCATAAACTGTTTTGTATGGTTATCTACGCAGTAATTAGAAAGTACTTTTTTTTTGCATAAGTGGGTTAAAATGATCAACATTAATTCTGACATTTGGAAGACTACAGAATAAAGCAGTGCTAAATGAAAACACAAAAGTGACGTGTCAGTACCTGAAAATTGTGCCTGAGCTAATATGTTACAATCGCACCACTGACTGTTCCTGCATCCACAGGAACGAGGTGCATGTTCATTAGAAATGAGTTGTGGGATTAATGTGGGAACAGTGTAATAGACAGAAACTATAGTAACATGTGGAAACAGGCTCTAAAGACACAGAGGTATAGACTGACGAGATAAGGGCTGGTAACCTTGAAAGAGTTCCATTAGGGTGGGTGAGAGGAGAGCTTAAGAACACACAGATAACATGCATTTTATGTGTACATTACATGTTCTGTGGATCATCATATGCAGACCTTACTTTTATGTAAGTGGGGTGAAAATGAAGCATCTGATGACACTGGTAAAGTCAGTATAAGAGGAGAATTTGGATAAATTACTGTACTTTGTATCACCCATGTAAAAATACTCCTTTACTATATACTACTTTTTTCCATCTTTAAGTATCAAAAGTAACAGTACTCATTACTCAGTACTCAGAATGGCCAAAGGTAGTGTTGGGTAATACTATTTTACTGGGTTATTGTGACAAATACACTCATGTACACTCATGCCGCACAGCTAATTTATATTTATGGTTTGGTATAAAATGTAACAATGCACACTTTATGAGCTCATTACAGAGTGCAATATGAATCTGTAAGTAACTGGAACTGTCAGGTAAATGTAATGGAGTAGTGTAATGTAGAAAAGCAGAGGTAGCATAGAATGTCAACTGACACAGTTTACTTCAGGTACCTGGTCTGATTAGACCTCTGCTAACACTGGAGCTGGATGGAGATTCTGCTGTTCATTACGCGAGTTCATCAAACTACATAACCAATCAGACTGATGATGATGTGTGCTGTTTCATGAGGGAAATGAGGAGCAACAGTCAACATGTTTCAGAGAAGAAGCTGAATCGGGGACAGAGTATCAGCCTCCCATGCTTTAAAGTTCAGTAAACCGTCTCCATGAATAGAAATCAATAGATTTCTATGTCCGCTGCCTGGATGGCATTAGTGGCAGCTGCACCCTCTGTGTTTTTGTGTCTCATCCAGCTCACAGAGAGGTGACGGGGTGGATGGTAGAGGAGAACTTTAACAGTAAGGATTGTTAAGCTTCAACAGATTTCCTGGCTCTCCTGCTCAGCTGGGTCAGAAAGTTCTCAGAACTTCTGTGCTCCATCGTGAAATATGAAGTTGATGTTGTTGAAGGGCAAAATCTGTGTGAGCAGGCAGCTGATGGCAGCTGCTCATCAGAAAGGATACTGTGCATTCAAACTGATTCAGTCACCGACGGAGCAGCCATCAGGAGCAGTTTTGGATTCGGTGTCTTTCCCAAGGACACTTCAGCATGCAGTCCGGAGGACAACACGCCCTGCCTCTGAGCCACAGCTCCGTTAGTGCCTCCTGTAAAACCTTTATTTCAGCTCGGCAGGCCTGAATAAGAACAAATGGAAGCCAACCATTTTCAATTTATTCTGCAATTTTTGCCATTTACAGAATTTATACTTGAAAAATGTCTCCTAAAGCTTAACCAGAGCATCATCAAATTTGTTTGGTGTCATCTCAAGACCTTCCGGAGGTTAAATTGTGAAGCTTTCGTGTTTTCATGGCACCCCGTTGATGCAGCATGCTGGCTAATTTGCACGTTTTGCTATAAAACAGAGGGAACCTTCTGATAACTCCTTGATAACATCACCGGTCTTCCCCAAAATTCACATGCTTCATTGCAGGTCAGGCCTGAGCACGTGCCACACATCCCGACCCAGCATGAAGCAGCGCAGCTTCTTCATTAGTATTGCATTAGTGTTTAAGTTCATCGTCTGTTTTGATGTGTCAGGTCCCTGAGGTGCACCTAATGTTTTATCCCTATAGAAGAATCTCTATTATAGACCCTATTAATAAATATTATTGCAGCATTTTGTTAATAAGTTGAAGGCCGATGAGAGTAGTGGCAAATTAGCGATCCAAGAGGCAACAACAGGCTATTAGCAATAGCAATAACAGTTGAAGTAAATGCAGCAGTAGCTTTAGAAGTAGTAGTTGCAGATGCAGCAGTAGTTGCATTATGAACAGTAGCAATTGAAGTAGCAACAGTTAAAGTACAGTTGGAGTAGCGGTTGCAGCAGTTGTAGCTGCAGGAGCAGAGGTGGTGGTCTTTATTTAAACAGAACATTATCATTAAACTGTTTCACCTTCTGTTGGAGAATATTATCAGCTTCATATGGAGGCTTCTCCTCATTCTTGTAGCCTTTAATAAACTTCTTAGTGGCACTCAAAAGGAAACTGCTAGCTATCATCTCCCCCCTGGCCCTCTGCCCCTCCCACCCTATCTGACCTGTGACCTCCAGGGGTCAGCAGCCACAGAGATGCCAGATGTCAGGATGGGGGAGTGGGTGCTCGGCGACTCAAGTGGGCGTTTGGCAACTCGCGTTACTCCGGGCAGCATGGCGCCAGGCGTAGAGGGAGCTGGGGGGGTTGCCGTTGGGGCTTCATGCAAGGCAGGAAGCATAAGAGAGGGACACGGTGAGCTCACTGCAGAAGGATGTGTGCTCAGCATCCAGCCCCCATCTCCTACTGTTTTAGTCCCCAGGAGACAATCAGGTACGCCATTTTGTCTATTTCACATGGAGGTAAACAGGATTTTAAAGTCTCTCATGGAATGTTTTATGGAAACATAAAATGGAAAGATGGGTGAATGTAATCCACAGCCGACAACATTTACTATTAATCAAATTGCCTTCAAACAATTAACACTAGCAGTCTTGTGGGCCTCTGGGGATGTGAGGCACCCAGTATCCGCTTTGACCCAGTGAGCTCCAGTTACTGATGTTTCTGAATAGCCAACACATTGAACCTGATTTAAAATGTGGTGAACCGCACTGAATCAGTTAGACTGTCGACCACAAATTGCTGCAATGGTTTGCATACGCGAAGCGCTTATCTCACATGAGACGTGTGAGCACCACACTCTGAACCAGTCCTGTGCCTTGCTGGAGGACAGTCCTGACTTCTTCAGTTCTATGTCTGAGCCAAAGTCCACCTTTCGCATCTCTGCAGTAAAACACACATGAAATTAGTTCTCACACATCAGTGGGACTGGTGCATTAAATCCTTTTCACTTATGTAAATTGATCCATACAAAATGCAAAATGCTCAAGCACGGGTTACAATGCACTTAAAATATGAAAATAAAAGTGCTCATTCTGCAGAAACCTGCTCCCTTTGACTGACAGATATATGAACTCATTGAATTATAAATATAAATGTGTTATGTACATGTAGCCAACCAAGGGGTTAGATGCCTCAGCAGGGTCTGAGAATGAATATCATAGAGTTGGGAAATTATTAATGGAAATTGAAAAATAGATAGATTAGAAATAGATTTCTTTCATCTAATCTTTTTTTTTTTTTTTTTTTACAATGCACCATGATTTATCCCGTCTTGAAAATCTGAAACTTCAGCTGTGCAATTATTATGTACAAATATTATGCACCTATACAAATATTTCCCTATGAACTGCTGTGTAGCTGATGTATGACAAAATTCAAATGCTCAGATTAAGTACAAATATTTCAAAGTTCTACTACACAGCAGTACTTCAAGTAAAAATGTCTTTCTGTCCATAGCTGTCAGTGACACCAGCTCCTAGCAAGCAGCTGGACATTGAGAAAGTTTCCATATTTTGTCACTGCCTGTAAATATTGTTGTTGACATGAATATCTGAAAGTGTCAGAAACTGTTCAAATTATTTTTTTTAGGTTAGGACAAGGGTTAGGGTTAGGGTTTATTTATTTATTTTATTTATTTTTGGACTTCTGTTGGCACACAGCAGTCTGGCTGTGGCTGACACCATATTGTAGTGTTTATAATGCCGTGCTGACTGCTCCTGGTGTAATATTGTGTATATTGTGACCTCGCTGTCCACCACAATGCTGATTTGATTTTGGCTTCTTCACAGGTGCATGTCTTGCCCACAGCACAGCTTTAAAACCAGAACACTGTTCTGGATACAGTGGTGTGAATAGTCTGGAGCAGCTGGCTGTGTTGTATAATTAACACAAAAAAGAAGATCTAACAAAAAAAAGAAAAATAAGTTTTCTCAGATGCAACAAACAAAAAACTTAATTCAGAAGCTAAATCACTGAAATGTATTTAAATGATCACCAACTGATCACCCACTGTGGCGTTTAATTTATTGACTTTTTATTCACCAGTAAACCTGTGTGTAAAACAATATGCACAATCCACGACAGGGCCGTGTATGAGCTATACCTCAGATGGAAGTTGATGCTTTCTAATGGACGAGCTGGAGGCTCTCTGCTGTCACAGTCCGTGCAGCTTTGTGCTCCCGCCCGCCTCCCTACGTGCCCCCCTCCCAGCCGCAGATCCGTGTGTTTTTGAATGGTAATCCTGGAGAGAGGCGGGGCTCGGCCCTCTGGCATTCCCGTGGGCGTGCCTTAATGTTTGAGCTTTGGTGCTGTGTTCAGGTGACGTGCGAAAGATAGGAAATCCCGTTTGGACAATTTGGTAACATGCTGACATTCAGTGAAGCGAACATCGTAGAGAACGCCAGGAAAACGCGGTGACAAATAGAAAACAAACACGACCGGACACGGCTTTTCTTTAGCTCTATGGTGGAGGTCTCATTAAATGTGGCAAAGGCTATTAAAAGTGTCTTTGTAGTCTGTATTAAATGTTAAACGCCGAGCAGCCTGCTAAACAACACAGTAAACGTCTGGTTAAACACTCTTCTTTACTGGAGCTGTTCACTTCACAGTAATCGGGTTTAATCCTGTGCTGCATGAATGCAACATAAACCTGTGGACACCAAAATACTAAAATAGGTCCGCTCGGTGTAAATTCTGGGTCAATTCACGACGTATAGACTTCGTAACCATGGCAACATACCAAAAAAGGTCTATCTCTGTACCGCCGAGGGACTATATTTTCCGGCGGAGTAACAGGCTGAGGACGTGTCGGGCTTCTATAGCTCTGTGTATTGGTTACCGTTGCTTAAAGTAAACCCCACGCATGTTGTAGATTAATTGCACGTGTGGAATTGATTTTATTCCGTGTGCGCGCGCGTGTGCGTGAGAAAGAAATGACACGTTTGATTTGGCGCCGCGGAGCGAGACGCCAGAAAAAGGGTTAACCCAGGAGGCTGCTGGACCACACATGTTGTACGGTGCTTAGCACTGACCAAACCAGTTTAGATCAACCAGGGCTTCACTTAGCCCGGGACAGGCCAAACTAATGGACTTGACAGGATTAACGCCATGAATAAAAGTATAAAAGGTCAAATAATAATTCTTACACAGCGTCCACAGCGGGGGATTTCAGTGTCAATATGTCCGACAGAATTATATTTAACGAATTTCAAAACGCCAGGAGCCTGGTTCAAATGATTCATCCTGGAGAATTTAACAATATCCAACCTACTGCCTTTAACCTCTGAGGGGGGATAAATCAAAGATAACAAAACTTCTTTCTCTTTTTTGGATTCTCTTGTGACAACAATCATAATGGTCCAATCAGATTTATTCGAAACGGTTAATTCTCTATAATAATTGTGTTTTTGTTATTTTTCTCTTTAGTTAAAGTTATGGAATAATTGTTTTGTTGCAGCAGCCCTCTCTGTAGGCCTGTGTGCCTAGCAATTCACTGCAGGCCTGCCAGAGTGAAATAACATTCACAATGTGCATTTTTTTAAAGCACAGAAATGTTCCTTATATTTTTCATATTTTTTTAAAATTGGAATATGATGAGCAGATTTATAAAAAGTTGATCGTTAAACCTATCATCATCAAAGCAGCCTGTATCAAACAAATCCACAAGAAAGTGCAAATGAATGTCCAATAGAATGTTGCATTGCATAAATGACTGTGGTTAAATTAATATATATGAATGAAAAGGAGAGAAACACAGGAAATGAATGACTGTGGTGGCTGCATGGTCCACTATTTGTGTTAATTATTTAGCAGCCCTGGGAACGTGGAACCATGTCCTGAAGATGTAATTTGCATGAAACTGTGCAACATCAACTTTTCCATGTTAGCCCAAAAAAAGAACTCTTAGTATAAAATGATCTTCTGCCTAAACCTGTTTTTTAGATTTTATCAGAGGAATCTTTGTGTCTTGAGATTCTCCTGAAAGTCCTAAATGTCAACAAATCCACTAAAGTTGAATTTCTCTTTTTAGTAATTGAGTTTAAAAAACAACTTGACCCCTCTATGTTCCTTCTTTTTGCCTAAATTCTTTGCAAAGTCTAAATTCACTGTGAACTCTATTTCTTATCCTCATAGACCATCAAAATGATCAATTCTAATTCTTAAAAATACACCAATAAACATTATAAACATTAGTACAAGAAAATAGTTTATCACTTGTATGTATCACATGTATCTGTTTATCATAGATCCTCCAGTCTGCAGTAGAGTATAACTCATACATAAATATTGAAGTGATGTGCTTATTTCCCATATCTGTATAACAACACAGAGGCATTGACAGTAGAAACAGTTATTCCTTGCTCAAGTAAAAGTAGCAGCACATAAAATAAAAAAGTTTTTCATTCATTCATGTTTGTTGAACAGTTTAATTTCTAACAATTAATCATCATCATCATCAAAATCATAATGCGTTGCAGGTTATGTTTAATATTACTATAACTCACAAATAAATCTAGTCAAATTAAAAGTACAATATTTTCCTTGTTCACTGAGCGCAGAAGAAGTGAAAAACAGTATTGAAATGTGTGTGCTGAGGTATCAGACCTTAAAAAGCCCTGAAACAGCTGAATAAGTGCACTTTACATTGAACCACTGCGCAGAGCAGCATAGCTTTATATATGAGAGTGTTGCAGGGTGGAACGCACAGGTAAAGTGAAATCATGGCCATCATATTTTCAGATACCTGACTGTTGTGTTGTGTGTTTTCATCGGTATCAGCGGGGCTTTGTCTCTTAGCAGCAGTTTACAGCCGAGACGTGTGAAGAATTCCAGTGTTCAGGCATCACGCCTGCATACTTCGCTCACTGTGGGCCAAAAGGTCAGAGGTTGTCTGTGGCAACAGAGGGAGAGCTCTGTTCAAACAACCCTGGAATTCCAGGTTGGGAGAAGGAGGAATGCACGGGAAGACAGACTGGGGCACAACAGTGAGGGGAGTTGGGCTGAGAGGGGTGATGGGTGATGGGGTGCAGTCTCACTAAGCCATATGGATTCTCTGTTACTGCCCTGAAGCTTCATCAACAGTCAAATGAGCAAGAGGAGAGGGACAGAGCCGCTGCCTTAAATTGACCTTTAGGTCCAAAGGACTTTGGAATCCATTGATCCAGATTGGAATGATTAAAATCATGTAAAAAGACACACACACACACACACACACACACACACACACACACACAATATGATATGAGAATACCAATAGTCCTCAGGGTTGATCAATGATCAACAACAACAGAAAAACACCAATCTGACACAATGGAATGAAAAACACAGCATAGGTGCAGAGAAACACCTTTAAAGTGTTGCTGCTGGATATAATGCAGCCTCTCTGTGAACCACTCTCTTACAGGCTGAGGACTGAGACTTCAGTCCATAGCAGCAATGTATTAGATGTGACATCTAAAGCTGCTCGGGGTAGTGTTTGGTGGTTAATCTAATTTGCCCTTGTTCTTTAAAATTAAGTATCATGCAAGACGGTTTCTGATCTCTGCTCCCGAGTGATTTAGGATCGTGCCAGGGTCGACCAGTTTGAACACAGCTGCATCTCCAATCAGAGGCCAGGTCAAACAGACACATTAAAATCATGTGAAACAGATCATATGAGATCATATAAAAGTACCAAAATACAGTTAAAAACAACTGTATAAGACTACTAAATGTATAATGTCTAATAACAACAAACGGAGCAACAATAATTAAGAACATTTCCTTCTTTGATTTTAGGTTATGACTTTAGATCTTAATGAATAATATCATACCTGGTGTCATTAGGGAAAATAATCCTGCATAAACTTGTTTCCACATATACTGTGATTCAATGGGCACAGGCTATGGTGACTGATGTGGCTTTGACACATCACCTTTGATGAAGCTTTGGAAAAGTTTCAGTATGGAAGATGATTTTTTTTTTTGTTGGGAATTTCTGCCTTTTCCTCTCTGCGATTTACTCCATCCTTTCACACCTGACCAATGATCTTTGCCCATGTTCCTTGATCAATCGTTCCTCAGATGCTGTTATTTAAATATCACTGTGTTTCTGACATTCTGCATTTTACTGCAACATCCCCTAGCACCGACTAGTACCTTGTCCCTCAGGATGATCTGAGAGAATCATCGTCCATCTGCTCACTATACCTCTATTCTCTTCTCCTCATGGTCCTGTGCTTAGTTGAGAAAATCAAAGTATGCTGACAGGAAACAAAAGTCCAGGCACAGAGGTGAGCGAGATGCTGGGCGAGATGCTGGGCGAGATGCTGGGCGAGATGCTGGGCTCCGGTGGACGCTCCGTGCTCCTTAATAGGGCAAAAAGGTTTATTATATATTATATATATATATATATATATATATATATGTTTCTAATGAAGATGCACCACATCACTAGTCTAATGTTATTAACTTCAATAAGCATCAATACAGACTTTCCACTGATATCACAAATACAGCAATTGCAATCCCTGAGACAGCTGTAGAGATGAGAGAGAGACTGATGGAGAAATGACAAAACACACATTAAACCGTGAGAATTACACAATTACACAGGTTCAATCCAGAAGACTGGAGCTGGAATCCAGAAAATGATCCACTTCAGAATGAGCAACAGTATGTGGCTGTTAAAGACGAAGCTGCAAAGCTGTATTTACACTCTTGATGACTGACATATTGATGGTGTTAGTCAGGGTTAGGTCATTAAGTGAATAAAGGCTGACTGCCCCCACTTCCATCTTTTTAAACGTGAGAAACCTGAAGCGTACGTGACTGAAGCAGGAAATACATGAGCAGTGAGATGGAGACACGGGCAGACACATTAGTTAATGAAACACCGAAAAATAAAAATAAAAAACGCTTGTTCGGCAAATTTGTTTAAATAGATTTAAAGATTCCATTTCAAAATAAAATTATTATTTCCTCCTCCCAAAGGAGATATATAATTATTCATTAGACATTTCAAATGCATTTTTCATGTAACTGTGAATCTAAAAGGATGTTTATTTGATCCATGTATTAATTTAATATATATATATTTTTAAAAGCAGCTTTATGTAAATAATACATGTATAAATTGATTAAAAATAAAAGTTGTGAAATTCTTTATATGCAGTCAGGTTAGAATCCATACATACAAGCTAGTAAGTCAACACTGAGTAAAGATATGTTTGGTTAAACTTTAAACTTTATAAATCTTTATTAAGGACGCAATATTTTTAATAATTGATATTTATTTATTGCAGGCCAGGAGTGTTTAAGTGTTTAATCGAGTGTGCCTCAACGAAAGGCTATTGAAGTTTTAATGAGTGACTGATTTAATCATCTGCTACTCTCTGTGAACGTCACTGGATAACAAGGGGAAAACTGTTCCCAGTCCAAATGAAAGGAAAAACTCCACCTGCTGTCGGGCCATGGTTTTAAATATCCATGTGTTTTCTCTCTGCCGGTCATTTTTAGGTTTCACTCACACGTATCCGACTATCATTTGCAGGTTTTCTTTGTTCCACAGGCGATTATGTGACAAAACAAGATGGGAAATTCCCCGTGAAGACAGCAGGGAGAAGCAGAGAAGGCTGGTGGCGCTTCTCTCTCCATGTTCTTCTTCTGCTCAACTTTCCTTTCTGTCACATGGGATTAATCCAGTCGGAGTATGAAAAAAGACGTGGATGATGAAAGTTAAGTCTACAAAGAGGATGACCAACATCATGTCTGAGCAGATTATTCCTAAATAACCCACAAACTTTAAGGATAATTCCAATTTATTACAATTTAGATTTTATTTTCATATTTTTGTTCATCACACCTATGAGAAATACCAACACTGGGCTCATCCAGTTGATGACAGAGATGTGAACTAAAATAAGTGTCAAATGTAACACACAGTAAAGTCTGACCTGGTCTCATTAGTGCTTTGCATTATTTTTTTGTTTTGGGCATTTGGTTTCCAAATCAAGAGGTTTTGCTGATGAGGATAACCAGTTGTTTTGATTACATCCGGTGTGATTGTCCAATCGATTGTGTTTCTTGAGCGGTCAGATGTTTTTTTGATGTCATTGGGTCACCACTTCTTTCTTCAAGGAGAATTGTGTTGATTCAACCAATAAACCTGTGGCCAAACCCACCAAAATAAGATGTAAGATGTGAAAACCAGAGCTTCTTTTGATAATAAAGCCTATGACATGTGTACGGCTGGTCCAGAGACATAAAGTCAGTATAAAGTCAGTATGATTCATTTAACATGAGCACTGGCTGTCCTATGTATTATCATGTAACATGCGGCTGCTTAGCAAAATGCACACGGACACAGCACAAGCAAACTATAGGAGCACATCTTCATCTGTGTGACAACCCAAAAGAGCTGCAGGTTCACATGGCTCAAGCAAACACACAAACTGACAGTGCAGATGTTTCCAGGGGACGCTAAAAAGCGCTGAACACAGCTCGGACATGCTTGCAGTTGCCATGGTTTCCCTGTGTGCGTGGTCTCAATGTGTGTATTTTCAGCTCACTTGTATATTTACCCTTGTTGTCTTTGGCTAAGGTGCAGTGAACTCTCTGCAGGCAACATGGGTTAGTTTTGCGTATGATTCTTGCAGAAAATGAAAAGTTTCTGAAAAGAAAAGATTTATCTTTTAATAAAATGTCATACAATTCCTAAATTGTTGTGCATGGTCTCATATATATCCTTTTAATTCCAGCTGAACTGATATTTCTCCGTGCTGCTCCAAACTACTTTTTCTATTTTTTTCTCTTTTTTTTGGCAGAACATAATTTTTGGCTGCTGCTGGCATGTAAAGAGAGCAACTCCTACCAAGTGAAACACATTGTGCAGGGTGATAATCCAGATATGTGATGCTTCGGATGATCGCAGGCAGCTTGTTCTACAGGGGAATCCATGCTGGGACTGGGTACATCTTTGCAGCATGTCGTTATGTCAGTTATGACGATGAGTCGCCCCCGGGGCCCAACGTAAACGCCAACTGTGGTTAAATGTTTAATATTGTTTAACTTCTCATCAAGATAACTTCACGCTCCACACTGAACTTTGTCAGGTCACCACCAACACACCTGCTAAGTGATAGTAATAAACACACACTTGCAGACGTGCAACATTATTTATGTTGAAGCGACCGCGCCCTCCAGCAGCTGTAGTAAACTGCCTGTTGCCTCTCCAGAGGTTCCACGTGTTAAAGGGAAGTTTTACATGACATGTTCTGTGTGGGAGGACTTGTATAACTCTTGCTCCATTCTTTGAATGAATGAAAAAGGTGTTAAATGCATTTTTTATAATGCACATTTGATATAAACTGTTAACTCCATCATGTATTAGAACAAGAGTGAAGGACAAAGATGAGGACCTTTAGAGACTCTACTGACCTTCACTAGTTTTATTGGACCTGAAAATGTTCAACTTGTGATTATCCAGAAGCTGCACATAGCACAAAATTCAAGGCTTAAAAACAAACACAGGTTCACACCGAGAAATCTACACTTACAATTAGTTGAAAAGAAGTACAAGTACAAACTTGCACTAATCAACATCATCATAAATGTTGTCACTGATGAGCAGAAACATACCCATGTTTACTTTGTGCTGTTCATCATTGGTGTAAACTGTGTGGCTCGTCATCATCATCATGGATCCACACACTCAGTGATCCTCACTGGGATCAGAGAAGAGCTTCATCTCTGTGCCAGCGTTGTGCCGACTTCCACCAGAACAGATAGACTCAGCTGAGCGACATCTTCCATATCACTCTCTCCATCTCGCTGCTTCTCCTCACGACTTTAACTGTTTGTTGTTTATAGGTGTATTTCCTGCGGTAGACTTGATGAACCAGTTCCCCAGGTGCTGTACAGATGGTGGTTGTTCTTCTCCATCTGCAGTCTCCTACAGACACAACGTTTGATTTCAAAAACACTAGTAACTGCTTACTACCGCTTGTCTGTTCATCCAAACCAAGAGGTGACCTTTGTGGGCGTTGGTGCTCAGATTGCTAACCATAGCCTAATGAGGAAACAGTAAGTGCTGTGTCTTCCACCCATGACTCCTGACCATGCAGTGACATCGCTAATCAGTTGTTCCCTAAGACATCTTACTGCACCTAGTCCACACTGGCCCTCGTTTAATTCGTTCAAACCCATATTCATCATCAAGTTACGGCTTTGCTTTGTGGATCTTTTCTGTCTGAGCTCAGATAAATTCATTTGTAATATATTTACATTATAGGAACTCTTCACAAGAAACAAGTTATGAGTGTAATTTAGTAATAATTTTTAATCTTATGATGTTGTTTGTAGCCAGTACTACAAAAATAAATATGAAGCCAGTGGAAAGTGGCTGTGGGTTTCCCTTCAGTTCACCTTTTCACCTTACACAGATATTAATGCCCTCTAGTAGATGTCCCTGATGCCTGTTTTCCCCTGTATGCTGCTGTAATAAGTCTTGTGTGTGTACATGTATGTTGCATAGAGATCAATGCCTGCCTGCACCGCACTGTCACCGAAAACCTCCCCGCCTCTGTCCACATGGGATCCATACCATAATACCCTTTCCTCCTGCAGCTCCGGATCTGAGCATGCTATCTGAGCACCATTCCGGATGGATCCGGCGTCGGAGAGGAAAATGGGAGCGTGTCGCCATAGCAACGCCGCCTGCCACGGCTACATACAGATGGTATAGGGAGAGAGGAGTGGTGAAGGCTGATGTATACTCAGCACAAGGTTCACTCACTCACTCTGAGCAGCTCCTCCAGTTAATGGTGAAGGTGTCTGGAAGATGCTGCTTTTGTTGGATGTCAGGAGACTGAATGTCGGAGGAAATATGTTCCGCTGACGTTGTGGCTGTTACTACTGTACTAGATGATCATTTAGGTCAAAGATAAACTAAAGCCGTCTCAGAATGATCCATGTTCAAACACATACAGGATACAATGGAGTAAGATGTGTCACATGGCATCGGTGACATGATTCACACTTCACCATGTGTTTACATTTGAATCTTTTGACTTCCTACAGAAAACACGAATGACCCTTTGTTTGCAACTGAGTGTAAGTCAACACAGTGAGTTTGGTCTGTACAATCTATACATAACCCCACCCCCCACTTCCTTGGTTATGCTAAACATCCCCACAGAGTCATAACCATGGGCCTGCATCTGCTCAGGGGGGATCTGCTGACTACCGACTCTGCAAGCATCACTGCTCGAGCTGCATGTATGAACATCATGCGTCCTCCTGGTTTTTAGCCAACTGCCTTACACAGACCTGTTTTTGTTGACTAAACTTGACAGAACCATCCACAGACCTGTCCTGCCTAATGCACTGTCACACATTCGCAGCGTTATGCAATCACACGGCAAAGAAAGAGTCAATGACCCACATAATCTGTGACTATGAATCTTTGAACTGAGCCCAGCAGCACCACACCTGTATACAGACAGTGTATGTTGCAGGTTATTTTTGCTTTATATAAACTCACGTTCACACATATTGTTTTATGCGCTCATCTGTTCAGGTTACCTATCTTTTTCTCTTTGATGTCCTTGTTTTTGTCGCTCACCGTTGTCTCCGTCCTGACCTCCAGCCCCCTGCTTATCTGTTTTTTCCTCTCTGTGCCCCGTGGTCTGCTCCTGCCATTTGAAAGCATGAATTCAGCCAAATGTGGAGGGGGCTCTGTCAGCTAGCAGCTGGATATTAACATATAGTGGTCAATTGTGATTGGTTGGAGTCTACGGGGACTCATTGGCAGGCAACACACACATACTGAAGGTATGTGGGTGGTCGCTCGATGACTCACACATTCAGAAAGAGCAGACTGACACACATGTGTGCATTCACCCCCTCCCCGCCCCCCCATCCCATGTGAATTTGGAGGGAAAATGGCTGACAGTATTGCTCTACACAGCAACTAAAGACTCGCTCTTTTTTATATATATCATGTGCTGTTAGCGGCGTTAGCAGCTCATTCCTGCTCTGCATTGGATTTGGAGAAGTTGTAACTCCATCAGTTGCAGACAAACTCATTACACGACATGATATCATATCAGCTGTTGCAAAAATAAAGTATACCATCTGACGAGGCCCCCCCCCCCCCGGTTATGCTAAACATCCCCACAGAGTCATAACCATGGGCCTGCATCTGCTCAGGGGGGATCTGCTGACTCAATGGACAACAGGGAGGGGTGAGGGCGGGTATGGAATGAGGAGGGGGGGTTAGGATGCATTTAATTGATTACCCACTTTGAAGTGTGGAGGAGGGGACGGGTAAAGCCACACGCACTGAGCCACACACTCACTGCTCTCTCCTCAAACCATCTGCCTGGGGGTCAACATCCTATCACCATCCCAAAAGACAGGCCTCCCCGCCCCCTTCAGCCTCACACACAGCTCCCTCCGTCTTTCCCAACTCACCCCCTCACCCTCAGTGACCCATCCCAGGCCCAGAGAGGAGAGCAAGTCTGGGGTGGATGAACGGATGTCCCCACAGCTGTGATTTCAGACCAGACAACAGGGTGCCACTGTCCAAGATCCAAGTCAACAGTCTGTTTATTTCTCCCTCCAGGTGACTGTCCATCTGATTGGTTACATTTATGATTCATGGCGGAAATAAAGAGAGCCTGTGGTCTGTTCAGATCGTTCATTATTGTTGAGATAGACCAAAGAGCGAACTGTCAGTGTTCTATTTCATGTCATGTATTGCCATCTAGTGGCAAAACCCAGGAACAGTCTTCAGTGACGCCTCAGTCTCAGGCGCTGTATTGTCAGAGCTCACTCAGGCGGGGACATTCATGCACAGTATCAACCCATGTATTGATGATAAGGTAAATGGATGGCCAGCAGAGTTTATGATGACATTTTATTGCACATGCCTTAAATTAGCGGTGGGCTTTGACCTGGACTTACACTGGAATCATGTTAGGAAGTGGCCTCTGATGCTCAGTCCCAGGACGAGTAATCAAAGCAAGTATTCGCTGTAGAAATGGAAACGCTAGTATTCTTTTAGGACGCACTTGGCTGCCTTGCAAAGCATTTATTCAATGATTCAGGGGGAAGAAGGAAAGAGGGGTGAGAGAGGGAGGCAATGTTGATGTTAGGGATGGGAAAATGTAAGAATAAAGACAAAGGGAATAAAGAAAAAGAAAAAAACATGACAAGATGAAAGGAAGAAATGTGCAGCATGTGTCAGCAGAGATATATTGTATGCACACTAGGTGTATATCCACATGCACTGATACATGGACAGACAGACACATGGGAAAATAAGCAAACAAATCAATAAAATGAACCATGCTTTTCTCCTGCACTTCCTGTCAAGTTCACTCATGCATTGATTCAAATTCCTGCTCACTGCCTCCATCCATCTACATGCATCCATTGATCTCTCCCTCCATTAAACACAGCCTAATGGAAGGTCATCCTTCCATTCATCTTTTGACCATGTTCAGAAGTGTTTTGAGAATTTTGTTCACTGCAAAACATCGAATCAGAGGAGGACAGAGTACCCACACTGTTGTATTGATTTAAATACATTACATGGTGAGGAGCTGGGTTTCTCCATCCTGGTCATGGGGACCCACTGCCCAACATGTTTTAGATGTTTCCCTGCTGCAACACACCTGATTAATGGCTTCTGCAGAGATTCACAGCGAGCCGATCATTTGAATAATTTGCTTTGAAACAGGGGAAACATCTGAAATATGCAGGTCAGTGGGTCCACAAGATCAGGTTTGAAGAACATTGGAATTTGTATTAATACAGATAGTATTAACATACTACTATTGTGAGTATAAATGCATCTTCAGGTATATTCTATGTCTTCATAATTACATTCTTAGTAAACTGCACTTACTGGAATCTGAGAGGCTACTCATTTATACTGACTGCATCAGTCAAATGTGCAACATTCAGTGCAATACACTTCTTCTACCTCATACTGCCAGGTATATGTTATTTATATTGTTCTTATTGATTGTTTGTTTACCTTGACTGTTCATATTCTTCTTATCAATCTATTTATTTTTGCTTAATGCCTCTCCTATCTGCTACTGCTGCTGTCATGTCTGCAAATTTCCCTTCTGTGGGACAAATAAGGGAAATCTTAATCTTAATCTTAATCTTAATCGAATAGGATAGAATGGAATAGAATAGAAGTACTTTATTAATCCCCTGTGGGAAATTCTGTATATATCTTAATCTTAATCTTAATAACCTGTACAATAATATATTTGTTTGGCATAAAGAATGTGAAGTTAATTTGTTTTAAAAACAGTTCTTTAGTGAAACAGTCAACAGTAATGAGCTGTAAGTATTAATACAAACAGCAGCTCTGACTCTCAGTTGTGTTTAATCATATTGCGTCACCTACTGTGACCAGCTTTTAATCGTAATGATTACACACACATGTCGACAGACAGCTCTGTCCGGTGAATCAGAGGGCAAATTAAGTATTTCATCTGTTTTAAAGCCACGTTAGTCCTCAATGTGCTCACAATCACCTCACCCTGCCACCCTGACTGTTGTTTGAAAGTATCTCATAATTATGAGATAAAAAGTCAAAATTATGATTTTTTATCTTGTAATTATGACTTGAGCATATATTTTTTTTACTGGTGGAAATGGGCTTCCATAATTTACTGCCTGTCATGTCAAAGGTGGCGGGCAAAACAATTTTTTATAAAACAATATGCATAGCAGACTGTTAATACTGACACAAAACAAAGTTGTATATCATGGACAGAGATACTGCTGTCATTAGGATCAATATGACCTTGAAGTAAGTTATCTTGTTTACACAATGCTGGTATGAAGACCTTGGAACTCACTGATAATACAACTGTTAACAAAGAGTGAGTTGTACATATGGATATTATTATGCTGATATTAGCGGTGCTGTGTGTTAATTTGTACTGGAATCAGAGGTGACAGTCAGTCTGGGGTTTAAAGCAGCTGAACTTGATTAACCCATCATTCGTTAACGTTTAGCCTTCTCACAGAGAAGTGATACAAGAGCAAGGTGTTTAACCGCGTCAGTCTCCCAGTGAGATTACATGACATAACACGAGATTATTACATTTCCCTCAGGATCAAGTATTTATCTGTCTGTCTAAATTCTGAGGGGTGATACATTAAATACTCACCCGGGTACATTCAGGTTTTTAATTTTTTTTAAATTGTTTTTTATTTTGCATTGTTGCTAAAAGATTGTTGTCACACTTGAAGAAGGTCACAGTGTAAAGGTCAGGGTCAAGGTCAAGGCCGTAGAACAAGACCGACCCCCTTTCACACACAGATTTGCACTTGAAAAGTCTGCTGAGCCCCTGAGATTCTGTTCCTCTGATACTGTTTAGGGAAGGCCCGCAGGCAGGAAAGGCGAACACACTAAACAAACGTACAAAATGAAAGTTAAAGTGAGCAGTGATATCACGAAGGCGGGAGGGTGGAGATATTAATTCAATGATGGCAGGACAAGTGAGTGGACGTCAAAGGAGAGTGACAGCGGCGATAAGGCTGCGCCGACTACGCACACTGACGTTAAAACCAACGAAGAAGAAGAAGATATACAGGAAGTCGCGTCACCGGCGGAAGCGACGTCTGTATCAACTGTCATGTCCGCCCTCGTACCTCACAAAGAGGCTATGAGCAAGCAGTTACAGGCAAATTAACTCGTCCTTTGCGTTAGAGTGGCCGTTGCAGCGCTCTTCGGAGAGCCTGAGACAGACGCTTCATCCTGAGAGCTGAGCGACGCAGGAGCTGGCAGCGCTTTCAGTCACAATGAGGACTGTCCTGATGGTGGCGGAGAAACCCTCCCTGGCTCAGTCCATCGCCAAAATCCTCTCCAAAGGTGCGTTCAAGTTCACAACAGACTCTGCAGCACACAGTGACCTGCAGGCTCACTGCGGCTGACAGCTCAGTGGGGCTTCTCTGCGTAAACACGCAGCGCCTTTACGGCAACAGCACCTTCATTTGGTAACGCCCATTAATTTAGTTCGATCTGATTTGTACAGCAGCAAACGGTAGCAGAGGTACATACAGAGCAGGTCCAGACCAAACTCACTATATTAACTCCACCCAGCAGTTCCCAGCCACGAGCAAACACTCGGCGGCAGCAGCAGGGAGAAACCCTGAGTGGAGGCTGGTTGTGAGTGGGCAGAGAGAGAAAGACAGGGATGACAGACGGTCACTGAGCTGGTTGAAACATCACCGATCTACACGTAGGCTGGATGAGCGGCTGTACACTGGATGTTTCATCACAAAGGTTTTATTGCACTTATTGTACCAAAGCGTTGCTGTTAAACTCACGTCATCTCCACTGTCCCCGTTTCACTCCTCTGTGTCTGATGTTGCAGCATCGGTTAAGCAGCAAAGCATTAACAATTAGCCCCTGGGGCCAGTATAATACAGAGATCTGGTACCCATTCATTGCTCCCTCACGGTGTTTGACATGATATGTGATGATGATTTAAAAAAACACAGTGGGTGTAGTTTTGAAAGTGGTTCTGGTGTTCTCTGAGTTTGTCCTGGTCTGGAGCCCTGCAGACCCCAAGTAATTCAGGAACAGGTTGTGTAAAAGCAGGCCACCTCACTACTGTATGGACACAGTGATGACACAGAGTACTGTAAAATGTCTTTAATTACTATGCAGCACTGTAAACAGGCATGTTTTGAAATGCGACATTATCAGTGTCTGTTGGAAACGACAACAAAAAATGAAACTGACTTTTAGAAACCACCAGCTTTCCCTCCTGCTTTGTCTGAACAAACACCCACTCCTGATGTTTCGCTAAAAAGTCAGTCCTGCTCAGCTTTGCCTGGAGATGGCACATATACAGGCTATGGTGATGAGCTCAAACTCCAGGGAGTAGCTGGCCGCAGGGAAGCAGCTGGGGTTCTTCTTGAGGACGGGCATCCTCAGAGACACGGGGATGGTCTCCAGACCAAAAGCATTGTCGAGTCCCCTGCAGGAATGGCTGGTGTGGCAGCTGGCCTCATGGATGACCTGAGGCACTCGGTTCAAGTCAATGTTCTCCCTGGTGAGAGGCGAAGAGCAGGGGCAGATCAGAGGCAGTCATTCACAACCAGCAGTCATAGAGTTCCATCATCTACTGGACTGATTAGGTCAACTGGTCTATTCAGTGAAGTCACGCAGTAGATGCCATATGGAGGGATCGTCACACTCTTATGTTACGATGCTAAGTCATATTTTAGTCATGACTGTTGAACCCTGATTCCCCCTGAACAGAGCTGTGCGCTAGCACATGCAGCATGCAGCACATACAGCATGCAGCCACAGTTTAGTCTGTCCCTGCAGCATAAAGGCTGCTAACTGATGCTGAAATGTGACAAGGGTCTGGATAAAACAAATTCATATATAATGTAGTTTGTTAAATATTCAATATAAGTTTTTCACGAGTCCGTGTTAGTTGCAATAGCATTACACTGAATTGAATCTGTGATAGCATTGCTGATTTTGCCGTCCGTAGGTCACAGGCAGCCCACAAAGGGACTGAGACATAATGAACTGTTCAAGTCATAGTTCATTGGAAATGCCAGACCGTGCCTGATGGGAACACCTCACGTGTTGATATGGCTGTCAGCTGGATCTCTCTTGGCTTTGAACTTTTTGATAAAAGAAGTCGTGTAAATGATAAATAATGAAAACAATCTTCAGTTGCAGGCCGGCATAAAATACTTTTCCTGATATCGACATGTAGTGCATCATACCATGACAAACGTAATATAAAAGGCATTAAATGTTCAGTATCACGCCTTTAGCTTTTTGATTTCCTAAAGTATTGACGACTGTAGCATACACAGGACTGATTCATAGATTTCTATCATTTATCCTTTCAAAAACAAAACATGCAACCCTCAGCATTTTGTCAAATTCCTGTCAATCAGCCAATCCGCTATCCCGATCCATTCTCTGCTAACCTTTTGAGCGTTCATCTCTGAGGTCAAGGATGAGGTCAAGGATGAGGTCCATGTAATGACGAGTCATATGCAGCTCTGCTTATACTCACACATAGCTCCAGGTGGCGATGCTGCGCTCGTTGATGTGGCTGGGCAGGTTGACCAGCTGGCTGTAGTAGTCCTGCAGGCTGTACGTACAGAAGGAGTCGTCCACACACTGGCTGCCCAGAGGCATGGCCAGACACTGTTGGAGGGCCAGCAGGCACAGCAGAAAGACCCGCAGCAGCTGCACACAGAGAACAGCTGCACTCATTTCTGTGTCAGATTACTTTTTAATATCTTCTGAATCATCTTATTCACTGCACAACATATTTGATCTATCTTGAGTGACTCTGTTCGAAGTTGGATCCCTTCAAACCATAACTGAGATCCCCTGAAACCAGCCGGCGTAACGCTTTTGGCGGCAGTCACACACACTGTCCAGTCGCCATCAGCATCAACACAAAGGCAGGTTCCTTACCTGGAGCTGTTCCATGACTCAGGTTGGTGATGGGAGATCGGCGTCTTCTGTTTCGCCGGTGACAGGATGTTGGTGGATGCTGTGTTGTATCTCTGTCCTTTGACTTGAGCTAATCTGCAACCCAGTATGTGGACCTCCCTCTATTTATACGGCTGCACTTGTTGGGATGTGTACCATCCTCTGCGTTGTTGGGGGGTGGTGCGCGGGGGTAGTCATATTGATCACTCCGGTTCCCATCATAAAGGTTTCTGTCCTATGTTCCTGTCATTAGCATTCAGCCTTGAGAGAGTCACTTTATTCAGAGAGGACGTCAGCGTGTGGCATTGAGCCCAGGTAACCAAGGGGAGGACTCACTTCCTGGAACAGAGATAAAGAGGCCGCATGCTCCTCCCTCCCCACGTCTGCCTCATCACCAACTGTACGCTCCAGTTTCAGAAGTTAGACGAGATGAAACTTTAGTTTCTTGAGACAAGAGTAATTCCATGAACATTGCAGATATTTAGGACGCCATAGGCTCCACCACGCTCCTAGTTGCTATGGTCGACTCCATTTGTGAACCAAAACATTGTCAATCTAATGCATCTCCACCAGGGAGCCAGTACAGGAGCAGCCAAAAACAATGCTATGGTGTGATAACATCCTTTCACCCAGGTCCATCAGTTTTTGTCCCACAAGAATGTTCTTATCCCCCTCCTGCTTTCCTCCACAATGAGCTGTTGATTCCATCACTATATATTCCAACTTATACCCAACTACAGCCAATGTTGATGCATGTTTTGTGCAAACTAAAATGATCTAATAATCCAGTTGTTCCAAGTTCTCCAGAAGGATCAGTGCCAACAACTTGTTCATCCATCTCTTGGTGCTTTCTGTTCCTGTCGTGACACTTTGATTGGATTGGTTCCCACCTGAGACGAGAAGCCTTCATCCGAGTTTTAGAGTTGGAACAATTTTAATTTCCGCTGCTATTGATCACTTATGTTTGTATAGTATGCTTGCTGCCATTGTATTGTATTAACATGGGCCTTGAGATATTTTGAATTCCCTAGTGATGAGAGGCCTCTGACATCCTGCACCTTTTTAAATAACTGTCTCATCTGTTCTCTTGGTCTTTAGGAAACTGTAGCACTCGCAAGGGGCTCAATGGAGCATGCTCAGTGCACGAATACACCGGCAGCTTCCAGGGCCAGACTGTACGTTTCAAGATGACTTCTGTCTGCGGGCACGTGATGAGTCTGGATTTCATCGGTGGGTATCATCCACATTAGGTCGGTGAAGTTGAGTATGAAGCTGAGTATGAAATAGCTCCCGCTGTTTATCTCCTCACCTCACTGTGGTGATCGTCAGACATATTGTGACATCATCATGTAGGTGTAGTTACAGGTGTCAAAAAGTAAACTTCTGTGCACACAGAAAAGGCTTAAAACCTTCATTTCTTCAGTATCTTTGTTATTCCTCTTCCCACAGTTGATTTGCTGTAGAGTTATTTGAATGGGAATGTGCCGATGGAACACTTTCGCAGTGAAACTGGATGTGTTTACCCTAACTGTGACTTTCTCAGCGTCTTAAGCTTCTTAATATGATTTAATATAAAACAGCACTTACACCTTGGTTTTGCGTTGTTTGGGGCTTGCTCAGTGTCTTGATGTAAATGTCTTGTCATTATTTACTAAAGCTATTTAAGTTCTTCTTATTCAAGGGAAGTACAACAACTGGGATAAGGTGGACCCTGCAGAACTATTCAGCAAAGCTCCCACAGAAAAGAAGGAAGCCAACCCCAAACTCAGCATGGTCAAATTCCTCCAGGTGGGTTTTAGAGGCTAGCCCAGACGCCGATGCTCAGTTCGTCTTCTGTGATCAGCTGGAGGCCAGTATTTGTATTTTTGGCGCTCAACCCATGTTTGTGGTGTCATCGCAGGTTGAAGCCAGAGGCTGTGACTATGTGGTTTTGTGGTTGGACTGCGACAAAGAAGGCGAGAACATCTGTTTTGAGGTACAGTTTCATTTAAAATCCACTGTTTCTGTCCAGACAAGCAGTTTAGCACCGTTTCTGATATAAGCTCTGTCTATTGTGGGACGGCTGAGGTCACATGACTCTTTACATATAATGGAAATGCATGCACCATGACGAATTGCAGAATTTAACTGTTACCATTGAAGACTTGAATACATGATGCCTCTCATAAGAATATTCATTCTGAATGTAAATGTACATCTGTATATGTAACTCTTTAGTAACTGCTCTCAGTCCAATGGTCTGAGATGCTTTTTCCACATCTGTGCTGCAGCCACGTACCATCACAGCATAGCCACTCCACATCACAGCTGGGGATCACAGATGGAACTGAGCCTGACCACGGCCCACTGTAATGTTAGATGTGGTCAGGCCATATTTTGGTTCTTCTAGAATCAAACACGAGGTTCCCTCTTGACAACAAATGTCTCAGAACCTATTAAGAGCAGTTACCGTGCCGACAAATGCAGTAATTGATATTTTTCCGCCCAGTCACGACTTCTCTTGCTTCCCAGGTACTGGACGCCATCCAGCCAGTGATGAACAAAGGGAGCGTCAGGGACCAGACTGTTTACCGTGCCAAGTTCAGCTCCATCACTGACACTGATATCTGGAACGCCATGAACTGCCTGGGAGAGCCCAATCGCAATGAAGCCCTGTCTGTGGACGCCCGGCAGGAGCTGGATCTGCGCATCGGCTGCGCCTTCACCCGGTACGCTGCTCTCTGCAGCCACACACTGACTCTGCGACACACCTTTAACTTAAGTCTCACCCATAGTCATGATGAATGTGCTGTGTCTGCTGTTGCTCAAATGTTTCCAGGTTCCAGACCAAGTACTTCCAGGGCAAATACGGCAATCTAGACTCATCTTTGATCTCATTTGGACCCTGCCAGACCCCAACCCTGGGCTTCTGTGTGGAACGTCATGACAAGATCCAGTCCTTTAAACCAGAGACGTACTGGGTCCTCCAGGCCAAGGTAAAGCCTCGGTTTCACCCCCCCACCTGGACACAATATGAATGAGCTCCTCCTTCCCTGCTTCACTGACAGACATGCTCTGGTGTTCTCAGGTCTTCAAAGGAAAAGACAGCCCACTGACACTGGACTGGAACAGGGTGAGGGTCTTCGACAGGGAGGTGGGTCAGATGTTCGTCAACCTGGCCAAGACATCCAGGGAGGCCCAGGTATTTATTAATAACACCTTGTCCCTGCTGGACGTTTTTAAAATATGTTGAAAATATGGAAAATATTGCCCGATTAATTTTCAAAAGAATACTTTTCTAGTTCTTATCCACGATGACAAGACTCCAGTTCACCACAGCCTAACCCGATCCATAAAATTACAACTTGTCATTTTACACTTCTGTTTTTGTGTAGATTATGCTTTAGAGGTGCTGGCAGCTGGATTATGTTAGCTTTGGACTGAGCCAGGCAAGCTGTCTTTGTGCTCATCCAACTAACCGGGTGCTGGCTTTGTTATCGGACCAACTGCATCTCCCAAATCGAGCCCCGCTCCCTGTTTGTCAGATCCTTTGGTTGTCCTGTAACATCATAGTTAAAGCCTTTGCCTCTGAAGATTAAGGAAACTTGAAAATGGCAAGAGACCAACCAGAGCTGGAGCATCACCTTGTCCACCCCTCTCTGAACGCAGGTGGAGGCGGTGAGTAAGAAGGAGAAGGCCAAGCAGAGGCCGCAGGCTCTGAACACAGTGGAGATGCTGAGAGTCGCTAGCTCTGCCCTGGGTATGTTCACATCAACAGAAGCAGCATTTCATCACTTCCTGAAGGTGTCAGCTTTCCTCTAGGAAATGAAGCGCATGAGAGTGTATAGTTGGAAATTAGAGAATGTGTGTCTGCAAGTAAGAGTGTGTTACACTGTCAGTGGTCAGCGCTAAGCCACTGCTGATATTCAGCACTACTCTGGTTTCATTAGAGTAGCAGATGATTCATATAATTCCATGATATGACCCTAACCACACTGGCTCCAACTGAGGACTAGTGTGTCACAGATATATTGTTTTAGTTTAATAAAGGTCACTTCCTCAAACAGGAAATATTGCACTTTTTGGGGACTACTTTCAGCGGCGCAGTGATCCACATTTGGTGCACCACTGGCACAATAAGAAAACTTAATGTGCACATAGTTTGTTCAGTGACACAGTGTGTAATGTAAATACCCCTTTATAAAGTAAATGTAATTTCAAATGGATATGTTTTTATTAAGGTATCTACTGAGTTGTCAGTATAATCTCATTCATACTAGACTACCCTGGTATACAGTAATATACTGCTTTATGTGGCGTATTGCGAGGTTATGTTTATGTTTACCCTTTTAAATTTAAGGCATGGGCCCCCAGCACACCATGCAGATTGCAGAGCGCCTGTACACGCAGGGCTACATCAGCTACCCACGGACTGAGACGACCCACTATCCTGAGAACTTCGACCTGAAGGGAGCGCTGAAGCAGCAGACTAACAATCCCATCTGGGCAGAAGAGGTGAGGGCCACCGTGGGGCCAAGGACACCGTTGATGCGTTCGAGGCCAACAGTGCATGCAGACTCAATGTATTCATGCTCACATTGTGGCAGTCAGAGCATGTTCCCTGAATGTTTCACATACATGTGTGGTTCTAAAGCAATGTTTGACCTCCATCAGGTGAAAGCTCTGCTTGCCGCTGGACTAAACCGACCCCGGAAAGGAACCGATGCAGGGGACCATCCACCTATCACTCCCATGCGTGCTGCGTCAGAAGTGGAGCTAGGTGAGTCACACACCTGAATAGATGATGTATAGAATATGAATATCATGCCTGAGATCAAAGACCCGAGGCAAGACGTTAGCTGCCAATGGCAGAGCATGAGAATGGACACTTCTACACATTCCTTAATCTAATTGATTAAATTGTTTTTCCTCCGCTCACCTCGATGCAAACAGATAACTTTTGGTTTATTAATACCTGGAATTTAAAGAATTCAGCAGCACCGGCAGAATGCTTTGTCCCCATTACTCAGGATTATCCGCAGACCTCACTGCCGGCAGGTTTCAGTGTCCCCATGAACGCCGTTGATGATGAAGCTGAATTCAAAACAGAATAACTGATTATTATATATTATATATGACATTTGAAACGGCTACAAACAATCTGCCATTGTGGTCGGACACCATCACGCCACAGTCTGTATATTCTAACAAGAGCCTCCTCAAGCTCGGCCTCTGATCCACGTTCCTTTGCTTTTGTTGACCCACAGGAAGTGATGGCTGGCGGCTCTACGAGTACATCACACGCCATTTCATTGCTACCGTGAGTCAGGACTGCAAGTACCTACAGACCACCATAGACTTCAGCATTGGCACAGAATCCTTCTCGTGCAGTGGCAAAACCCTGATATCGCCAGGTAAAGGTTCAGGCTCACACGCCCAGCTCGCTCTTCGTGAACCAGTCCACAGCTGGAACGTCAGTAGCTCAGCATGGCATCATTAGTTTTGAAGTAGTTTCAAAGCAGCGGAATGTTCAGTCATTTAAAAGAGCTCAGGTCGCTGCCAGTCATTCGCTTTTCTCTTTCTCTTGTTCAAAACTGCTGGAACACCACTATCTCTGAATTACACATACTTCTTCATACGTGCATGTATGACTAAAACAAATAAACATATTAATACGTAAAAGTATTAACCCGTTTGTGCCCAGATTTTTTTCAGAGTTGTAAGGCATATCATTTTATCAGTTGAGTCCCTCTGAATCATGTTATGTATTTATTTTTTCCATTTTGTACTTGTTTTGAAGAAAATAGCATTTTTATGACTGGCAACAATTGTTGCCAGTAGTCACACAGCTTGTCACTGGGTCAAATGTCACCTAATAATAATAGAGAAATAATAATAATAATATAATAACAACAAAATAATAATATAGTCATAATAAATAATAACAAAAAGGTGGAGCCTCAGGTTCCCCCTGTACCTTTGTCTAAGTTGTCTACTAGCATATAAGTGGAAAAGTTGCATTAGTACCTTTGAGATTTTTTATTGTGAGTCGAAAATGACAGTGATACACTTTGGCAACAATTGTTGCCAGTGGGGCAAAACGGGTTAAGTTAAGTGCATTGTGTTGTGTCCCTAAAACAGCTTTGTCATGCTACAGTGATTTGTTGTTGTCGTAGCTGATTGGCTTTGATGGCCACGCACGTTTGTTTACAACTGAGTTATACAGCACTAAAGTCTTGAGCGGCTAAGACATCCTGTAAGTTTTAATGGTGAAACCTGATTTAGTGAATCAGACAGTCAGTCAGACACACTCAGCACCAGCTATTAGCAAATCCATCACCCAGGTGTGTTCTCTTCATAGGTTACACAGCAGTGATGCCGTGGCAGGGCATCCCCCTGGAGGAGGCCATGCCAGCCTGTGAGCGTGGAGACACATTCACAGTAGACGAGATCAAGCTGGTAGAAAAGCAGACCAGTCCCCCAGACTACCTGACCGAGGCTGAGCTCATCACTCTCATGGAAAAGCACGGCATTGGTAAAGCTCAGCTCACCTGGTGGACATGAATGTTGTTTATTTCCTTGAAAATGTGCAGGAGTGGAGCCTGTCTGTTGCCTATTACACACCCGGCAGACACACTGCAGTGTCATCGGGGGCGCGTAAAGGAGGAGAATATCATATCATTAAAATATATGTATGTATTTATATTTTATATCTTTATTGAAAAACAAAGCTGTTTTGTGTTTACACTACCAGTATATTCCAAATCCGATCGATGTTACCATGGAGATTGTAGTTTTTCAGCCTGCAGAGACTCTTGTCTATGTTGAGCTACTCGGTCCACCCCAGAAATGTGGGATATGTGTGACCTTGTCGTCCACAATGAGATGCTTCTGATGGCGCACACTGAGCCTGTTTCAAAATGATTATAGGTTCACGTGACCACTCTTAAAAACCTATGTCTCATTCCTTAATATGTTATCAGGGTATCGTCACATGTTTTGCTAGGGCCCCTTCTGTCCTCTGCCCTCCAGGTACCGATGCCAGCATCCCTGTCCACATCAACAACATCTGCCAGAGGAACTATGTAACCGTGGAGAATGGGCGGAGGTTGAAGCCAACCAACCTGGGAATCGTCCTGGTACATGGCTACTACAAGACAGGTCATTTGGTTTCTGTTATTGTACATGCTCTGAGGGACTGTAGCCTGCATTGATTGTTGGATTCGGTAACATCAGTCTTTGAACACTAAGTCAGCTGTTGCAGGTACCAGACAGAATGTTCTGGTTTATTAGGACCTATGACCCACTTCAATGCGAACTGAGCAGTTGGAGGTGCTTTTATAGAGCGCAGTTAAAACAACAAGGCACTGGCTGTGTGTGCGCTTCGCAGATGCAGAGCTGGTGCTGCCCACCATACGCAGCGCTGTGGAGAAGCAGCTCAACCTCATTGCGCTGGGTAAAGCCAACTATCAGCAGGTCCTGCAGCACACACTGGATATCTTCAAGAGGAAGTTCCATTACTTTGTGGATTCCATTACCAGTAAGTGCACCAGAGTCGCAAGCTCTTTCAAAGGGTTTCCTGCAGGAAGGAAAATAATTTGTAAAGGCTTGTGATGATGGGATTTTGAATTTATGATAAGAATTCAATTACAACTTCAGTCTAATACAAGTCAGAACAATTTCACAGGCACTATCAATGCAACAGAGGCTATGAATCCAAATTATCTTTGCTATGACTAAGTTTTTTGTTGTTGTATTTCCTGGATGCATGTCCTGCCTGTGTGTCATTTATATTTTTGTTAATCCATATTCAGTTTTATGCACATACACTGACCTACCTACATTTTGCCCAGGCACCGTCTCCTGCATTTGTAAGGGGCGGCGGTGCCACAGGGACACATTAAACCTGTTTACAAAGATTCCTTCCAATCCATTTTTACCAATAAAACACAAAACATTTAGAAAAATGAATTTAATGATTGATTATTAGTAATTGTGTGGGGGCTTCTTGAGCAAAGGTCTGCCAGCATCTGTTTTTTAAAGTCCAGGTGTGTTATTATCTCAGATAAAACCACAGAAACGATGCTCCACCTGTAATCAAGTTCTTTTTGAAGAGACCACAGCATTGAAAAGAGAAAGTGCTTATTTTGTGTTGGATCGCCCACAATCACCTACTAGCCATGTTGGTAAAGGTGTCTTAACTGTAACTGCAGCTCACAGTGCCTGTCTGTTGTGCTTTCCAGGCATGGATGAGTTGATGGAGGTCTCTTTTTCACCCATTGCTGCCACTGGGAAGCCTCTGTCCCGCTGCGGGAAGTGCCACCGCTTCATGAAGTACATCCAGGTCATTTCCATTTACTGTTAGTGTTTGTAGAAAGCATGATGGCAGATTTGATCATGTGTTGATCTCTTTGCGTCTGGTGAACTGGGCACGTAGCAACACAAGGCACCTCCACAGAGTGTGGGAACCCTTAGTGGATGTGAACATGTGAGATGTTCATTGGCTCAGACCATCAGTCAATCACCAGTCCAGACCGCTGCAGTTATACTTGCGTGAAAATGGGATCTCGAGCACATTGAGCAGCACACAACATGTCAGAGCACCAGTGATGGCTGTGTGCAAGCCTACAGAGATGTTGTTTTCACACAGTGTCATAGGTCAGGGGTGAAGGTAACAGTATGTTGAAGCTGGGGCTTTTAATATATATTAGTTTTATTCTCTGCTTCAAAAATTAAAAACACAAGTCTTGGAGTTTGTTCAAGTCTTATTACACTGTTCTTACTCATAAGTTTTAGTACCATTTAGTGCCCTCAGATAACCTGTGTTATGATTTGAAGCTATACGAATAACATTGAATTGAATTGAATTGATCTTTCTCATTGGACCGCGTGATGTTTGGCCATTGAGCGCTGACCCTGAAAGTTCGAAATGCTAAAGTGGCCACACTCCCTTTCATGACATTTCCACTTGACAGAACCACTTTTAAATTCATGAATTAACCATTTTTGGTCTTTTGGTCATTGTCATTTTGTCTGATTACGGGGATGGTGGGTGTGCGTTTGGCCGTTGAGCAGAATGTTTCAGTGGAAACCACAAGGTAAACCTTCTGTGAAGGACCCGTGTGCTACATAAATCAAGGTCCTCACGTGTTTAGACTGCTTCCTGTGCTCTGGCAACGTACATGTGGTTGATTCAGCCCCATTTCTGTTTCAAGGACCTTTGTCTGTGTCAGTCATGAAAGTTAATATTAAATCCAGCACATGTAACAAGTGGGAGTCACATTGTGGTGTAACATGCTTTTGTAACACTGCGTGTTCTTCATACACACAGAGGCCAATTCACCTGCAGCAGCTGTGCTGTGTTAAAGATGAACAGGTTATTATTTGGCCTGCAGGTCTGGACATAAACACCCATGATCCCTTGAAAACACAGTTATGCTTTTGCCTTCTAGATGTCAGTAATGACCTACGGCCTTGTCAGATAATGTGTTTGCTGCCACTTTGGCACGTGTCTTAATTTTAGCACGTACCAGCTCACTCGCTGAGGCAGCATAGAATTAAAAACAATCCAAGTTTGAAATAATTGTTCAAGCAGACATTTTTATAAAAATACATTTCAGACGGCTCTAAGTTGTATAGATCAGCTGTGTAGAACACCTGATTCACATGAATGGGTCGTTATCAGGTTCTTAAGAGACTGAAGCAGGCTGATCATTGGAACCAGGTGTGTGTAGAGTGGAGTGGGAAAATATGATTTGAGTCTGTGGTCAAGACCAATGTTAGTCCCAGTTTATCTGGTTATATGAGGATGTTAGAAGTCTGGTACATCAGACTGCTTGCAGACTCATCAGAACCATCCTCATTATTTCAAATGTTTGATATTTAAAATCTAAAATCTGGATAATTACGTCTCAATGAGGACTTGATGTTCATCGCTTTTTGTTTGAGTCTGATAGCTGATCCTGTGTGTGTGTGTGTGTGTGTGTGTGTGTGTGTGTGTGTGTGTCTGCAGGCGAAGCCCAGCAGGCTCCACTGCTCCCACTGTGACGAGACCTACAGCCTTCCCCAGAATGGAGCCATCAAGCTGTACAAGGAGCTCCGCTGTCCCCTCGATGATTTTGAGCTCGTGCTGTGGACGTCCGGGGCCCGGGGCAAGAGCTACCCTCTGTGTCCCTACTGCTTCAGCAATCCGCCTTTTAGGGACATGAAGAAAGGTAGGACTAAACAGAAATGTTAAACCCGCCCAAAAACTAACCGTTCATTATTCCTTTGCACAAGTTCAGCTGACCGTGCACTGCAACTGAAAACCAACTATCAAAACACACACAGACTGGGAATAAATAGGGAATATGTATTGTCCTACACGTAAAAGAATTTATTTTGTCACGGCAGGAGTCTGAAGTTCAGCGCCAGGTTCAGTCCAGGAGCTGACTGGGCAATATGCTGCTGACTGACTGAATCAGATGCTGAGGCGCTCAGATTGTGGCCACAAACTATTAAAAACACGACACTTTCTAAATAAACCGGACCCTCACTCTTGATCCTTTGTAGCCTTTTTACCTCTGACATTCTAACCTCCTCACCACCATGTTTTTGTCCAGGTATGGGATGCAATGAATGTACCCATCCATCCTGTCAGCACTCCCTCAACTCCTTTGGCATTGGGCAGTGTGTGGAGTGTGACAGTGGGGTTTTAGTGTTGGATCCCTCCTCCGGACCGAAGTGGAGGATGGCCTGTAACAAATGCAATGTGGTGGTGCACTTTTTTGAACATGCACACAGAGTGCAGGTAAGAAGATAGTCTGACATCTTGTCCTCTGTCTATATAATGTTATGTAGAAGAGACAGGGACAGTATACTCCATGTGTAAAAGGTTTTTGAAAAGTCTCTGCCCTCTCTTTCCACAGGTTGCTCAGGAAAGCTGTGACGTCTGCGATGCCTCCCTGGTCGCGGTGGACTTCAACAAGACTCGCACCCCACTTCCTGCCGGTGAGACCCAGCACACCGGCTGCATTTTCTGCGATCCAGTCTTTCAGGATCTGGTGGAGCTCAAACATGCAACCATGAGGCACCCCAGGGGTGGGGGCGCCAGACGAGGGGGACGGGGGAGAGGCAGGGGACGCCGAAACAATCACAAGAAACCAAAAGACAAAATGGCTGCTTTGGCGGCTTATTTTGTTTAGTGTCTGTGTGGAGTGTGTTGGAAGGTGTATATGTCTGTAAAGGGACTCTTTGTTTTTACATGTTTCATTACACTGAAGTAAAATAAGTATTTAAAAAAATGTTTGCTGTAAGCACGTTTGTTCACCACAACAAAGAGTTCTTGAAAATACTGTTGTAGTTTTTGCAGTTTGCACTTCCTTTTTCAATTTCCAGAAGACATGGTTAAGTTTAGGACATGCTCTCCTATTTCACCTTTTAACACGGTTATTTCACTTTCGTTTTTTCAGATTGCAATTTTTCACTATAATTTGTCATGTAAAAAAATTAAAACTGCAAAAATAAGTAGCTTGCATTCTGAACTAGGTAATTATGTGGTGGATAATGGTTATTGTCATGACTAACTGTTAAAACTCATTTACTTGCATTATAAAATGATTTTTTAAGTTTTAACAAAAGATTGGAACTTTATTGTATCAGCAGGTTCTTCTTAATTATATCTTACTGGCTAAAGCTATACTTTCTATGATTGTACTACTACAGCTCTTTGATATTTATTACACTTATATTTCATACTGCTTCAGTGATGCAAAAAAGTCTCTGCAGTTTAAGTACAGTAAATGATGTCATGTCCAAGTGGTAACCAAGAACAATAGGCCAAATGTTTGACAAACGCTATGATAATTAATTACTGTTTTCTAGTTATTTTCATGAAAGCCTTAGGTTGATACACCCTGACCCTCGAGTTTCCCAGTGAATCTAGCCTAACTACTGGGATTAGACTGATTCTGGGTGCCACATTGATCATAAAGCCTGGTATAAAGAAAGAACTTATTGAAATCAGTCGAAGAAAACGTCAAAGCTCTGATTTGTAGTCAGAGAAACCGCTGCTCCCTCGTGTCCTGCTGTTCTTTTGCAGACTGGACTTGCCCGGCCCAATATGGCGGCGACGCTGACGTACGAACAAGGGACCAATGCAGCGTCTCATTGTAGACGTGACGACGTACAGGACGGTGGGCCAAACTGCACACTGATATATTATCGCCAGTAGGAGTTGGCTACAGTGTGAATGTACGGACAGCACCAGTTGTTCAGGTTAGTGTTTTATCTCTGTGCCATTCTTGCTCTGTGTCGCTCACAGGAATGTTTCCTTCGGCTGGCGGCGGTCTACAGCGTTTTTAGGCATAACGTTAGCGAAGACACCGCGTACACTTGGCTAGGCTCAGGCGGGATAAGACGAAGACAAACAGCGCAATGTCGTGAGAGCGCGTCAACTCTACGGAAGATACATCGTACAGTGTCAGGGGTTTGTATGGGGAACCGAGACACTTAACTGCAAAGCTAATTGGTTGTGGGCATTTAGTACTTCTTGGTTAACTCTTACACTGAGCTATAGCTAACATAAGTTAACAGTTGCAGGAACTGCTAGCGTCGTATCCACGAGCCCCCTTCCGCCCTTCTGCTCGTTGTTTCCACTAAAAGTGTCGGTTGAGCAGCTTTTACACTTCTCATAACCGTGCTGCCCAACGCAGGGCTAACACAAGGACACTATCCTCAAGAAAGAAGTGGCTGTTGGCTAATAGCTCTGGTCGATTCTTGGCTATCATGTCTAGGTTTGACTAAAAGTAATGCCAAATATGAAAATATGCTAAACTTGA
The DNA here is from genome assembly GCA_008933995.1 of Datnioides undecimradiatus. NCBI lineage: Eukaryota > Metazoa > Chordata > Actinopteri > Lobotiformes > Datnioididae > Datnioides > Datnioides undecimradiatus. Next base: position 16,789 of record WARS01000064.1, on the reverse strand, counting down.
GAATGAATAGATAGATAGATAGATAGATACTTTATTAATCCCGAAGGAAATTCAGGAAAGTATGTGAAAGTTCAGACCTACAGATGCTTCTGAGCCTTACTTTGATCCTGTCACTCATACATTCAGCCCCAGTCACATCATTCTAATATAGTAAATCAAAGTAATAGTAAATCTCGGACTGGAAAAGTTAGAGATAGTAAATCAAAGTCACAACATTAGTAACAACGTAGCTTTTCCGTTGTTCCTTGTGTGCTATAATGGCAGGTAATAAGATGATCATAATAATGTATTAATATCGATCCATTTGTGGGTCTGTTTTGTATAGTAGAGGTGTTACTTTGGGGATCAGATGTGTTTAATGCGGTTATTTTCCATCACAGTGTCAGAGTGATAACTGAAGCCTGCTTCGTCCGCCCTCCAAACCTCCACTTGTGAGCCGTGAGCCAGCCTCGGCCGCCTGTTCACGCGAGAGCTTACTGAGCCAGGGACGTCAGGATGGAGGAGGAAGCCAGGTGCTTCCTGGGGAGGTTTGTGGAGGAATTCCCAGCCGCTCTGGGGGAAGACAGTCCACTGCCTGTCAGCCCTCTGAGCCACAAAGTGTCGCTGGAGGAGCTCAATGGAGAGAGCCTGGAACTGGGCCTGAGGCTGCTGGCTGACAGGTATCACTGGGAGTGGGAGGGACACAAAATGCATTTCACATGCGTGAAAGGATGGACAAAAGCAGCAGCGCACCATTAAATACACCCAGCCACATGGTAACAATTTATACCCCATTCCCTACACAAATGCTGTCGTACCACCTGATTATGGCCACGGTAGTAAATATCATTTATGTTATTTACATGTTTAATTTCAAAGAATTCCTGTTTTACATATATATATATATATAATGAATACATTTTCATATTGCTCTTCTCTTTATGTTTATCAAACTGAGCTATTCCTTCATATGCTTTTCAATACTTCCTGACTTGTAAACTGTCGTGTAAATGACAAACCTGGTGACTATAATCCTGTTAGTGGAATAGAGAATTCGGATTTTTAGCAGAAAATGACGACTTCTCTGCTGTATATAGGAGTAAACATGTTTCTCATAGTCTTTTAAATAGAGGTAATTACACAGAGCGAGGCAAATCAAAAGCGCAATCTTTGGATACTGTAGAGATTTTCTGTCCACAGAGCAAAACGCTGGCTGTGTGGAACCACCCTCCTCTCCAGGGTCTCAGCAGAGTAGATAACATGTATAGAATCAGAATAATAACAATAAGGATAAATAAATAAAATACAGTTGTCGACAATTTCCAACATGTTTATTATTCAGCAGTATTTAAAATAGGGATGATGTATGCAGTGCAGTATGCAGCACTGACTCCAGCTGGATTTTTCATGTGTATGTAGGTGTTTAGGAGAAAATGATATGAAGCAGGGGGCCACGGTTTTAATATATCTACAGTGCATCCGGAAAGTATTCACAGCACTTCACTTTTTACGCATTTCATTATGTTACTGCCTTATTCCAAAATGGATTAAATTCATTTTTCCCCTCAAAATTCTACACACAACACCCCATAATGACAGTGTGAAAACAGTTTTTTTTTAAATGTTTGCAAATTTATTAAAAATCAAAAACTCAAAATTGAGCTCAGGTGCATCCTGTTTCCACTGATCATCCTTGAGATGTTTCTACAGCTTAATTGGAGTCCACCTGTGATAAATTCAGTTGATTGGACATGATTTGGAATGGCACACACCTGTCTATATAAGGTCCCACAGTTGACAATGCACGTCAGAGCACAAACCAAGAATGAATTCAGAGGAATTGTCTGTAGACCTCCGAGACAGGATTGTCTCAAGGCACAAATCTGGGGAGGGGTACAGAAAAGTTTCTGCTGCTTTGAAGGTCTCAATGAACACAGTGGCCTCCATCATCCGTAAATGGAAGAAGTTTGGAACCACCAGGACTCTTCCTAGAGCTGGCCGGCTGTCTAAACTGAGCAATCGGGGGAGAAGGGCCTTAGTCAGGGAGGCTCCAGCAATCCACCAATCAGGCCTGTATGGTAGAGTGGCCAGACAGAAGCCACTCCTTAGTAAAAGGCACATGGCAGTCCGCCTGGAGCTTGCCAAAAGGCACGTGAAGGACTCTCAGACCATGAGAAACAAAATTTTCTGGTCTGATGAGACAAAGATTGAACTCTTTAGCGTGAATGCCAGGTGTCATGTTTAGAGGAAACCAGGCACTGCTCATCACCTGGCCAATACCAGGAGTGGCTTCAGGCCTACTCTGTGAATGTCCTTGAGTGGCCCAGCCAGAGCCCAGACTTGAATCTGATTGAACATCTCTGGAGAGATCTGAAAATGGCTGTGCACCAATGCTGCCCATCCAACGTGATGGAGCTTGAGAGGCTCTGCAAAGAGGAATGGGCCAAACTGCCCAAAGATAGGTGTGCCAAGCTTGTGGCATCATTCAAGAAGACTTGAGGCTGTAATTGCTGCCAAAGGTGCATCAACAAAGTATTGAGCAAAGGCTGTGAATACTTATGTACATGTGATTTCTTGGTTTTTTGTTTTTGGTTTTTTTTTTTTAATAAATTTGCAAACATTTCAAAAAACTGTTTTCATTGTCATTATGGGGTGTTGTGTGTAGAATTGAGGGGAAAAATGATTTTAATCCATTTTGGAATAAGGCTGTAACATAATGAAATGTGGAAAAGTTGAAGTGCTGTGAATACTTTCCAGATGCACGGTATAATGGGAGTATGACAATTATATTTGAACTTCTCTTAATGGAATCCTAGACAGTGCTTCCTCCGCCTTGAGCTTTAATGAGGGAGGTTTCAGTGACTTCTAGCGCACAAGAATTAGCCTGTAGAGTCACAAATGTCCGTAGTGTTTGCCTGTAGAGCCATAAGTTGTTCCAAGGGAGTAATGGACTATCCTGTCACACATTTAGGATTGCCTTGAAAATCTTCACCCAGAAGTTGGCTTCTGAATTGCACATAGCTGTTGGTGAGCGTTCACACTCAGTTAAACTTAGAAATGAAATATGGACCTCAGAGGACCTGTCCTGTGTCTGCTCGCACATTCAGAAATAAGCCCTGTCAGGAAGACTTCATATCCTGTCTGTAGAAACACCATTATCCTTCCTGCTTCCTGTTTTCCCACTCCCAGTCTTCCCTGCTACAGAATGTTAATGTTGTAAAGGAAAGGCAATCACCAGTGCTCTTAAATCAGTTTCGATCATGATCCAGTTATATTTTCTGCTTTCTCATGAGGTGGATCATTTACCTCCAACTGTACGGTTGCGTAACACTCGGCTGAAAAGTAGAGTGCAAGAAAAATGAATGTAACATGTTTAGATCTTGACAGAGTACACAACATGTGCTTCTGCTTGCCTTTATTGGCCCAGGGGCGCTCCTCCAAACCTTCGTGCCCTCCTGTGCCACGCCGCATTGTCCCAGCTGCTGCAGCATGATCTGTCGCCTTTCCACTGCCCCCAGGAGGCTGAGGCCAACCAGGAGGAGGAAGAGCAAGTAGTCCGTAAGTCTTTCACTATATGCTAATCTCAGACGCTGCAGTTTGTGGTGCTGTTACAACTGTGTTAAACTGAGGGGCGTGTCCCATATTGAGCCTCTCCTCAATGATCTGAATGGGGCAAACATCAGCAATAACTATCCAGTGCTACAGGCTGTAAACACAATACACATCCAGCTGGCACAGAGCAGCACTGTCATTTATAAGAGTTGTGGTTATGTCCACTCGATGAATGTGAGGTCACAGGTCACTCTCCTTTTAGCTGTGGTCTCAACCTATTCCTGAGAGTCATGTCTGTCCCCCTAACAGCTGAATGCTGCGCTGTGTTCACCAGTTAGTTGATGACTGTGTTTGTCCAGTTTGATGCTGCGCAGGTAGTGGTTAGCAAAAGGCTGTGATTCAGGTTTTATTTATTTTGTCTTGCTGTCAGTGCTTCAGTCGGCGGCAGTCCAGCGGCTCTTCCTCAACAAGTTGATAGATGTGGCGCTGGCATGGCATGAAAACCTCCCCAAGCTGCCACCCTCCACCTCTCAGTTCCTCCAGTGCTCCGTTCACGCCATTAAGAACACAAGGAGGAAGATGGAGGACAAACACTTGGTCCTGGCCGAGTTCAACCAGCTCTTTGGGATCCAGGTACAAGTCGTCCACTGCAGCACTGCAGGTCACCAGTCTCCTCATCTTATAGTTAGTGTCTATAGTTAGTCACTGAAATGGGGCTTTCAGTGGTCAGTGTGGAAACTTTGGCTGGGATATGATTCAAGATCACGCTGGCTTTGTTTTTTTTTTCTCCACCAAATTCCCAATGTTAAAAATGAGTTTTCATTTCTAATCAAAAATTTATGCCCAAAAAATGTTTTTATGTTTGATGATGGATCTGCTCTCCAGCCAAATAACCATTTTAAACACATTAAAAAAAACATTTGTTTGCTTGCATTTTACATCTTGCTAGCATTGGACATAGAGTTGGCATCACTCACCTTTAAAGTTGGTTTGCCATGTTCCCGTTGACGCAAAGAATGGGCTGAGGTGGCTGGATGTACTGAAGCACAGACAAACACACGAGCTGATGCAGAGAGAGAGATGCTGACAGCTGAGAGCTGACAGCAGATGCTGCCGGCTTTGTCCACTGGAGAATAGTTCTGACAGCTGGCTATTATTTAATTAATGATACTGCACTGGTGAGAAATATTTGAACTTTTACGATATTGCACAGTATTCCAGTGCTACAGATGAAAAAAGTAAGGGACGGTGTCCATTATCAGGGATTATTGGAAGGCCAGAACCATCAGGCAAGCAGCAAGTCTCCTCAGAGTCCAGTAATTTATTAACAGACTGAGCAGAATGAGTATCTTTTACATTAGAGCATTTAAACACCCTTCAGCATTAATAAACACTTAAATGTTGTCCTTCCTCTCTCAATACCATGTTTCAGGACGGAGTGGAACGTGCCTACTACGCTGTGTTTGACGGCCATGGAGGGGTGGACGCTGCCACGTACACTGCCACCCACCTCCACATTGCCCTGAGCAAGCAGGAGACACTGTGGGGCGACGCGGTCACAGCCTTTAAAAGTGCCTTCAAACACACGGACAACATGTTCAAGGGCAAAGCCAAGAGAGAGGTACTGAAGCAGCACATGCTCGCCCCTTCACAGGCAGGTTGCAGCGTGTGTGTGTTCACAGAGACTGCAGGTGGAGGCATTGCTTTTATACATCAATTGCTGATCGGGTGCTTGGATTACAGGCTCTTTACTTGTGAAAACACTAATGTAACTATCCATGCAGCCATCAGCTAATATAGGGGCCCATATTCTGCTGATTCTGATATTTATTTAGAAAACATTATATTGTTGGCACCCTTTAGTACATGTGGACAGGTGTACGTCTATTTGCTATGATTACACTACATGTGATTATGAATTAGCCGACAGCTAGTTGACAAGTTTGCTAACAAGCAAATTACCAACTAACCCAAAGTACTGCAGTTCAGCGTCTTTCTTCCTAAAACCTTTGCTGATGTTTAAAAGCCAGTCACAGGTTGTCCGGCCTCTTGCTTGTTCATGCTGCCGTTTGTTTCCTTAGCTACTGCCCTCCGCATCCCCTCTGGGCTCATGTTTAAAGGTTAAAAAGGTTAGAATGTAGACTGGAGGAAAGAAATACCTCCAGGGGCTTGAAAAGTGGCTTTAACCACGTCATTCTGCCAGCAACAGTAATGCAACAGTGCGTCCCACAACATCTGTCTGTCACACAATCATAGCAATCAGTCATTGCCACGTGACACACACATACACACTCATACCAAGAATACTCATTCATACGGCATTGCCTCAGAGAAACCAGGCCAATTCGCTGTCTATGTATGTTTGTGTTACAGCGCCTAAGGAGCGGCACTACAGGTGTGGCGGTTCTGGTCCAGAGTCAGGAGCTGGCTGTGGCCTGGCTGGGAGACTCTCAAGCCATACTTGTCAGAAAGGGACAAGTTATTACACTCATGGACCCCCATAGGCCAGACAGAGAGGTAGGATTATCTAAGAAACACACACACACACACACACACACACACGCATTATCAACACAGCCTAACATGACTGAAGACAGGGAGTTTGTTTGAAGCTAATGATGCAGAATCTTGTCGGCACTTGACCGAAGCTTTGGTTTCCAAATGGAACAAAAGTACTTTATTTCATGGTGTGTTCTCAATCGCCACCTAATGTTAGACGTATTTAAACTGCTTATACAATTGGTTAGTGTCAGCAAGTTGTTGGCATGCTCTATCCTGTTTATGCTGCTGAGACTGGAAGGGCATTTTTCTATGACTGATGACAGTCACATGACAATCACATGACAGTCACATGACAGTCACATGACTGATGACATTTTTGCACTACTTTGTTCCGGCAAGTTGTTAATTTTATGTTATGTAGTAACTGTTTGTTTGGTTGTGCTGTGTTGTGACTTTATGTAGCTGTTTCTTTTACTTTACTTAGTATAGTTCTTTTATCTATATGTAGCACCATTTAGCATCCTACTTGTTGTAATGACAATAAAGCTGATCTTGACCTTGACAGTCACTGTCAAGTCCATGACAGCAGAGTTACTCTTCCTCAGATGAAACTGATAGTGGTATGGCTGCTTCTGTTTGTCCTCCATTGACCAGGATGAGAAACAGAGAATTGAGGATCTTGGTGGCTGTATCACCTTCATCGGTTGCTGGCGCGTTAATGGAACCTATGCTGTATCCAGAGCTATAGGTAAGTCAGTCGTAGTCAACAAAATTAGTATGTTTTATTATGTTATGGCTGCTAGTTATTAGGAAATGTGCTAGATGTTCGTCAGTTTGGAAAACACGTCTATATACATTCTATAAGGAGGGTAGTTGATTTTTCAGGAATTAATCTGAGCAATGTTTGATAGTCCAATATGTCCAATGGTGACACGATTGAATCTCTTGTGCAGGGATTTTCAAGGAAAACATTCAGACGTGTAACATGGACAGTGATCAGCCCTGCATTCTAATAACATCATGGATGTTTGCGCAAAGATGAAGGGGTGATTTGACTTACTCAAACTTGCAGGTGTCGAGGACGGGAATATTAGTTTGATGTGCCTTTTTGCATCATAGCATGATTAGACATTGGTTAACTCATCTGTTGATTTGATGGTCTGAAATAGGTCTAACCCAGGCATGGGCAAACTACGGCCCCCGGGCCACATACGGCCCTTTGGGCTTTTTAATCTGTCCCGCCGTATATTTGTACAGAGTTGTCCAAATCATAGTTGAGCCTACATTCATTTAGCCTTTTCCTGCAATACCCAGCGTTTCAGTTGACTCCACCAGGTGGGGCATTGACACATTGACTTGACTTTGCTGGAGTCCTGACTATTCTCTCTGCTCTTACTTTGCCACTGCTTTGAACCCATCTGCAACGATGAGTGGACCAAAGAAAAGAAAAGTCAGTGAGTGCAGAGTGTTTAACAACGAATGGACAACTAGATATATTTTCGCCGAAGTCCAATCAAAGGCTGTATGTCTTATTTGCCAAGAAACCGTTGCGGCTTTCAAAGAACATCAGCCGTCACTTTTCCATCAAGCATGCTAATTACGCTAGCAACCCGTCAACGCAAGAACAGGCGGCTACTGCTCAGAGGTTGGCAGCTAATTTACAGGCTCAGCAACACACTGTTTTCCGACAAACTACCATCCAAGAGTCAAGCACGAAGGCAAGTTATTTGCTGGCATTCAAATTAGCAAAGAGCAGCGAGCCTTTCTCCGAATGGGAGTTTTTGAAAGAGTGCATGGTAGAGACAGCAGGTACCTTGTGTCCTGAGAGCAAGAACAAATTTGAAAAAATTAGTTTATCACACAGGACAGTGACTCGCCGTGTTGAGCTAATTGACGAAGACTTAGCTAGCAAGCTACATGTAATATATATTAGTTCACACAATGATGCTGGCCTGGCCCGTCTGTCAAATTTTAAAACTCAGTGTGGCCCCTGAGCCAAAAAGCTTGCCCATCCCCGGTCTAACCACACATTTCGCATTAATCCCACAGGTGACTTTGACCAGAAACCGTATGTGTCTGGAGAAGCTGACTGCTCAATAACTCAGCTGTGTGGGGATGAAGACTACTTGCTCCTGGCGTGTGACGGCTTCTTTGATGCAGTCAAACCTTCAGAGGTCCCACATCTAGTCGTCAGTGCGCTCCAACAGTCTGGGGACTCTGAGGGCGGGGGAGACGCTGCGCCGGATAAGTCTGAGGAAGCTGTTGGACTGAGAGTCGCTCAGCAGTTGGTAGGTCATGCTAAGGCAGCCGGTTCTAGTGATAACATCACAGTTATGCTGGTGTTCCTTCGCCCACCAGACCAGCTGCTGGCTCAAGACTCCACCACAGGAACTGCACAAGCCAATTGTGATTCAACTTCAGATGCCCCACAGCAGTGAATGAGGTGGTCTGATACCCAAACACCACTGTGCCAAGCTACTGCCCCCCTCAGTGTCTGTCAGCCAGGTTTTGTCACCATGTGCTGTCAGACATCATTTAATGCAAACGAAACACATCAGAGTGTTGTCACACAGTGTCATCGTTTTAGAGGAAACGTACTGATTCAGCTGTAGGATATAACTGGAAGACGTCTGCCAGATGTTCCAGGGCCAAATTAACCCACCAGTGTTTCCAGCTCAAACGGCAGCGTGGGCCACTGAGGTTGTGATTCATCTTTTCCATGTGTGCGTGACTGCATGTGCATGTGCATCACTTTGCAAATTATGACGTCCTGGTAACCTCAGTAGTGATCATCTCACGTGATCATATGATATTGACTTGGTGTTTCTGTGGAAAGTAAGCTATGTGCTAAATGTTATGTATTCACAATGTGTCTCTTTTACAGAAGTAGAGCTAACAGGAACGCTGCAAGCATTTAAACTTGTTTTTGTTACAGCCTCTCATACTCTGATGGAAAAACATTTTTTACTGAAACGGTGGCTGTACAGTGAAATGAAAGTGTTCTTGATTCTTTTTTGGGAAGCAAAGAAAGGTCAAACCCATTTCAATTCAACTACACTCCTTAATTGGAAGATGACATCGCAACTGAATGCTTATTTTTGACAATTCATATAGTCATTGTATAGAAATAAGATCATTGAAATATTTTAAAACAGTCTGTATGTGGTTTGACTTCTGCTCTTTGAAATTTTCAGCAGTTTTAAGTTTGTGCCATTTCACAAACAAGATGTTTTTTTGTGCGTGCCAGCTTCACAGTTCACATGCAAAGTTCAAGTGTCTGGAGTTTTCAGCCAGCCATTGACACTCTGATTGATTCCACTCAGGACTGGTGGCTAACTCAAGTTTCTCGTCTTGACTGAGGCCAGTTTGAGCACTGTGAACACTAAACCAAGGCTTTAGCATGGCACCACTCAAAATGACCATCTGGAAATTTTAAAGAGGGGAATCGAGCGTTTGTTTGCCTGTCAAGCTTTTGGTTCTCACATAGCATCCACACAATCTAGAGTGGCGACCATGGCAGAGTCAGCATTTCGAGTTTGAGTGGTTTTTAAATGATGCCTTTGTAGTTCAGATAGAGGTAGACCAAGCAGAAAAGACATCAATCAACAATCCCTGGTAGATTCTATCAGCCGGAGGTAAATAGCTAATTAGGCTAATGTTAGCTCCATTTGTTGTTTGAAAACACAAGCGATCTTGTTTATAGCCATAGAGTCGGACTCTGTCTCCCCCCTCTGACAGAGACAGTAATTACACAAACACTGTCAACGTGTGTATGACAAAGCAGGCTCTGCCATGCTCTGGCTGCAGTAGCTCACCTCTAGTGACTCATGCCTGCAACACAATGTCATCCACTAATATACTGTTGACCTTGAAACTACTGCAAGGTTACTCTTGATGTAAACAAGCTGGTAATCTGAACACGGCAGCTTAAACCAGGCCATGTAGTTCTGTTCTTGCTGAGGATATCACGCTACTGGTTTTGGAACGTAAATGTACAATGATGCCAGACAACGTGTGAAGGAACTTAAAGCTTGACAGGACTGCCATGTGTAGATGTGGTTGCAAAGCCATATTTGGGCATGGTTGTAAAATGAATGAATTCAGTGTTGTTGTAATGTCAGTTTATAGGAGTGATTACATTTTACAAGCAGCTTATTTGGCTTCAGACATAACCAAAGTACTGTTTTACAGCTCTTTTACCCTCTGCTGTCACTCTTACCCTGTGGGACACAAGAGATCACATGAACTGGAAATCAGTCTTGTCTTACTATGTCACATGGTTTGTTGATGGGATTGGTTGAAGCTGGTCTGTGATAGAAAGCGATTGATAGAAGGTTCATCCAGTCACCTGCCAAGTTTTCTTCAAAGTGCCTGCCCTTTTCCAAACAGCTTCAACAAGAGCCTTTCCACATATTGCTGCCTAACAGACATCTGGCTTGTCAGGGTAAAGTCTGTGTGCTAAAAGAGCTAGAACAGCTTGCGCCCTCTTAACCTCTGTGCTTATCACATGTCTATTACCTCCTGGATCTTATCTTTTGTCACATTATACTTCTCATCTGTTACATTTCATCAGTGTGTTTTCAGTGCACAGTCAGTATTAAATGTAGTGTTTGCAGTTGGCTTTGAGGAGTGCATGGATGCCAAAAAAGGTCATTATTTCAGGTTCTGTGGTGGAATTGGATTCATACCAACATTAATGTTAAAGTAATTTCTCTTAAGCAACAGTAACTGCCTTCACCAGTCGCAGTTGCTTATTCTGTGCTGCAGTGGATGGTTTTATTGTTCCATGGGGGAAACTGAATTCTTACAGAAACTCCTGTTAACTTCAGTCTGAGCTGTATATGACTGTTAAACTTATTTTACAGTAAATGAATCTTTGGAATACTCTCTGCTGTTACTTGGCTTCATCCATGAAGATGATGCGCACACACACACACACACACGCGTTGATGACTACAATACTACTTCACCCTGTGTTGGTTTACGTACAAAGCTGTGGTGCCCTTTGTCTCCATAGGTGCAATCCGTTAGGTACAAGGTTTGGCTAAATTAAATAAATGAATAATAATGCCTGAGTAGGTTTTACATATTTTTCTTTTATTACATTTGTTCGGGGTGTAATAAGAAAAGTGACCATAAACCTCTCAGAGAAACCCGTGTGTATGGGTATTCAGTAGTGGTGATTGTTCCAGCTTGCAGCATCTAAATTCACCCGCATTCGAAACAACTATTGCCATGAAAGCTATCCCCATGAACTGGAAATTGAGGAACACAATTCACATTGCATTTTGCATATTAGTATTGTAATTATACTCACAAGCACAGACAAAAAGGCAGAGTGGTTGGATCAGCAAACTGACTGAACGTTCAGCTACGATCTGGCAGTGCGGTTGAGGAGATGCTGGCCATTTACAGAGGAACTGGCGTCTGAAGAGGATGCAGCTGGTGAGGCCCTGCTACGACTCCACCACACCTATAAACGCACAATCGCAGATGCACACAGACAGACACACACCGGAGGGAATGCCACTAACACCCTGACAGTGACCCTGACCTGAAATTTGATAAACAAATAAACACAGTTGTGGTCAGTGGTCTGCTGACTAGAAAAGCACTCTATACATACAGTCCATTTACCATTTACAGTTGTCAGCTCTTGCTCTTACCATCTCAGATCACTTGCAAAATTCAAATCATCAATGTCTGCCAAACAGCTTGAAACTGTACTCCATGCTCTTATCTCCTCACGACTTGACTATTGTAATTCACTTTATGCATGTTACAGCTAGGCTCCTCACTGGCACCAGGAAGAGAGACCAGATTTCACCTGTTTGGGCCTCTGCACTGGTTACCGGTTAAATACCGTATTGATTTTAAAATTCTTCTATTTGTTTTTAAAGCACCACGTGAACTGGCTCCAGGCTGCATCTCTGAACTGCCATCCCCCTACGCTACTGGCAGTACACCCACGAGATCTACTGACCAGTCACAACTCTCCATTCCCCACACCAAACTCAAAACCATAGGGGATCAAGCGTTCTCAGTGACGAGCCCTTAACCGTCAGCTTGCCTCTGTCTAGTCCACTGTCCAACTCCATTAATATTTTTAAAACCTCTAGCTATTGACTGATTTCCCTGGTTCTAACTTGTTTTTAAATGTTCATTTTTTACTTTTATTAATTTAATTATTGTTTGTTATGTGCTTTATAAAAAGACTTGACTTGATTAACACATTTAACTACTGCTGTCAAGGTGGCAGAGATGACAATCATTTCACTTTAGACAGTGCAGCTCTCATTCCTGAAAATCCTATCTGGTCAGTTGCACTGATTCACAGTCATGTATTTACATGACATGAGCTTATAATTGTGCAACAACTGTTTTATTAAAAATAAAATAAAAAATACTATTGCACAACTCTGACTGATCTCAGTGATAACACAAGACAATAATAAGCAAAACTATTTGTATTATTTTTTTTATTGTTGTGACTGAATGTTGCTAGGCTGTGGGAATAAACCGGAGCACCCGGAGGAAACCCTAGCCAGATGGATGTGAACATTAGACATCATGTCTGATGTCTAATGTTGGTGTAGTAGTGTAGTAGGTTAGTGTAAGTGTAGGTTTACCCAAGTTTTCCTGTCAATGGCATCTTACAGACCTGCCACTGCTGGTGCGGGTGGAGCTGGTGTTTTTCTTGACAGGGAGGAACTGGGTTCACCCTGTGACTTGTCAGTAGACGGACTCTGGATGGAGATGAGTGGGAATCGTGTGTGCCTAGATGTGCGTCCAGGCTCACAATTTTCCTTTGGTTTGATGTCAGTGGGACTTGGACTCTTTGGAAATAGGAGGCAAGCGGACATACCTTGATTTGCCCGCACACTCTAACTTGAGCTTCCTCAGTTCGTCTGTCAGCCTCTTGTTCTCCTCTTTCTCGCTGTTGTGCATCGACTCGTAAGCCATGGCAAGTCCCTGTGATGCCATGAGACTTTTCTTGAGGTCCCTGTTATCCCACTGGCACCGCTGCAGCTTTTGTATGGCACCATCTGGCCGTCGTGCCAACATGCTCTTCAGCTCCTCAATCTCCCTGTCCTTTTCCTGAAGAAGCTGTTGCTGGTTCTCACAGGTCTGGTCTCGACGACGCTGTTTGCCTGTGGTCTTGATGACAGGGAGCCAAATCTTTTTCTCTGTACCTGCTGAAACATGCAGTTTGACATTCTCATCCTCCAACTTCTTGATGTTGCAGGACATCGTGTGAGCTTGTGCCTTGAGCACGCTGATCTCATCCTTCAGGGAATTGATGGTGTCCACATGCTGTTGGAGCTTGCTTTCTTTTGCGGCCTTGTCAACTTCCTGGAGGTTGATGGTGCGTTGCAGCTGCGTCACCAGACCATTACACTGCTCAAGGTCTTTATGTATTTGGTCCTTCTCTGCCTCAATCCTGGCCACTTCTTTTGCCTGGAGAAGCTTGTCTTTACCAGCAGAAACTGTACACATTTCCTGTGTTCTCTTTGTTTCTGTGAGCTGCCTCTTCACAATTTCCAAATCTTTTATCATAGAATGATTTTGCCTCTCAAGCTTGACGATCTCTGAAGTCTTTGAATGGATCTCGTCACTCTGATGTTTGAGTTTGACATTCAGTTCTTGAGTTAATTTACTCTTTCAGCCTATCTCTGCTTGAGCCCTGAATAAATTTTGAATAGTGAGATCCCTCTCAGCTTTGGCAGCCTCAGTCATGATTATTTGCTGGCTCATCCTGGCCTCTAATTCCACAATCAAATTCTTCAGATTGATGATTTCCTTTTCTCTGGACAGTAGGTGCCGTGCGGTTTCTCTTTCTCTCCTTTGGTGTCTTACGTCTCTTTCCAAGCAGCTGTTGCGTTCTCTTTCCAGCTTTAGCATGGTGATATTCATCTGCTCGATTTCTTTTTTCGTCGTGTATAATTCCTCTGTCAGGGAAGCCTTCATCATTCTGGAGTCTAAATACTTGCTGATCCAGTGTCTTGATGGAAAATGAGTCGTTCTCAATCTTGTTTGTTAACATCATGGTCTCCTTTCTAAAGTTAAACTTCTGCTGCTTCTCAGCGTCAATTTGTTTTTTGTGCACTTTGATTTCGTTGTACCGCTTCTCGATTTCTTTGACGGCCCACTCATATTTCTCTTTGAGGACTTTCAGCTCCTCCACCTGGTTTTCCAAGAAAGCTGCCTCTTGAATTACTTTCTGGAGCTCAGTTTTAGTTTGCTCATGATCCTTGTCATTCTTTTTTATTTCCTGGTTTTGCTCTTCAATTTTCTTGATCGCAAAGCTTTTGTATCCTGTCAGCTCCTGCAACTGATGATTCAGTCTTGTGATTTGCGTGGAGAGATTTTTGTTCTCCTCACTGGTGTTGGACAGTCTTTCAAGCTCTTTCTCTTTTGTCATGGTTCTGAGTTGAGTTTGTTTTGTTTCCTGTTTTATTTTGAAAAGTGTTCCCCTTGTTGTTGTTTCTGTCTACTTGTTTCCTGTTCTTGATTAGTTGATTGGTCTCACCTGTGTCTCGTTTTCCTGCCCTCACCTGTCTATTTAAGTTATGCCATTGCCTTTGTTCGCTGTCTGTGCATTGTTGAGTTTAGAGTCCATGTTCTTGCTCTGCTTGCTAGTTTAGAGTCCATGTTCCTGCTATGTTTCCATGTGTTCCATGTGATTTTTTTGCCTTGAGATCATTTTGAGTTTGGAATTCTAATTTTGCATTTTTGTTTTTTTTGTTTGTTTGTTTGGTTGTTGTTGTTTTTTTGTTTTGTTTTTTTTGGATTTTTGCTTACCATGTCTTGTTTGGAATGACTGCCTGGATTTTGACCCTGCCTGCCTTGACCATCCGTAAGCCTAGCCCTTAAAATAAACTGTTAAACGATCGTTTGTGTCCTTGTCCCTGCCTGCATCTGGGTCCTGCTCTCCCCTCCAAACCAAGCCCTGGCATCTTTTTGTTCTCTGAGCATCTGTTCCACTGTGTATTTGTTGGTGAATTCCAGAGATTTCTTCTCCAGATCCACAATTTTCTGTTCTGACTCTTTTTTTTTTTTTTTAAATGAGCCATCTGAGTCTCTAACATTTCTAAGGTCAGCTTTGACCGTTATGAGCTCGTTCCTTAAAACAGAGATATTCATCTCCTGTTGGTTGACTGTTTTCTTCAGTTTACGAACCTCAGCCTGTTCTTTCTTCAAAGACATTTCTGTTGTTACAAGTTCTGAGAGCTTTCTAGTCTGCTCCTTGTATTTGTCCATCAATTTCTTCTCATTTTTCTGGGTCCTGAGGAGTTCCTCTCTAAGTTGCGCAATGGTCTCCTGTCCTAAAGCATTCTTTAAATGTTTTGGGGTTTTTTCTAAAGATAGATGCAGACATAATTCTAATCTTTCTCTTTCTCGACATCTAAATGGCTATAACTAAAAAGTCTGCACTAGCAACACTGGTGAAGATCACTATTCTGGATTTTATGGAATGAAGGATCGTTATGAATGAGTGCTGGCATAGAGGATGGAACACTTGCTTTTAGCTGGTCAACCACTGTGCAGTGCTGCTGGGACATAAGCCAGAGTCAACTCCAGCTGAGTCGTCTGAGCAAGGGTGCATGATGCTGGTGCCTGCAGCATCCACAAACAGCTGAAACGTCGGGAGACAGTGAGACAGGGAAAGAGGACTCCTTAATCCTTTACCATCTGCCACACAGGACTGCAAGTTTCCCAAAGGTAAGACTTGTTAAATATTTGTCAGTCAACCAACATTTGATAACTAAGTTTTTAAAGCAGTTTAATAGTGTTTATTTTTCTAAGTGTAATGATATATAAAGCGGTATACCAGCTAAATTATTTTGACCGGAGAAAAAAAGAGGGTTTCACAAAAGGAATCACTACGGCGTCCCTCTAAGCTCCTCTTCCTTACTCAGCGAAGTTAATACGGGCAGCTAGCCAGTTACCTACCAGCTAACAAGACAGGCTAGCGAGGTGAGCTAGGTTTTAAACCCAGAGGTCCCCCCTATGGTGTGGGGCCACGCGTTGCACATTTAACACTGTACATATGTTAGCATATGCTAAAAGATTTCTATTGTCGTATAATATGCAATATTTAAATAAAGAAACATAGACACCAGTTTGTATCCAACAAAAAGAGTAAATTACCTAACTGGGCGCTGAACATTCCTGTAGAGTAATAAGACTAAAATAAATACAAGAACGAGAGACCATAGTCTTTTCTATAGAAATAATTTTTCAATTCAATTCAATTCAATTTTATTTATATAGGGCCAATTCACAACAACAGTCATCTCAGGGCACTTTACAAACAGAGCAGGTCTAGATCACACTCATTACTGTTAATTACACCCAACAGTTCCACCATGAGCAAGCACTTGGCAACAGTGGCAAGGAAAAACTTCCTTTTAACAGGCAGAAACCTTGGGCAGATCCTGGCTCTAGGTGGACGGCCATCTGCCTTGACCGGTTGGGGGGAAAGAGAGAGAGAGAGAGAGAGAGAGAGAGAAGTACAATATAGAATAATGACAGCAAATGGCAGCAGAGGACACGGGGCAGGTCGGTGGAGCCACAGATCAGATGTTCAGCTCTGGAGCAACAGGTATTGTAGAGAGGTACAGAGAGAGAGACCAGAGAGAAACAAGCACAGCACTAGGGGAGAAAGGACACAGAGTTAATGGAGTTTGAGGAGAGAGAGGGAAGATCATGGGATGTCCCCCAGCAGCCTCGGCCTATAGCAGCATAACTAGGG
>WARS01000093.1:3935000-4194082 GCA_008933995.1 Datnioides undecimradiatus | reverse complement strand
CAATTCACCACACACAAACGCCCAGATCGGCCCCCGGAAACTCAACACTACAGACACAGAAAATTCATTCACAACCCCCACAGTAATCTATCTTTTCCCCCTTCTGGTACCTTCTCCCTTCAGGATAGTAATATTGTTTACATCATTACCTGCACTATCTGCCATAAACACTATATTGGTGAGACACAGAATACACTCCTGGTACGTTTACAACAGCATCTGCGTAATATTTCCCGGAACTCACTAACCACCCATCTAGTCGCTCACTTCCAGACCCACTCTGTACATGCTCTCATCATCTCCGGATTGGAACACAACAGTATGTGGACCCTGGGGCAGAGGAGAAGAGCAGAACGCATCTGGATCCAGAGGTTGGGCACGGTCTCACCTCTGGGTTTGAATGACATTCCTTAACCCAGTTTCCCCAACAGATGGCGCCATGGTACCAGCAACGGTACCCCCCCCCCCACACACACACACCGCACCTACCCTTCTCCAGGGTTAGGGTGAAGGGTAGGTGCGGTGTGTGTTAACAGAGGCTGTTAATACAGGGAGGGAATGACAGAGCCATTTTGTATTGGGAAACGAAGCAGGATATCCGCCATTCCACTTTGTCCATTTAATTTTGTATTGACTTCAGCATGCCAGGCCTGAAGAAGACCCAGCTCAGGTCGAAACGTCGTGAGAGCACGCTTGGTATTATTATTGATTTAATTTTGTGGACGATCTTTTTATTTACAAATTGATTTTGGTTTTTTACATATCTTATCCTTTGGGGAACCTGTGGGGAAAGCACTTTCTGTTAGATCCTTAACAGAAAAATAAATTATATCGCGGAGAAAGAAGCACGTAGTTTTGGATTTTAATTTAATTAAAAAGTAGAGACTTACCTGCAACAGGCAGAATCGCAGCGGGAGGATGGACAGTGAGTCAGGGGGGTCCGATTCGACGGGGGGCCTTTGTGATGGAAGGACGGAGCATCACACACTCCCTCCAGACATTGGGAGCGGGATCTTTTCCTTTATCCTAACCCACATACAGATCGAAAAGTCACCATATAGGCACGCTGTTTCCACTTGGACCTTTTTTTTTACATTTTCCCGTTTGTTTGTTTTTTTCATTTTCAACTTTATTTGAGATTCATTTTAATTACACAACAAACAAGTTCATTTCAATTCAAATTTTACGTCAGAAATATCATCAACACACATTCAACACTACTCCAATACATACTTTCACAAACACCACCCGTGGGTCCAGGAAAGCAGAGAGTCAACTGGGGGATGACCAGTGCACCACTAGTCTCCAGCTGGAGACAGGGCCCTAACTCTTGTCCTAGATAACTCTTCCATTCAACTGAAGATATGTCAATCTCTTCTTTTTCTCTATCCATGTTTTTTTACTATAGAAAAAACAGCTGGTTTCACTTCCTCATTCAACACATAAATATACACATGTATGTGTACAGAAATCCAAATGGCACACACACACACAGGCACACATTCACACTCAGTTAGGGTTTTCTTACTGCTGGATGTGCTGTAACCACGGCAACACCCAGTTGCTATGGGGATGCTGCTCCTCTCTGTGGTTTTTGTCTATACAAACCAAAGTCCCACCCACCATGTTTTGTGACTACAGTGTCATTGGATAATAATCTGAAAGCATAAACATCTTTATATTTGTTTTTTTGTTTGAACATTGAGGGGCATGGAAAGGATTATTTCCTGACAACCAACACACACTGTGTCATTACATTGATAAATGACTGTCTCATGTCCTCGTTGTATGTCTCTGGTCATTTTACTCTATAATTGTGATAGATTTTGCCTTCTAATTTATGTGTGTCTGTGTATCTATGTGTATGTGTGTGCACATGTGTTGCCTCAATGCATGATATAATTGTGAAACAGCAGAACGTGTCTGTTTCTCATTATAACACACCCTTTGGTTACTTCCTGTCTGTCTCTTCTGCTCTCTTTCCTCTGCTTCTCTGTCTCTGTATATTCACCTACCACTGACATATTTTTTTTCGTTTTGGTGTCAGTGTTCCTAATGACATCATTGATAGTATATTGCTATTCAGACTATGGCTGAGACCTCAAACATTAAAGGTGTTAACATGTTGCATTACAGGCAGAGTTCACTTTAAATATGAACCCTCTTCCTCTTCAAAATGAGCCGTTTCTCCACAAACTCTGATTGACATTTGACTTTACAGAAAATGATTTTCCACTCTGAAACAACACAAATTTGTCTCCCAGCAATTATTTCACCTCACTGACTAATTTTGTTCTGGTTTAGTGGAAAATTATCCTTCAGGGTTGAACTTCTTAGGATTTTTCCTTATGAGCACACAAACTTAGTGAAAAGTCTCATTTCAGCTGGACACTCTGGACACTGTCCCAGGGTCTAATTCATTCATGAGGTCGATGCTTCATGAGAGGGGACTTTTACAGTTTTCTAACCTTTACTCCATTTAACTTATTTTCAGCCTTTTCATTAGTATTTCACTATGTGAATTATTCTTTATTGTTACACAGCTGGGCAAACAGAGGAGAACTTTTTTAGTACATTAATGATCCTGAAGACAGAACAGCCAAATGTGAAACCACTCAAACTGTGGAATGACAAAAGAAGTGACTGAGTGAGTGAATCAGTGTGTGTGTGTGTGTGTGTGTGTGTGTGTGTGTGATGGGAGGTGGCATGTGCTACTCCTACAGCTGGACCACTAACAAAACACCTCTCTCACTGAAACAATGTTAAAATTGTCACACCTGTCTCCCTCTCAGATAAACTCTCTCACTCTTACGCCTTACATGTATTACATGTAAGTTTGTATTCTGAGTGGCTGTCATACAACATCATTCCATATCTCTTTGGTAGGAATCCTGAGTACACTGATTACTTTGGCCTAGATCAGCAGACGCCTGTATCAGGTGTTCATTACTGTCACACACAACAGAAAACACTCCACTCTGACAAACTGCAATCTTCACTGCTGCAGAACAAATCTGCCTTTACAGCTCAGTTACTTTCCAACAGCAAAACACAGCTAATTTTCCTTTACCAAAGGAAACCTGTGCAAAGGCTTGAGGTGAACAGTTAATTCATGCTGACTGACACAGGAGAAAGGAAACTCTTTTAGGACAGTTTGACTGTTCGTGTCACTGTTGGATGGCAGCATGTTGACAGACTGTGCAGCTGGTTAGGGTTACGTGTTGCTGTCAAACATGTGCCTAACATTACTGCTGCATTTAGCTGCCTGAGCTTTACAGGTTGTGTAGCCGCTGCAGCTGAGGGATGATGCAGTGAAATGGATTCAGTCTCATTGTGTTACCACTCTCATTCTTACAGTCCCTGTCTCACTGCCAGACCTGTCTCACTTTCAGAGCACGTCAGTCACTGTCTAAACTAAACCATTGCTCAACATGCTGGGGGAAATTTTAGGATACATCACTACGGCAACCATTGGTGACACTACAGTCTATTAGAAACTGTTGCGTTTCCATGGTGACACTAAAGGAAAGGAACACGACAGGATGATGTTTTAGGAAACACATAAAGCTGGGCTGACAGGCAGAGAGACAGACAGACAGACAAACAGATAGACAGAAAGAGACGTGCAGGCAGACAGAGAGAGAGAGACAGACAGACAGACAGACAAAGAGACACAGACAGACAGATGGAGGATAATAGAGTAAAATACTTCACTGTAATAGCTCTCTCTGTCTGTCTCTCTCTCTCTCTCTCTCTCCCTCTCTCTCTCTCTATTTTTCTTTACTCTCGGTCTCCAGACTGAAACAACTCAATTTCACCCCTCACTAACACTGACTCTGTGTGTGTGTGTGTGTGTGTGTGTTTGTGTGTGTTTGACCAGCACTCATTTAAAACAATGACAGACTGCCACAGAGAGGAGGAAGACAATGATAACAGATTCATACAGATTTCAGAGCCTCGGTTTCTTTATGAACATTGTGTTTGAACATTTGGTTGAAAACGTTGCAGAGCTGCACGCGTGTCACAAACACAGCAGTGAGTCACTAACACTGGTCTTACCATGCACAGACAATAACATTAAATCTGCATATCATCATTACCTGCAGTATAAAACACATATTTAACTTTAGATTAGAGTCACAAAGCATCAGTCTGTCAGAGTCAGAGCCCCGCAGTCCAAGGCCTCGCCCTCTGCACTTGTCCTATATCTGTGGTGTGTTCCTCCTACCACCTGTGCACCTGTCCATCATTCAGTGTACGTCCCAGCTCCAGTTCCTCATCAATGTCCCTCACCAATCGAGTCAAGGTTTTCAGATGCTGCCATCACATTTAGTTCAAGACATATACCAACTTGCTGCACACCTCCACCCACCAACAGAGAAGACTGTCAGCCCAGACCACATGCTCCATGTTCTGCCCAGGCAGAAGGTGTGGCTCTCAGCACTGACGGAGAAATTCAACATCCTGGTGCCATTTTTTTATCTGGTACTTTCCAAACTCCAAGGTAAGGCAATAAACCTAAGACCACACAGGACCATTAGGATCAACACAACTTTCCACACTGAGTGAAAGTCTGCTGTCTTTGGTAGCAGGTCTGGTTTGGGTTTTTTTCTAGACTTAGTCTTTGTTTTGGACCAACTGGCTCTGTCAGTTTCACTCTAGTGTTGTGTTATGGTTCCCCACTGGAAACACTACAGGTAGGACCCGAATACAGACACTGGACTCAGGACAGGCACTTCAGAATGGTTTAATATACAAAAAGAAACACAAAGCTTACTGGAGTCAAAGCAAGCAGAAATCTGAGGAACATAAATCCAAAATCACGCGAGAAAACCCAACTAATCAGGGGGAACATGTCAAATGACAATCTGACAGAGACAAAGGGAGTACACACAAGAGAGAGGACACAAACGAGAAACAGGTGAAACCAAGCAACAAATAAGACACAGGTGAAAATGACAAGCGAGAACAGGAAACAAGAAAACACAGACAAAGGAGGAGAAACTCTACAAAATAAAACAGCAAATGGTCAAAACCAGAGAACTCTAACTCAAATCATGGCATCTACCTATGGTCTGTGCTCTTACTTTGAAAGGTTCTGGTGGTTTGACTCTGCAGGAACTTTAATTGTGTTCCTCTACAGTCCTCTGTCCTTGTTCCTATTGCTACTTGTTCACATGAACTTCATCTCATGTTGGGTTTATTTAAAACACTGAGGATTTGAGCTGGAGAGGAACATTTGTATGAACGTAAAACCCTGCCAGTCCCATTTACACCTCCACCAGGGATTAGCAGTTATACATAAAACATGTGTTAAATGTTCTCTGATATCTGCTGGTAATTTAAATTAATTTAATCAGAGGTAAAGCTTCACTCTGCCGCCAACGAGGGAAAATAATTTATTCATAGTGCTGCCTGCATAGTCTTGCCAGTCATTAAGCTTTGGCAGAACTGAAATTGTATTTGTTGAGATTTGTCTTGTAAAGTCTGAGTTTGTGAAATGAAATCACACTTTTGATGAGCTTTATGATTTTACAACAAATCTTTTACTTTCCACAGACTCAGAATCACAGAGTGATGGACATTAACATCAAAAAGACGACAACTATCCAACACTCTGATGTTTTTCAGTAATATCGTGCTCATATGTTCAATTCTACAGCCCTACAGTCCTACAGCGTTGTCTGTCAGACATGTTTATCCAAAGCAATTTACATATAGATCAGGTGCAACACAAGCAAAGATCTGGTAGGGACAGAACAAGTGCTGAGAGATGTTTGAGTCCAGTCAGACCAAGGTGTCGACAGGTAGAGCTGAAGTCAGGTGCTTCTATAACTAAATGTGACCTTTTTTTGTTTTGTTTTCATTACGTGTTTGTTAGGTATGCGGAAAACAATAGAAACAATGGGGTCTGAAGCAGTCTGTTGAATATTGTGAGGGACTCTGTAGATCAAATGGAGTTGGGTAACTCGTTCCAACACTGGTGGATGACAGCGGAGCAGAGTCCAGCCCCTGGTTTCAGCCCCACTGTGATGTTGGGACTAGATGTCTCTCATTGGCTGAGCACAGAGGGCAGGATGGATCCAAGTTCGATGTTGATCTGGTATAAAGAGTGCTTTGCTGAGATGACCAGGAGCTCAGTCTGGGAAAGGTTGAGCTGGAGGTGGTGTGCCTTCATCTGTTTGGAGACGTCAGTGAGGCACGATGAGATTCATGCAGGGACCGACTGATCATCGGGGGGAAGAAAGGAAGAGTTGTGTGTCGTCAGTGTAGCAATGCTATGAGAAACCACGGGAGCCAATGATATTGCAGAGAGAGGTTGTGCATATTGAGAACAGGAGGGGACCCAGCACTGACCCCTGGGGGAGCAAGGTTTAGACACTTCCCCCTCCGTGATACTCTGAAGGATCTGTCAGAGAGGTGCAACTCGAACCAATGGAGAACAGAAATCCTTCTATATAACGTGTAATCATTCATATATATTAATAATCTGTAATCAACTGTCTGTAAACAGTTGTGTTCATCAGAAACCAGTAAGACAAGGGTAGAATTGCATCACGTTGCTCTGCCATCCAATCACAGTGGGTAACGTTTGAATTACAGAGTCAGTCATCACAGATGAGGCTCGTCCCCTCTGTTCGTCTGAAAGGTCGACAAGTTAACAGTTAATCTCTGAACGTGCCATCCATACTGTCAATATTAGCTCTGTGTGTGTGTGTGTGTGTGTGTGTGTTTGTACAGATCCACACGACTCTGAGACAATTACTGATATCAGCTAAAACAAACTCATATTCCAAACACACTCACCTTCCTCATCACGACAAGAGACAAAGGAGAGAATGTGGCTGATAAACTGCGTGTTTGTTTATTGATGAGTCAGGAGGAGTAGACACGCACACTCAGAGAATATATAGTTGTCATTATCTCACTAATGGATGTTTGGCTGTGATCACAGACACACAGATGAGCTGTTTCCTGGATCACACAGTACTGGAAGTGTCTGATGCAGTAATACTGCAGTAATACTGTAGTATTACTGCATCAGACAGTCTCTTGTTGTAGTGACACACTGCTCACATGTAGATAGACAGACAGACAGAGAGACAGGCAGAGAGATAGACAGATAGGTAGACAGACAGACAGGCAGGCAGACAAACAGACAGACAGATAGATAAACGGACACACAGACAGACAGACATCAAAACCAGCACAGCAAAATAACAATTGCAGGGAAACAACATCCATCCAAGGATGTCAGACGCTCAGCAGAGGTCAAAGATGAACTGTCAGCTGACAGAGGTGGAAACAAAGAGATGGAGAGTCATGGAACTTAGCTGAAACACATCAGGGCAGGCAGACAATCACACAGGTGGGAAACACACAAACTGAAACAGCAGGTTGAGCTGAAGGATGATAGAGCCCAGAGAAGTTTGTCCAAATCATGTTGAATCGTTACCAAGCTAGTTACTTGAATCTGTTCTTCTGTCTGGTACATTAGCACGTAAACGACGTGCTGTTAATCAAAGATGGCAGTGTGATCATCAAACTTACAGCTTTCATGTTGATATATATACATCACTGTTCCTGCTTCACTGGTATGGGCTGAGCTGCAGCATTACATGAAAGGGTTACTAACAACAACAACAACAACAATAATAATAATAACAGATGACAATATCCATGGCCAGAAAATGACACCAGGCATTTGTATTTTCTGATGTTGAAAATTGTTTGGTTAAGCCCTGTTTTAGGACCTCTACACACACACACACACACACACACTGAACGGGGAGGCGGCTCTTTGATCTGAAAGCGGCTCCATTTACCGGAGCTTTAATCGGTTTGTACCAGAGAGAGAGAGAGAGAGAGACGGAGACAGAGATGCCGTGACCGGGAGCGCGGGTCTGCTGCACGCGGACTCCCGTTGCTATTTTCTTACCTACAGGCGTCACATCGACCTATGCTGCCGTGGCACGCGCTGTCTGTCTGTCTGATGGTATTTGAACGTCACGGCTGCTCTTCGACGCTCCCGGTGTGTTTATATTTTTACCTTTACCGGAAGGGAGGATGATCTGCGGACCTCGGTGAAGACCTTTAAGTTGCAGCTGGAGGAGCAAGCCGACGTTAGGGACGTGACCGGACCGAAGTGGTTTGGCAGTCCCGCCAGTCTGAGGAGCCATTTACCGGGGCAGAAGCCTGGGAAGTCTCGCAGGTCGGTAGGTGTCACATACTGGGATTTACCTCGTTAATTTACCCGTTAATGACCCCTGATATTCAACTGAAGTGCGGACCCTGCAGGAGCATCAGTCCTGACACTGACAGTTCTACACAACAAGTACTGAGACTCGTCCTTATCCTGTGTCTTCTGTTTGTATCGAACATGAATATCAGTCAATGGCTGATTATGTTTTATGTTCTGTTACTCACAGACACGGGACAGCTGTGGCATATTCAATCATGGAACTGATGATTATGTTCTGTTATGATAATGTATGAGTGTAGACAGTGGAGAGCTGAAAGGGTCTGCAGCTGGATTCAAACCGCTGTGAACTTCTGGACCCCCAGACCAGACCAGACCACCCTGCCATCTTTATCAACTGACCTTTACAGCTTATACATTAACACCTTCATATATAAAACACTCATATGTCAAATGAATTTCAATGTAAATGAACTGAAATACCTGATCAGATGATGCTGACAAACATCGAGCAAGAATAATATGAAGATAGAAAAATGTTTTTTCTTTTCACTTTTGCAGCACAGCTCTTCTCTTTTTAACATTATTAAACACTGCTTAGCCTGTACCACTATAAACCCTGTTAGGGTTCAGACCTCAGTGTTGGTAGAAATTATTTAGTTTTAAACTAAGATCATAATTTAACTGCACAAAGTTTTTGACATAAACTCAGATCAACAGAGTCAAATTTAAAAAAACTTAAACCCTATTAATAATAATGTTTTCTTTTCACAAATTAATTTGCAGTGGTGTACTTTTGTTTCTGTGTGTGGTCTGTTAGTGGTTGATTGTGTGTTTTGTTTTTATGTTATCCAATTTCTTAAAGCTTTACATCAGACAGATAAAAGGTTTGAAAAACACATGGAGTTACCATATCTAGACATAATTAATATTAATATTAATATCACAAAGAGAAGAAAAACCAATCAGTTTAATAAACACAGTGAACCACATTTAACTTGGTTACCTGTGTAAACAACCGTCATGACGGGGTAGACGTGACAGACAGAAGATAAGAGGACCTAGTGTGGAACGGTGAGGTACACCAGACTCACACTGTGTCTGAACACACTGGGTTTAAATAGGGTCCATAAGCCTATAAAACCATTTGTATCGTATTTGCTACACAAGTTTCTGAGACCTCTGTCTTATCAACATGATCAATACTTTCCTTAAAAACCTGTTGTGTATGACCTGACACATGTACTCTGCCCTCTAAAACCTTTTTTTTATTCTGCCCCTGAAAAAAGGCCCAATTTATGAAATGCGATACAAAATATCATAAACAAAATGATATGGCAAAAAATGGATTTTTGTTAAAAAGGTTAATAAACATCTCAGTTCCACAAAATGAGAATTTGTGTTTTTGACGCGTCAGGCTTTACATGGTTAAAGCAAACTGTGAAAGTGCAGAAGTGAAATCTAACCATAAGTTAAATGTGCTCAGTCGCTGTCGTCAGCAGAAAACACACTTTCATGTGTTTGATTAGTGAACTCTTAAAGTGGATGTTCATGTTCATGACAATTTCCAAATGAAAATGAGTTTTTCTCTCGACTGCATTTCAATGACTTCTAGTTTGTCTCTGTGAGTTGAGGACGTTCTGCTTGTTTGTTGCCAAATATTCTCTAATGTTTTTTGTTTGTGGTTCCTGGGATGTGTGACTACTGCGGATGCAGATTTCTGATATGGTGGCAGAAATATTCAAATGTTTGTGAATCATGTAGTTGTTGTTCTGGTGATGCTTGTGGATCTAATGCAGTCCACAACTGTGTTTTTGGTGTGGGCCTGTTTGGTCCCTCCAGTAATCTGTGTTTCCAAGTGGCTGTGTGATATATGATGCTGCTAAATGGTGAAAACATGCTGACTCTGACGTTTTTTTAAAAACACAACAGAAACTTATGCTGGAGTCAACCAGAAAACAATTCTTCTCTCTGCCTCTGCACTGCTGTCCATCCTGACTGGTCATTACCAACAGGACAACAGAATTCCTCCAACAGTGACTCCAAAGATCTCACTGATGCCATTAATTATTTCAAGTCTCTCACCAGCCCTTTTAGTGTTTCCTCAAGACCGGTGTGTTTGTCCATTGCATGATAAACAGTCAGAATGGATAAAACAACAACTATCGCACTGCCTATTGGACTATTACCACCTATGAGAAACTGCTCTTCTAAAAGTTGATGACAAGAAAAAAGTAACAACAAAAAGACCTCAGCTCTGTTTTCAGTACAGTCACAGGATCCTGCTGGAGATGCTTAGAAGATGGGTAGGTCTCTCTGCAGTTGGTCTCCAGTGGTTTGGACCAATCAAGATGTCCTTGTTTCATTTGGGGACCCCTGCTCCAGCAATCATGAACTACATTGTGGAGTCACGCAGGGCTCATAACTCAGTCTATATTATAGATGCTTCCCCTTGGTACCATTGTAAGTAATCATAACATAACATCTCACTATCAACCCATGATTTCCTTTGGGTCAGTTACTCAGAAGAAAGTAAAGGCAAATTTCCTCCAGCTAAACAGAAAAACAACCCAGAACCAGCTGGTCTGACAATATCTTGAGTCCAGATGAGGGAAAACATATGACCAGGTTGAAAACCCGGCAGTAATCAGATTTAAGGATCATATCAGTGGCATCACCAAGGCTGCCTTCTTCAGCTCTCCAGAACCACAGGCTTTATTCCTGAACTGTCTCAGGATCAAGATCCTCCCCCTGGTTTACGAAGCACCTACTGGCTGAACTCCATAGTACAGCTGAGTTTACAACCCCTGCAGATCTCACCAGTTACAGACCAGTGAATCCACAAGAACCAATGAAATCGGGGAATGCGCTGAAAAAAGAGGAACAAGTGGAAATGCTTAAACCACTGAGATGTTCATCAATTCCCCAGCAACAGATGAATGATGGTGTTAATTCCAGCTGATTGGTCAAATGCAAATGAGGTGATGAGAGAGATTCAGCCTGATCCATACTCACCTGTTGGGAGATGGGTGATAATTCCTCAGACTACTGAAAACAAAGACATTAACATAACATGAGGATCCATCAGTGTGATGTACAGACGATAGAGTTGTTATTTACAATGGAACTCAATGGCCTGATCAGCCTGAAACTTCAGTTGATCATCTTGGTCTTCTTCTGCAGTAACAAGCTTGGAAATATAAATTATTGATGAACAATTGATTGTTTTTATGGAATCTATTTATTATTAATGCAGGAGGTGTTTGGCTGTGATGCAGCTTTTATAATGTATTGATTTTGCATTAATTAGTTATTGATGCAGCATTTATGTGGTACTGCCGCAATCTTGGTTCAGTATTGACGATGTAGGAATAAAGTATTGATGAGGTACTGATGTATGATTAATATTGTGTTGCTGTAGTTGTGATGTTTTATTTCCAGAGGCCAAACAGAGGAACAAATGAAAAACCTGAATAAATCAAAGTGATTTTAGTCTTTTTTTGGATGATGGAACTGTTGTCTCTGTTTACTTTTGCTGAATTTTGTAAAATTAGACAATGATCAGATCTGAGTTGTTTTACACTATTAAATAAGGTACAGTGAATTCTCATTTTGTTCTCTGATCCAGTGTAATGTGTCACCTGTTTTACAAATGTATTGCTGCTGTTTAAATACCCACCAAGCTCATTGACTCTTGGGACTTCCTCATATCCTCCCTGAAGTTAACTGGAAACAAGGAAAAATTCAGCAGGTAGCAATCTGACCAGTTTTCAAGAATTTACCTGGTCCTAATCAGTCTGTCTGTCTGTCAGGTGGTGATGTCATCATGATGCTGCCAGTCTCCAGTTTTAAAGGTCAGCCAGTCGGCATGGCAACCACAACAACACCCTGGATATCAGTCAGCAGTGACCCTGTCTCCCACTGGGTGTGGTTGGCCAATCAGTCAAGTGCAACATACCAAGCCACACCCCCTCTGGTCTTCTACCCCCCAGCTGTGTGGGTACCTGAGCACACACACCTGATACAGGTAACACTCATGTGAAACAAGTAACAGTGCTGATTCAGGTAATACATGTGTGGTCCAAGCAAACCTCAGTGTTTTTCATCCGCGTCCCCTTTTTACATTTGCTTGTGCATTTTGGCATCTTTGTGTGATGTGTCACAGCTGTCTTTCTTGTGTCTCCTCATGTTTATTTGAGCAGATGCTGCGTGTTCATGGACTTTAATCTCTGTCTGTTTCCATTTGGATTTGTTTGCCTTTTGAACTGTCTCACCATCAGAGCAGGAAGCTTTTGGTCCTGCATTTATTAAATCATTGAAGTGTAGCAGCTCAGCTTCCACTGCAGCCTACATTTGGGTCGTACCTCTTGTCTGTCCTGTTTACTGTAGTGCACTAATGTGACACAAACAGATCTCAGACTACATTACCCACAAGTCTCAGCTGCTCCCACAGCCATTATCATGGTTCAGTCAGCAGTGTGTTGACCCACTGAGAATATGCATTGTTTCTGTTTATTTACTTGCATCAGTCTAATTTTAACTGGTCATTTGTTTTTTTCTCAGAACTAACTCTGAATCTGATGATGCACAGTGTTTCATGTCTTCATCTCATCTGCTCATGTGATCAATTCTGTAAAAATGTGTGAATGTTTGGATAGTTCAGACTTAAATCAGATCATCAGTCCTCACGTCCCTGCTGCAGTGTGTTAAGTGATAAAAGTTAAAACCACTTATGGTTCAGATGGTTTAATACAGCGTGTCAGTCCCCAAAATGATGTTCAGTGTAATCCAAAGTGTCTTTAGTGACAAAGTGAGTTTAGCCTCCTCTGCAGTCTGCAGATAAGATGAAACATTAATGATCCCTGAGGGCAAAGTGAACAATTGTCTGTTAATTATTGGTGGCGTGTTAATTATCTCATGCAGCTCTTCTTTAATTCTATCTGCATAAAATCCAGTGACAGAGTTTAACATCTCGCCCAACTGTACGAAGTTTGTTTGTGTTGAACAAAGAAAACCTGCTGAAATCAGATTTTAAGAAAACTTTCTGACCTGAAACCTTGACTGCAGATCGTTCTGGATTCATCATGTTTTGTTTAAAAAGGTGTGAAGCTGCTGACAGATCTGAACCTGTGCTCACACCTTTAGAAATGTTCAGACATGGACTTTGAATGTGATGATTCATTTTGTGTTCAGCGTTTTTATTCAAATACTGAAAGTCTGAAAACTCCTTCACCTGTTTGACAAAATGCCGTTTTAAACAAAAAGATGCTGTTTAGAGAGCAGATCATCATCTCTGCTTTGACGGCTCTGTCTTTACTGTCGGCTGCTCCATCTTCAAATTTTCACTGCTTTGAAAAGGACTCATTCTTTCTGCAGACAGTACAAGGGTCAGGGACTTGTGTGGGCTGTGATTGGACGCTCTGAGAGAAGACAGCTGTCTGTCCAGCTGCCTGTACACGTCTCACTGTCCACATCTCTGCCTCTTCTCTGGCATGTTCTTAACCCTTATTACATGGTTGTACTGTTTTTTTGTGTGGCTCTACCGGTTGCCTTCATTGGTTCTTTAGTTGGCTTAGTGGTTCCTCGTGTTGTAGACAAGGAACCCTCCTTCTGTCATTCTGTAACAGAGCTGGGATCATGATATTAAAAGTGGGAATAGGATCTGCACATGGGATTGCATAGGTTCCCCAAGAGTCCAGATGCTGGAGGTTGAGGCTGAAGCTCTGTAGGTGAATTGCAGGGGTCCAGGAGTGGGTCAGTGATTCGTTTAAGACTCAACAGGAAATGACCTAATGGCAACTGAGGTCAGGGCAACTGTGATGGCCACACCTAAGGCCACATAACCCACTGCAATGTCTTTACCCTCTGCACCTATACTTTAGTTTCTTTTTACCATTTAAATAATTTTAGCCTTATTTAGTTTAAGCACATTATACAGTGAATAAATGGCAACACATGGGATTTGTTTGAGACAACATGCACACTTTATTCAGCCTTTTTTTGACAGTACAATAGAAGAATAGAATAGTCCTTTATTGTCATTGTACATGGGGGGGTACAACGAAATTGAGGGCGCTCCCTCAGGACTACCATACACCACATTTTTTTTAATTTTTTTTTTTAAATAAAAGAAAAGGGCAGAAACAAGAGCATAGCAGAATCCGAAAAACAAGGGAGAAACAGTGTAGTCTTAAAACAGAGACATGAAGGGTGAGGGTATAATATACAATGGAGAAAGTGCAATATGCACAACTGAGATAAGTAGTCTGTATACACATTACTGTAAACTGTGGTAGTGCAATGTAGATAAATATATATATATAAATAAATATGAATGGAATATATGGAAGAAAAGTGAGGTAGATTGGGTTGGTTGTTGTACGGGGGTGTGTGTGTGTGTTATGGGAGTGTGTCTGTGAGTGAGTGTGTGTGTGTGTATCCATGGGTGTTTGCGGTGCGTATGGCCCAGGGGAAGAAGCTGTCTTTCAGTCTGCTGGTGTGGGACTTTGTTGATCTGTAGCGTCTCCCAGAGGGCAACAGATCAAACAGGGGGTGGGCAGGGTGTGAGGGGTCACCTGTGATGGCTTTGGTCTTTCTTAAGCAGCAGGAAGTGGAGATGTTTTCTAGGCTGGGCAGAGAGGAGACAATGATCTTTTGGGCAGTGTTTCTGACCCTCTGCACTGCCTTCCTGTCCTCAGCTGTGGAGCCTGCGTACTACACACCCAGACAGTACATCAGTACGCTCTCCAGCAGCAGCTTCGTTTCCAGGTTGTTCTTCCTGAGGACACGCAGGAAGTGTAGCCGCTGCTGAGCCTTCTTAACCAGGCCCTTGATGTTGTAGGTCCAGGAGTGGTCTGCGGAGATGAGGGTGCCCAGAAACCTGAAGGTGGTGACAGTTTCCACCTGTTCTCCATTTATGAGGAGGGGGGTGTGGTCCTGTCTGTTCTTCCTGAAGACCATGATGAGTTCTTTTGTTTTGTGGACATTCAGGGTCAGGTTGTTGTCTGAGCACCAGAGCGTCAGCTTCTCCACCTCGGCCCTGTACGCTGTCTCGTCCCCATCCCAGAAGAGTCCAACCACTGTGGTGTCATCCGCATATATTATAATGTGGTTGGTTGGGTGGGTTGGAGAGCAGTCCTAGGTGTACAGGGCGTACAGTAGGGGGCTCAGAACGCAGCCTTGAGGGGAACCAGTGCTGAGTGTGAGTGTGGAGGAGTGGTGGGGGCCGAGTCTCACAGACTGTGGGCGTCTTGACAAGAAGTTTTTAATCCAGTTGCAGGTGGGGAGGGGGATCTGTAGTTCAAGCAGTTTGTTGAAGAGAATGTCCGGGAAGATTGTGTTAAACGCTGAGCTGTAGTCCACGAAGAGCATCCTCACATAGCTCTTCTTGTTCTCCAGGTGGCTCAGCACTGTGTGGAGTGTGAGGGCAATGGCATCCTCCGTAGACTGGTTTGGCCTGTAAGCAAACTGGTGGGGGCCGAGGGAGGGAGGGAGGCAGTCTCTGATGTGCTGGGCGACTGATCACTCCAAGCACTTCATGATTACAGACATCAGGGCAATGGGTCTGTAATCATTCAAGCTGTTTATGGCAGGTTTTTTGGGGATGGGGACAATGGTGGACACCTTCAGACATGTGGGGACAGTGGCATGTGTCAGGGAGAGATTGAAGAGTTCGGTGAGGATCCCTGCCAGTTGGTCTGCACATGCTTTAATCACCGCCCCCGGGATACCATCAGAACCAGCAGTTTTCCTGGGGTTCACTGCTCTCAGGTTTTTCCTCACCTCGTGCTCCTGGAGAGAGAGAGGTATGGTGCTGGAATCGGGGGTGGCAGTGACTGCAGGTATGTGGTGGTGGTCTTAAACCGGGCAAAGAAGCTGTTCAGTGTCAAGAGCTGAATTTAGTTAAGCTGGGTTGTTGTCCTGTCTTGTGGTTTCCTGTTTTATTTTGAAAGTTCTATCTTCCCTCTCGTTTCAGGTGGCTTGCCCTTCCTCTCGTGTTCTCCCGCCTGTCTGATTGTCTTCCCCGCCCTGATTGTTTCCACCTGTTCCCCATTTCCTCTTGTGGATAAAAGTCTGCGTCTCCCCCTGTCTCGTGCCAGTTTGTCGTCTTGTTAAGCACCCAGAACCAGCGCTCTTGCCTGTCCTGTTTTCTCGCTCCTGAATCTAGTCTTTGTAAGTTTATTTGGCACTTTGTTTGCCTTTTGCATTTACCTCGATTCTGAGAGATTTTGGTTGTAGTCTTTGTATAATTTGTTTTTCAGTAGTTTTTCCTCAAGAGAGTGATTTTCTGTTTTTGCTACGGCATATTTTTGGGCCTAGTCCCGTTCTGGAAGTTTATTTGATACTTTGTGTTTTTCCTCTTATTGAGTGATTTGGGGTTGTACTTTGTTAAATAAACTTTGTAAAAACCTTCCACCGAGTGTCGAGTCGTGCAGTTGGGTTCGAGTTCTGCTCTTGTCATTCAGCTCCTCTGCCAGTGTGCTGCTGCTGCTGGAGGATGTGGGAGGGGGGTAGCCTTTGTAGTTGATTAGGGCCTGGATGCCCCTCCACATTTGGCACGGGTTGTTATCCGTCAGGTATCCCTCTATTTTCCTTTTGTAGGAGTCCTTAGCCTGTTTGATGCCCCTCCTCAGGTCAGCTCTGGCAGTGCTGTAGAGAGCTCTGTCTCCCGCCCTGAAGGCCGAGTTACGAGCTCTGATCAGGGTCTGGACTTCCTTTGTCATCCAGGGCTTCCTGTTTGGAAAGACCCGGGTGCGTCTGTCCTCTGTGACGTTTTCGACGTTTTCTACACAGCACCTGATGTAGAAGAGGACAGACTCGGTGTTTGTGTCCAGGTCCTGATCTTCAAAAATGCTCCACTCTGTGCAGGCAAAGTAGTCCTGCAGCTGGGTGAGAGCATTTTCAGGCCAGGCTTTGATGGTCAGAGTGGCTGGTTTTGTTTGCCTTCTGAGGGGGGTGTAGGCTGGGAAGAGGAGCAGAGAGAGTCTGATTGTCCGAGGTGGGGGAGGGGGGTTGCTCTGTAAGCATGTTTGATGTTAGAGTAAACATGATCAAGAGTGTTTTTTTTTCCCCTAGTTGCACACTTGACGTGCTGGTGGAATTTGGGGAGAACAGTGTTGAGGCACGCTTTATTAAAGTCCCCAGCGATGATGTGCACGCCATCCGGATGAGCCCTCTGTTGTTTAGTTACCATGAGCTGAAGCTGGCCGAGTGCCGTGCTAATGTTAGCACCGGGAGGGATATAAACAGCGGTCGCAATGGCTACCGTTAGCTCCCGTGGCAGATAGAAAGGTTGGCACTGGACGGACATGGCCTCTAGGTCCGGTGAGCAGTGGGTGACTATTACTCTACTGTCCGAGCACCAGTCCTCAAGCACATAAACACAGTCCCCCTCCTATGCTCTTACCGGAGGCTGCAGTCCGGTCGTAGCGGTGGATGGTGCGGCCTGCTAGCTCCACTGTAGCACCGGGGATTTGCGGGCACAGCCAGGATTCGCTAACAATCAACAGACAACACTCACGGATGAAGCGGTTGTAGGCGATCTGTGACTGCAGTTCATCCATCTTGTTTGCAAGCGATCTGGCATTTGTGAGGAAGACAGATGGTAGCGGAGGTCTGTGCGGCTGGTTTCTTAGCTGAGCTAGCAGGCCTGCCTGGTATCCGCGTTTCTGCTTCCTCTCCCTGCGCCGTCTCCGGCACGTGCTGGGCCCGATAACAATCCACGGGGTGCGCGGTGGTCTCGTTATCTCCAGTGGGAGTGTGAGTCTGTGAAAAGGCACTTGTGATATCCGTTTTTGCCTGAAATCCAATGTCTATCAGGTCTTGGCGACTGTAGATATGGTTGCTGTGGCATGAGTTTGTCAGGAAGAGAGTAAAAAGACATATAAAACACAAAAAGGTGCAAAGTAGCAGGGAGCCTCGAGCCGCTGCGTCTGTGCACGCTGCCATCTTGGCTTTAATTGGTTCTATTTGTAGCGCAAACATTTATTTAATTTTTGTACAGTCCATTCTTTTCTTTGGTTGAGTGGTTTGTTCTAAGTTGGGTTTTCTTTGAGTTACCAGTGAAGAGGGTGCTGTTGGTGCTGGTGCTGCTGTGGCTGCTGAGCAGCATCCTGTCAGGCTGGGTCTAAAGGGGCCGCCCCCAGGAGTGAAGCTTTTAGCAAAGTTTCAGGAGCAGGACCACAGCTTAATTTTCACTTCTGGCTTCTTTGTATATATTCCTGCCTAACCCTCTCCTCTCATTCGCTCATATTCTGCACGTTCATTCGTACACGACTCAAGAGCAAACCACATCAGCTCGAGCACGCCAACATCTTCGAAAGAATTAATCTACTCTCCTCATTCAACAATGGATTTCATCTCGCTCTCATCGTCGGACGAAGATTTATTTGGACAAAACCAAGACAATTACTTCCAAAGCCCTCATCCATCCACGCCAGCAGATCCACTGTGTCTACAGTTCGGCCGCCAAGGAAGCAAACAACTTCAGCCAGTGAATTCTCGGTCTCGTCCCTGGTACGTATTCCATTCGGCTCATCCCTCCTTAACATTAAGGACCAATATAATTAATCCAAAGACTCTTCCACGTCTCCTAGTCCACCCCGAGCATCAGAACGAGGAAGACAAAAGTCCAGATCAGTCCGAAGTCATTGCCACATGTCCCCAACTCATCTGCCTTCAAGAGATACTCCAACCGGCCATCACCTATCCAACCATTCCGGTCCGACAACATGCTGTCGCTCACACCGCCAACAGGCTCCAGCCAGATCCCATGAAATACAGCTTTCATTTAGGATCTCCGACTGGACCGTGGCCACTCTCCAAAAATCATTGAAAGATAAAGGAATTCACTTTAACAGAACAGACAATAAAGCTAAACTTTTCAACACGCTCGTTGCAGCCCTCACTTCTGGCAACAATAGCACGCTTCCTGGTGACGTCATCGCGCCAACCCCAGGTGCACGTGGGACGCCATTAAAGGGACAGCTCACCTCCAGCCTCAAGCTCACAGACAGCAAAAACACCAGCAAAGCAAGACAAGGCGAGAGTCATCCCAAAAGTCAAAAAAACAGCAAGGCTGCAACATTATCCAACAGTATCCAGCTACCAGCCCTGGCAGCTTTAACAGGGGAGTCAAGTGCTTGGACGTCAGCCCCCCCTGCCCTGCCACCTTCATTCAACAACAGCAGCCAGGACTAGTTGGGGCCCCTGGCACCAGGATGCCAGCGCCCCCAGGAGCCCACTTTCATCAGCCCCAGCAGCAAGACCCAGCTGGGGCCCCTGGCACCGGGATGCCGGGGGTCCTGGTTGCCCGTACCGTCCAGATACAGCAACCAGGTTTAGCCGTGGTTGCCAGCACCGGGATGCTGGCGCCCCAGGCTACCTTTTCCAACCAAACTCGGCAATGTGGCCTGGCTGCGGGGGTCCCGATTGCCCGATTGCCGGGGGTCCCTCACCCATCTTATCATGCCTTCTCTCCACAATTAGCCCACCAACCAAATCCTTGGGTGCCAAGAGGGCTACATTAACCCGTTAGTCAATAAACCTACCCGTTCAAAAGAATTGACTCCTGTGGAGTTTGCATATGCTTTTTCCCCTCTTCAGGGATGTCCTATGCGCTCAGTTTCCCAACCGCCGACAAGAAATGGATGACTACTTGGCAATTGTTCTGAACCTGGCCCTCCGTTTGGGAGGGAACGGGTTTTACCAATACCACGTTCGCTTCTGAAGCAGCTGCCAGACTTCAGCAATTCAAAGAAGACACTGGAAGGGTATCAGTTTCTTCTATGACGAACAACTGACTCACCCCCAAGACATCAATCTGTACACAGACGCAGCTCCCTCTGTCGGTTTTTGTGGGTTTCTACAACGGAAGGTGGTTCGCAGCAAAATGGCCCCCACAGCTCGCAAGTGAAAGTCAGAAATTCAGAAGCTTGGCTCCCCATGCAGACATCTACCCAACACCAGTTCCTCAATATTCGGCTCCGGTCTTCAACTTGTAAATCCTGCACTTGTGCCCTTAATTACCAAGGCCCAGAACTCTATTATCGACAGCTTTGCACCCTCTACCCTCTCGTCATACTGGACAGCTTGGAAAAGCTTTCGCCATTTCCACCACCAATATAACCTAACCTTTCCATCTTTCGATCTCTTCACTCTAACGTCCTTCATTACTCATGCTCATTCGATCTTGGCCCTAAAAACGCATACCATTAGAGTCTACCTAAATGGCCTCAGCTTCTTTTCTAAACTCCTCAAGGGCAACCCTGATGCCTTCAACCATCTCCAAATAACCCTACCACCTTCTCTAAGGTCTCAAACATAAAGAACCTCCCCAAACTCCTCGAGGGCTCCCTCTCACTGCAGACCTGTTGGCTGTCTGCATCCACACTATCCGTTTTGAATACAGTGACCTTCACATCGCCAGAACATTAGAAGCCATGTTCTTACTCGCTTTCTTTGGTTTCCGGCAATGCTTCAAATTCACATCCTCTACTCTTCACTTCGATCCTCGCCATCATGCCTGTATTTCAGACCTCTCTTACTTTTCTGAGGGCACCCTGGTGTTCTAAAAAATTCAAAACAGCCTAAGTCGGACCACCAACACCAGTCTTCTTCAAGGTCCAGTCTCTCCTGTATCCCTTTGAGACACTCGCCAACTACTTGCAGTTACAAAAGTCCCAGAGTCTAAATCCATCAGAACCACTTTTTCATATCGAGTGTTCATAGGTCGAGTGGCCACTCGCTTCTGGTTCCACCATCATTTCTGCTAGATACTCTCGTCATCTTGCATTTCTCCTATTCTCTACTCCGACCATTCCTTTAGAATTGGTGCTGCTACCTCAGCCTCTCGCAATGGCGTCCCAGATAACTTGATACAAGTCATGGGCCGCTGGTCTTCACAAGCTTACCACCGTTACATTCGTTCAGATCTTGAAAACCTGAGATCAGTTAAATTTCATCTCATATAACCTAAGATTTTGGGGGTCCGTCGTGCCCAGGAGCTATGACGGATTCTCTGCCGAAGTTTCCCCAAACTCGTCTACAATCCAAATGAAGAAACTCAACCGGACAACGCACAATCTCATCAAGCTTGTCAATAACTTGTTAATAAATCTTTCAACATATCTCATTGATGGTGTTGTCCTTGCTTGTGAAACGCAGCCATTATGTGGAGGGTGTGACCAATTGGACTAAACCAAATTGATGCCGCATCATGGGGGGATTGGGGGTTTAGTTTCTACACTTTAGTATTTCTTTAGACTATTTTTATTACTATTACTATTATTATCGCTTGTTGATTTATCTTGTTAAGTTAGTCGTTCAATATATTTTTTACTGACGGTCTGATTGTCCGGTTTTGTTTTCTGTAATTGAGTTAGTGGTAGTGTTTGGTGTTTGTAATACCCCTTTGTGCTAGAAAACGGCCTGATCAACCATTATATATGTGCCCTTTGTTGTTCAGTGTAGGAAGGTCTGTTTGTCTTTTGTTGGTCAGTTAGTCCGTTTAGTTGATTCAGTTTGTATTTCTTCAGTAAAGTTCTGTTAAGCTGACCTCTTTCATGGGCCCCACATGGCCCCACATTTGTTATATTTTTGTTAAAATAATTTTCTTTTTTTGCATTTTTTGGGGTAAATGAAACCCGCTGCTTGTGAAAATCAACCTGTGTTCCTCGTACTTGCCAGCTAGGCCCCTCACAGCGACAACACTGTGGACTTTGTCCAGTGGAGTCTATTAGTTAATAATGGTCTACCAGCTCGTTAAGTAATTGTAGAGCTCTTCGGGTTCTGCTGTACTCACCAGGTGACACACCAAGGAGAAACTGTCCATGTTCATGATTAATAAAAATGCTGTGAACCCTTTAAACTCTTCTTGTTATTGCTGTTTCAGTGGGAACGTCCAGCTCTTGATGTCGTTCCTCTCCTCCCTTTGTTCTATCACTCTTCACCTCTTCATCCTCATCATCCACTCCCCAAGGTATAAACACACACAAATGCTCACACACACAGATATGCACACACTCACGCACACTAGTCTGATATTAATGTGCTAAAATGTTTAAAGTTCATTGAAAGCTGGATCTCACCAGAGGAAGTGGGTGTGTTCCAGAGGAGAGACAAACCCCTCCTCCTGACCAATCAGATCATCCAGAGGCTAGGACCACATGCTCCCAGGACTCGTCTACTGCTGTCTCCCTCTCCATTCTCAGGTAAGACATCACCCACCAGCCACAACTACTTTCTCTTTGATTACCAGGTAATCTGAAAATTTCAAACTTAATATTTTATTCCATTGACAGGACGTTAGACGTGTATCTCATGGACAGCACTTCTTTTAGCTCTGTCTTCGGTACACCTGGTTGTTAGTTTACT
Source organism: Datnioides undecimradiatus (assembly GCA_008933995.1). NCBI lineage: Eukaryota > Metazoa > Chordata > Actinopteri > Lobotiformes > Datnioididae > Datnioides > Datnioides undecimradiatus. Next base: position 4,171,509 of record WARS01000093.1, on the reverse strand, counting down.
CACCTCATCTATTCAGATCCTGACAAACATGTTCTATTATTATGTAATTATGTTTCCACTTGGTTCAAACCAGACAGTCGGGTTTTGATGTGCAGACATGAAAGATTGTCCGCAGGTTGTTGAGTCAGGCCTCGTATACAGAGGCAGAGCCACTCAGTTGGTTCTGTCGGGAGTTTTTCCGTCCATCACAGGAAGTTCCTGCTTACCTGTAAGTTTATTCTGTAGGGCAGAATAAACTTCAGGGCGACCAGTCGGCTGCCTCTGTTCTACTGGAGCTCAGCTGGAATGGAACCAGTAACTTTTGGAGGCCTTGTGTGTTTTGGGGATACTGTGTTCGGGTCTGAAAGGTTGCCATGACAACGATACTTAATGCTGGGATTGGATTGGCTGTCAGGCTTGCTGCTCAGTGGCAGTGAATATGTTTTTTTCTGCAGAGACACACACATAAAGCTGCTGTCAGATGTAAATAAAATTGATTGGTCAATTTAAAATCACCCAGTGGAGCATGATGGGGAAAAGATTTGAGACTGTTTGTGCCTGTATGTTTATTCTCATGAACCGAATAAATCTGTCTGAGGAAAATGACTTCAACTTTAAATGTTATCTTGTTTTCTAGTGTTTTTAATCTGAAAATTAGAATGAGAATTAGACATCACACAAATGAAGAAATACTGTTAAACTCTAATTACTGCAGCTCCAAACTTTTAAATCCATACTGGTCAAGACTGGACTGAGCTGGACTGGACTGGATTGGGCAGGACTGAGCTGGGCTGAGCTAGGCTGGGCTGGGCTAGGCTGGGCTGGACTGGGCTGGACTGGACTGGACTGAGCTGGGCTGGGCTCTACTGGTTTGAGCTGGACTGGACTGAGCTGGGCTGGGCTGGACTTATCAGTCTCTCAGCTTGTTCATCTGGTGTTGCTCATTAAACCAGCTCTTAAATCATTAAAACAGGAAGTGCACATAGATGCCTTAATGTGTTTGACTTGTGTGTTTTCCTCCAAAGTCTCTGTTCATTTGTTTGAAAGGACGTTCAGATGCAGTCGAAGGCTTCTGGAAGCCAACAAACACACAACAAACAGATTAAACTATCTTTTATTTTGGCAAATGTGGATGTGTGTGTACGTGTTGTCGATGTTTTCTGGCAGAAACTCAGTTTCTTTTCAGTTTACAGCTTGTCAGGATTGATTTGTCTCAGATTTTCATCCCAGTTACGGGTGGAAATGATCTACATGTAAAATTCAATTCTGCTAAATTTGGATTGCAAATCACAAAAAGCACGGCAAATAGAAGAGACACTCCTGATTCTTGAAAAATCAGTGTGTGCTCTAAAATAAAGCTGCAGAGGATTATTACAGAATCAGGGGAAGGAACTGGATGTAACCAATTAAAAAACAACTTCTTTATCCAAACAAATGGAAAAAATGTGTTAAAGACAGAAGTGTTAGACAGAAGACAGAAGCTAAATTTGGGCATTGACTCACTTTCCTGAGTCATGTGTCCCTCAGTTAGACATGAGGCTTACCTTCATCGTTGGACAAGTGGACGTACTCAGACTTTGTAAGAACCTGATACCAGATATACTTTTGACAGCATGTGATCACTGTTACTGTGACAACATGAACGCAGTAAGCGCCAGGTGTTGGTACTGACAGGATTTGCAAACAATGAGCAACACCTAAAAAACACAACAAAACACAAACAACATCACAATTTTGTTTGTTGATTTCAGCTCAGAGTTCAACACAGTTTCTCTCGTGGAACTTGAAACTCTCAGCTCTGTGAGCTTGAGTAGCACTCTCTCTAGCAACTAGGTACTGGACTTCCTCCCAAACAGAGGCTTCACTGAGGGTCACACCTTCACCTATGCACTCAGCCAATTCATCTTCATGCCGTGCACACATAACTGTTGTAGTTTCCATGTCAGTTTCATTTCTGTCTCAGCATCACAACCATCCCTGCAGCACCACTTCCTGATGCCCCTCTGCTGAATTAGCATTTATCAGACATGCCTACACCTCTTTTATGTATGGAATAAAAATAATTATCTTCCCCAAACGAACAGAATTCTGAAATTACCATTGTCTTTACCAGATGCTCACCAGTGCTTACCAGTGATGCTCACTAAAATGTGTAATACAGTTTATCTGCGGACTACTTTCCCTGTTAACTCCAGTTCATTATCTCACACGTTTTCATTATGTGTATAGTTACCATTGTTTTTCATGTTGCACCATTCATCTTAGTGGTGGTAGTAATAATGTAATATATTTTTAGGTACGTTCACGTAGATGTTCATATGACTTCACAAATCAGCTTCCTTCTCTATGTCATACATATCGAAATGTGTGTGTGTGTGTGTGCATTTATATATATATATATATAAAGAGAGAGAGATAGAGCGAGAGACAGAGAGAGAGAGAGAGAGAGAGAGAGAGAGAGTTTAAATGTAGAGATGACAACAGTACATCAGGTGTCCATGTAGATGTGAAAACAGATATCCTCTGCTCAGTTTGTGTTCCCATGAACAGTTTCCCAATATTTACTCAAGCATCACAGCAAGAGTGTGTGTGTGTGTGTGTGTGTGTGTGTGTCTACGTTTGTATTTGGCACGTGTTGAACTCAAGAGCTTTGGGAAAGGTTTCAGATCTGAGAGCTGGAGAGTTTATCAGTTGCACCTGGAATTTAGATGTCACGTCCTAAAATCAGCAAAATGAACCGAACAAACAGCTGAACTCTCACCAGCAAACAACACGTCCAGTCACAACAAGGCTTTTTCACAAACCAACCAATCACAGCCCATTTGGTCATTGACTCACACAAGTACAGAACCGTGTGAGTTTGTGTATTATACAACAGTAAATGTGTGGCATGCTGATTCTGTGATCAATATTACCTATAGATTTTAAAATGTTCTCTGATCTTTGATCAACAAGCAGAGTATTAATTATCTGTAAACAAATGTTTATTTTTGCTGTGATGCTGCTGCTGTCAACAGATTTAGGTCAGTGTTTCATGAAAGGAGCACAAACGTGGAGGCGGACTGATCTGCCAACACAGTCGTCTCACACACACACACACAGAAATCTGCATTAAAAAACAAGTATAATAAACATGTTTAAAATAAATATAAAAAGAGAAACTCAAGAATTTTTGGGATTTCATAATTAAAAGCTGAAGATTTACTGTGTGAAACATCTTTTCTCTGAATTAATGTATATATTATTTTATATATTATGAAGATCTATTAAGAACTATTAATTTTCACGTTTAGAGGTGTTTTCATTTTCTTCAAACTTTCCTCATAGTCCTGGAGGAACGATGTGAATAGGTACTGTAGCAGTCACAGAATGAAACATGAGATCCATTTACTATTCAGCTACTGCGTATACCTGCAGGGATATACGAGTCTGCCCGCCATTATGAAATGACAGGTTTTTGAAATCATTTCAATTAGTTACAGTCTGGTTCGGGGAGGGGTCATTGATCACTAAAAGAGGTCCAGACCATCATGTTTCTCTGTGTCCAGGTCGTGTTACAAGAGACAAAAGCAAGACCAGAGACACCGAAGCAGAAGACTTTACCTCCTCTTCACCCTCCTCCTCCCTCCCGCTGCACCTCCTCTCTGTGTCTCCTCTCTGTCTGCATCAACACAGTGTTCCTCCTCCTCCAACAAGTAAGTCTGCTTGTTTCTGCTCATGAAGTCTGCATCAGGATCAATAACAGACTGGGATCGATGAAGTGATCAGGATCAATAATGGATTTGGATCAACTTGTTCTGGTTCTGAGGGTTTCCTGGTCCAGCTGTGGTTCTGGTTTGGCTTCTGGTTTCATCAGGGTCCAGCAGCCTGAGAACTGTTCTAAGTGACTGGGTCAGTCAATAGTCCTTGGTTTGATTCTGGTCCTGGCCCTGGTCCTGGTTCTGGTTCTGTTGAGCATTTAGTTGGGGTTATGGTCCTGCTGTTAACAGAACTGCGATTGATTCTCAGAGGTTTAACTGCTTAAACTGTTTTCTATCAGAATTAATCAATCAACCAGTTAATCAAACCACCAACCAATCAATCAGCTAAACAACTGATCAACTAATCAGGTGGTTTCACCTGAGCCGGGTGTTGGATTGTGGGATACGTAGTGTGTTTGTAGCTGATGTATGGGACTCGTAGTCTGGTCATGTGTCTGCTCCTCAGGCGACATCGCTGTGTTGTTCAGCTGCTGCTCAGTCGCCTTGTTTATTCTTAATCTGTGCCAATTAGAATCCAGCTCTGCCTGGTTTCCTGCTGCTGCCGCCAGATATTGTGCCGCTCAGTGTGTCGGTACACAAAATACACCAAACACACATGAACACACCAAATGAACATTAGCGGAGACAAGCATCCGCAGAGGACACGTCAGCAAAGACAAAAGGAGGCGACGAGTCACAGAGGTGTCCTCCATCATCCTGACAGCTGAGGTGATCAATTGATTTGATTCATCAATAAAAATTTAAAAATTTGTTAAGCTGTGACTGACTTCTCTGTCAGTGTTTGTTGTTGTTACTCATTTCACCTGCCATGCTAATTAACTCTGTGTGTGTGTGTGTGTGTGTGATCTCTCAGAGGCATTTTCTTAATCTTTTTCCCACAAGTCACTGCTCCTCTGACGCAGACATGTGTGTTTGATGAAGTGATGACTTGTGAATTGAGTTGATTGGCCACACGCACAGCCACACACACACAAACACAGAGACATTATCTCTGCTACTGATCAAAGATCAAGTTAATTATGTTAGTGATCAGCATGGTAATTGATCACCTCCACCAGCTGATGTCTTTCTGTTCAGTCCTGTGATGTCCTGGGTCTGGACTTGAAGGTGAAGCCTGTTCAGGTGATCACATACCCCAGCCTCTGACACGTTAGCTCTGTGTCCTCCATCAAAACCTCACAGAGGTCAGGTAAGATCCAGAAGGACCACCTGCCTGTCTGGCACAGCAGGATGTAGAATCCAGTTCAACAAAACGCTCAACTGTAGGAGGGAGAGTCCGCACATCCTGTCTTTCTGATTTCAGGATGTATGTAAACCAGTTAGTCCAGTTCATCTTGTTCCAGTGTCACCATCACATTATTGATGAGGTCACCTTGTGTGAGTGAAATCCTCTATCAGGTTGTTTCTGGGTCCATGACAATCAGACCAGTTGTAAGTAAAAGATCCAAGTCCTCCTCAACCTGGTTCTCTCTGCTGGTGAGTCAGTAATGACCCCACCCCCACCTGAGAGTTAAAAAGCATAAAACACTGAGCGCTGAAGTTTGATTTTAGAGTAGCACACACATACAGACACACACACACACACACACACACACACACTGTCAGTAACCCTGCTGATCTCTGTTGTGTTCAGTACCAGTTTGATAAAGTGACTCTATAAACTGAGACCAGAGCTTTATTGAACAGCCACAACTATACAACACACACACATACACACACACACAGTTCTCCAGAGTGTAATTGGGTGTTTTCAGGAGGACAGCTCATAGCTCATCTTTAGAGGGTTCTGCTTTATATTGCATACACAATCTCTCTCTCTCTGTCTCACTCTCATTCACACACACATTGTGCTCAATCTATATTGATAAGCAACTGATTGATTAAAGAACCTGAAATTGAGGCAACTGAGCACACTAGCCATTAGCTGTGTGTGTGTTAGACAATATTTAATATCCTGGTATTAAACTCTCAGCAAATTGGTTTAGATGAAATATGTTTTTGTACAAATCCACGGTTAACCCTGAAGGCGGCACTACGAGGAAGCTGATTGGTTCATTGTGACTGTACTCGTGATATTGTATTTGACGTTGTGGGTGCAGAAAGTGCGGTCCTGCAGGACTGATGTCAGTCTGTAGTTGTTGTTTGGTTCCCATACTGCTGTTTGTGTGTGTGTGTGCGGTCGCTCACCGATCCGTTTGAATCCTCAGTATCCAGTATGGCACTCAAGCTGCAAGCGGCTGTGGCCTTTTTGCTTTGTTTAGCCGTTGTCCTGTTGTCACACTGTCCACACATGCTGCCATGCACTCGACTGATGTCACTGCCAAACTCCTCCCAGTCAGAGTCGCCTTCAGTTTGTCACTTTTGTTTGTTTATTAATAAGAATAGGAATAAGAATAAGAAAACCTTTATTTGTCCCACAATGGGGAAATTGTATTGTTGCAGCAGCAGGTAAGGACAGTAAGCAGGTAAGAGCAGTACAGTAGGGTAAGAGCGGTAAGTAAAGCAGTAAGCAACATATAGTAATAAAAAAAAAATATGACTGATGACTTTGTCCAGCTTTGTCCTCTCCCTTTCTGTGATGCTGCTGCTCCAGCAGACCACACTATACAGGATGGCATATGCCACCATCGAGTCATAGAAGGTCTTCAGGAGTGCCCCTTTCCCTCCAAAAGACTGCACTCTCCTCAGAAGGAAGAGCCTGCTCTGACCCTTCCTGTACAATGCGTCTGTGTTGTTGGTCCAGTCCAGTTTGTTATTGAGGTGAACACCCAGGTACTTATAAGATTCCACTTGCTCAATGTCTGTTCCATGGATGTTCACCGGTGAGGGGAGGGCAGACCGTCGTCTGCGAAAGTCCACCACCATTTCCTTGGTTTTCCCCGCACTGATAAGGAGGTGGTTCTGCTGACACCAGTCCGCAAAGTTCTGCGTCAGTTCTCTGTACTCTTCGTCGTCGTCAGTGATGAGGCCGACAATCGCAGAGTCATCCGAGAACTTCTGCAGCACACAGCCGTCAGTGTTGTGTCTGAAGTCCACCATGTAGAGGGTGAAGAGGAAGGGGGCCAAGACAGTCCCCTGGGGGATACCCATGTGTTGGGCCTTATACAGAAAACAGGCCCCCAACAAGGTTTATGACCTGAGGTCTGATACAGATCAAAGATTGCAGACCAACCAAATGGCTGCTCTCTTTGTCTAAGACCTGGGAGCCAGGTCACAAAGGTATGCAGGATACCTCCATCCCCACTCACTCTGCTGCCCCCCTGCTGGGTGCAGCCCCCATTTGGACGGAGCTGTTAGCATCCTGGCTGCTCCTTATCTTAGACCTATGGGCCAGAGCACACCGGAATGTGGGACACCTCCGTCCCTACCTGCTCGGCTGCCCCCCCGGTGAGCGCTGACCCCCAAATGGCACGGGAACCACCGGCACCCTGCTCCATTTGTCTAAGATCAAAGGGCCAAACCAGGAAGGAGCGCAGGCCACCTCCGTTCCTAACCCCTTCCATTGCCCCCCCCCCCCCCCCCAAACTGTAGTGGATCCATGGAGGAGCCCACCATGGAACGGAGGTGTCCCAGGACCAGTCTCTCCAGTGTCTTCACCAAATTAGATGTTAGGGCCACCGGCCTGTAGTTGCTGAGGTCTTTAGGATGAGGTGTTTTAGGCACTGGTACCACGCAGATGGTCTTCCAGAGCTGTGGCACCACCCTCAGCTCGAGGCTCCGATTGAAGATGTGCTCCATAACTCCACACAGTTCGTCTGCGGAGGACTTAAGGAGCCTGGGGCTGATCCCATCTGGTCCAGCTGCTTTCCTCACCTTTAACTTCCTGAGTTCTTTTCTCACCTGGGTTGCTGTAAAGGACAGGGGCGGGCAGGGGGGCTCTCTGTTGGGGGGATGGGTGAGTCCATGTTGGTGTGAAGTGGTTGGATGGTGTGGTGAGCCAGAGGTGTGAAGGACGGGGGGAGTGGGGGAATGATTGAGTCTGTGTTGTTGTGGAGTTGTTGGATGACGTGATGAGCCAAAGGTGTGAAGGGCAGTGGGAGTGTGGCACAATCCAGGTGTCAGAGAGTGGAGGTGTGGCTGCATGGGGGGAGGAGTGGGTGTTTGATCAAACCTATTGAAGTGTAAGTTTAGGTTGTTGACCCACTTACGATCCCCCTCAGCCAGTTCATGGGGTGTTTTAAAGCCAGAGATTGTTTTCAGGCTTCTCCACACCCCGCTGACATCCTGCTGCTGCAGTTGCTCCTCCATCTTCCTCCTGTAGCTGGCTTTGCCCTCCCTGATCTTCCTCCTCAGCGCCTTCTGTGCAGCCCTCAGCTCCTCTTTGTTCCCTGATCTGAAAGCTCTCTTCTTCTCCTTCACGAGAGCTTTAATATCAGGGTTGATCCACAGCTTGTTGTTTGAGAAGCACCGTACCATCCTGGAGGGAACAGTGTTCTCAAAGCAGAAGTTTATGTAGTCCGTTATGCAGTCTGTCATGGTTATGCAGTCTCCCCATGTGGGTCGCAGAGCTCAGTCCACACAGTGGTGTTGAAACAGTCCCCGAGAGCAGCCTCGCTCTCCATAGTCCACCTCTTCACCGTGTGTGGGACCACAGGCTGCCTGTGTACAGCAGGTTTGTACACAGGCTGTAGGTGCACTACATTGTGGTCAGCTCTTCCCAGGGGGGGAGAGGGATGGAGAGTATGCCTCCTTGGTGTTGGCATAAAACAAGTCCAGTGTTTTATTGTCTCTGGTGGGGCAGGTGACATACTGTGTGTATGTGGGCAGGACAGATGGGGGAGACGTGTGGTTGAAGTCTCCAGAGATGAGGAAGAGGGCCTGAGGGTGCTGTGTCTGCAGCCTACTGGTGACTGATAACAGGGCATCAGAGGCTGTGTCTGCATTAGCAGAGGGAGGGATGTACACTAATATCACAATAACATGGGAAAACTCCTGTGGCAGATAGTATGGTCTCATCCTAACGGCTAACAGTTCAATGTCCCTGTTACACAGTTGTACTTTAATAGTAGTAGTGTCCTGGTTTACACCACCTCACGTTCACAAACATAGCCAGGCCCCTCCTTTCCTCTTACTGCTGTCCACCGTTCTGTCCGCCCGCAGGAGGTGAAAGTTATCCAGCAGGACAGTAGAGTCCGGGATGCACAGTGTGAGCCAGGTCTCCGTGAACAGAAGGACGCTGCTCTCTCTGTACTCCCACTGGTGCCGAGTTAGACCCGCCAGCTCGTCTGTTTTGTTGGGAAGAGATCTCACGTTTCCCATGATGACGGAGGGGAGCACAGGTCTGAAGCGCCTCTTCTTTTCCAGATGTTTTTTCCTGGCGTGGCATACACGGCGGGTCTTACGGACCAGCTCTGGGGCGATTTCGTGCCTGTCCGTAGGGAGGACTACAGCACAGCGCAACTCGGCTCGTGCATTGTTACGCTGATATGAGGACGGCGTGAATCCAGATTAAGAAAAAAAGAGTGGAAAAAAACAAAACAAAACAAACAAAAACTGCAGTTGCAGTACCAATCTTAAATACTATATACAAGACTATTTACAGAAAAAAGGAAGCAGAAATAGCGAAAAAAAAAAAGAGGGCATGCAAGAGCTGTTGCAACCAGCAGCCAGCCTCGACCCAGAAAAATAAAGGCCTTTTTGGTTTCATGTCATGATGACGTCAGCCTGGCTGTTGGTGTTTTCCTGCAGCTTAGGTTGCTGTTGAGCAGCATCATTGGTCTGCTTCACACCCCAGGACCTGTTCGTCTTTCTTATGAGCAGATGTGACTGAGAGTTCCGGCTGAGATTGGCGGATTAGAAGAAGACAGGACAGACAAAATACCAAAATAAAAACAGATTTTACTGCCGCCTGCAAACACAAAGACAAATCACCATCAGTCATGAAATATTTCATCTGCTGATTAATAAATAAAAGACAACTGTGAATAAAACATGGGAAAAAGTCAAACTGCTTTTCTTTTAAATTTTTTAATTGTTAAGAAATTTATGAAGTTCATATTTGGCTCTGAAAGTCAACTAAAATAACAGTCGACACTCATTGATGAATATAATTATTGATAAATGATTTCACGAGCAAGGACCACACCATCAATGAGATATGTTTGGGAAAAAGGGGGGGGGTGCACAATACGAGCGAATGAGAGGAGAGGGTTAGGCAGGAATATATACAAAGAAGCCGGAAGTGAAAATTGAGCTGTGGTCCTGCTCCTGAAACTTTGCTAAAAGCTTCACCTTACAAGCAAGGACCACACCATCAATGAGATATGTTGAAAGATTTATTATTGACAAGCTTGGTGAAATCGTGCGTTGTCCGTTGTGCTCATCCTGATTGAAGTCGAGTTTGGGGAATCTCCGGCAGGGAATCCGTCGTAGCTCCCGGGCACGACGGACCCCCAAAATCTTAAGTTACATGAGATGAGATTGAGCTGATCTCAGGTCTTCAAGATCTGAATGAATGTAACGGTGGTAAGCTTGTGAAGACCAGCGGCACATGATTTGTATCAGGTGATCTGGGACGCCATTGCGAGAGGCTGAGGTAGCAGCTCCAACTCTAAAGGAATGGCCGGAGTAGAGAACGGGTGAAATTCCAGATGACGAGAGTATGTAACAGAAATGATGGTGGAACCAGAAGCGAGTGGCCACGTGACCTGACTCTGATATGAAAAGTGGTTCTGATGGATTTAGACTCTGGGACTTTCGTAGCTGCAAGTAGTTGGTGAGTGTCTCAAAGGAATACAGGGGAGACTGGACCTTGAAGAAGAAGACTGGTGTCAGTGGTCCGACTTGGGCGGTTTTGGATATTTTTAAGTAGAACACCAGGGTCTCCTTGGAAAAGTAAGAGAGGTCTGAAATACAGGCATGATGGCGAGGATCGAAGTGAAGTAGAGGATGTGAATTCGGAGCATCACCGGAAACCAAAGAAGGCGAGTAAGAACATGGCTTCTAATGTTCTGGCGACATGGAGGTCAGTGTATCCAAAACGGACAGTCTGGATACAGGTAGCCAACAGGTCTGCAGGGAGGGGGAGCCGTCGGGGAGTTTGGGGAGGTTCTTTACGTTTGAGACCTTTGAGAAGGTGGTAGGGTTATTTGGAGATGGTTGAAGGTATCAGAGTTGCCCGTGAGGAGTTTAGAAAAGAAGCTGAGGCCACTTAGGTAGACCCCGATGGTATGCGTTTTTAGGGCCAAGATCAAATGAGCATGAGTAATGAAGGACGTTAGAGTGAAGAGATCGAAAGATGGAAAGGTTAGGTTATATTGGTGGTGGAATTGGCGAAAGCTTTTCCAAGCTGTCCAGTATGACAAGACGGTAGAAGGTGCCAAGCTGTCGATAATAGAGTGCTGGGCCTTGGTAATTAAGGGCACGAGTGCAGGATTTACAAGTTGAAGACCGGAGCCGAATATGGAGGAACTGGCGTTGGGTAGGTGTCTGCATGGGGGGCCAAGCTTCTGAATTTCTGAAAAGAGAACCGAGAGAGAGAGTCAGCGATGGCATTTGAATGACCAGGGACATGGGCAGCACGAAGAATGTATTGGTGGGTAAAGGAGTGCCAGATGAGGCGACGCATGAATGGCATGATAGACTGGGCTTTGGAGTGGTTTTTGTTGATGATCTCTATGACGGCGAGGTTATCGGAGTAAATGAGGATGGATTTGCGGGACCACTCGTGGCCCCACAGGATTGCTGTGGCAACTATTGGATAGATTTCAAAGAGAGCTGAGGAAGTGACCTGACTTTTACTTGCTAGCTGTGGGGGCCATTTTGCTGCAAACCACCTTCCGTTGTAGAAACCCCCAAAACCGACAGAAGGAGCTGCGTCTGTGTACAATTGATGTCTTCGGGGTGAGTCAGTTGTTCATCATAAAAGAAACTGATACCATTCCAGCTGTTGAGAAGGAGCCAGACACGAAGTTCTGTATGGCTTTGACTGTTGAGGACTACTGGTGACAGTAGAGAGGGCACAGAAGAGGCGATTGACAATAAGTGAGAGATAAAGGCTTGTCCCTGGGGGATGATGCGTAAGGCGAAGTTGAGGTGACCGAGAAGGGAAAGAAGCTGACGTTTGGTGCAGCACGGTGCAAGGAGGAAGCTTTTCAATGGGGAGAGAAGCTTGAAATGAGTTTGAGTTCACAGTTATCCCGAGGAACTCGAGAGATGTGGAGGGGCCTTCGGTTTTCTCTGCAGAGAGAGGACCTCCGAGATCAGAAAAGACTGACACTAGTGTGGTCAAGTCTGCAGCAGGAGGTGATGAAGGGGGTGGAAATAACCAAGAAGTCGTCGAGGAGATGGACAAGAAATGGAAGCTTGTGATTGTTAAGAAGGATCCAGCAGAGGGCCTCAGACAGTGTGTCAAAGAGTTTGGGGCTGCTTCTGCAGCCAAAGGTGAGCCTAACGGCAAAGTAATAGGCACTTCTCCAGCGAATGCCAAAGAATTGCCAGAAGTCTGGGTGAATGGGGAGAACTTTGAAAGCGCTAGTGATAAGCCATGAACTTCCTCCGGCACGTTTAATGAGGGTGATGGCATGGTTGATGGTAACATAGTGGAGGGAAAAATCTTCGCTGGGTATCAAGCTATTGATACTAGGAATGGTACTGCCATGAGGAGCTGAGAGATCGATGATGAGGCGCTTCTTTCTGGAGTATTTCCTGGTTGCTATGCCAACTGGACTGATGCGGAAGTTGGTGAATGGGGAATAAGTGAAGGGACCGATCATGAATCCTTCATTAACCTCTTTGGTGATCAGCTGATCGACAGTTTCTGGTTCGTTAATTGCAGACTGGAGATTCTTGCATTCAAAGGAAGTGGATGGTTGAACAAGAATTCCGGGATGAAAACCATCTCTGAAACCCTTGATGAGAAACTGAACGAGGGCTGGATTGGGGTGGTTTTTGAGAGCTTCAGCCAAGGCTGGAATGTTAATGGGTGTTAAAAGATGCTTACCTAGGTTTTGAGAAGTGGGGTTGTGTGGGCATGCTGGTCGGGCATGGCCTCCACCACAGAAGGAGCAAACGTGGAGGAAAAGGCACTGGGGCATATTACATCCAGTGTCATTGAAGTTGTTACAAATTGAACGGCCTCCTTGGTTAAAGATTGGCCTGCCCTTTTTATCCTTGGAATTAATCATGGGAATGATTACTGATGGAACAAGGAAAGATTGCTTCTGGATGGGTTCTTGAGGGATGGTTGATGACAGACGAGAAGAAGCAGGGACCTTTGATTGAATTTGGTATTGTTTTGCATGGGCAGGAATGGAGCAGTAGGAAGCCGGGTGGGATGGGGCACCACAGAGTGAGCAGGGAAGGGCTGCTCGAGCCGCAAAGATACGGCAATAGATTTCGTTGTCCAGTGAACCCCAAAAAGTATCTTCATTGAATTGCTGAAGTCTGGCAGCTGCTTCAGAAGCAAAGTGAACGTGGTATTGGTAAAACCCATTGCCTCCGAAACAGAGGGCCAGGTTCAGAACGATTGCCAAGTAGTCATCCATTTCTTGACAGCGGTTGGGAAATTGAGTGCATAGTACATCCCTGAAAAGGGAAAAGGCGTATGCAAACTCCACAGGAGTCAGTTCTTTTGAACGGGTAGGTTTATTGACTAATGGGTAAATGTAGCCATCTTGGCACCCAAGGATTTGGTTGATGGGCTGATTGTGGAGAGAAGGCATAAGACGGGTGAGGTCTATGTAATTACCATCTATGATTTGTTTGCGTAAGTTGGAGGGGACTGGAGAGGGATGTGAGGTGAAGAAGTTTGGATGGCGCACGGGAGGGTTAGCTGTAGACAAGGTACAGTTAGTCATTTGCGTTGCAAGGTTTTGAGGAAAAGGATTTAGATTAGGAAGGGGGGACGTGCTGAAGCAGTTGCTGAGCTGGGAAGCTATGAGCTGGCATCCCAAACCCAGAGGTACTGGCTGATGTGAGCCACTGGGAAATAGGCAGTCCTGGCATCCCGGTGCCAGGGGCCCCAGCTAGGCCATATTGCTGAATCTGACTAGGAAAGATGGCTTGGGGCGCCGGCATCCCGGTGCCAGGAGCCCCAACTAAGCCTGGTTGCTGTATCTGGACATCTGGACATTATATACGGGCAACTGGGACCCCTGGCATCCTGGTGCCAGGGGCCCCAACTGGGTCTTGCTGCTGTGGGTGATGCACATGGGCAGCTGGGGGCGCTGGCATCCCGGTGCCGGGCGCCGCAGCCAGGCCACACTGCCGAGTTTGGTTGGAAAAGGTAGGCTGGGGCACCAACGGCATCCCGGTGCCAGGGGCCCCAGCTGGGTCTTGCTGCTGAGGCTGATGAAAGTGGGCTACTGGGGGCGCTGGCATCCTGGTGCCCAACTTTTGGGATGACTCTCGCCTTGTCTTGCTTTGTTGGTATTTTTGCTGTCTGTGAGCTTGAGGCTGGAGGTGAGCTGTCCCTTTAATGGCACGGCTGACGTTGTGGCCCCGCACCTGGGGTTGGCGCGATGACGTCACTAGGAAGCGTGCTATTGTTGCCGGAAGTGAGGGCTGCAACGTGCGTGTTGAAAAGTTTGGCTTTATTGTCTGTTCTGTTAAAGTGAATTCCTTTATCTTTCAATGATTTTTGGAGAGTGGCCACGGTCCAGTCGGAGATCCTAAAAGAAGGCTGTATTTCATAGGATCTGGCTGGAGCCTGTTGGCGGTGTGAGCGACAGCGTGTTGTCAGACCGGAGTGGTCGGATAGATGATGGCCGGTTGGAGTATCTCTCGAAAGCGGACGAGTTGGGGACATGTGGCGACGACTTCGGACTGATCTGGACTTTTGTCTTCCTCGTTCCGATGCTCGGGGTGGACTAGGAGATGTGGAAGAGTCTTCGGATGAATTATATTGGTCCTTAGTGTTAAGGAGGGATCAGCCAAACGGAATATGTACCAGGGACGAGACGCAGAATTGACTTGCTGAAGTTGTTTGCTTCCTTGGCGGCTGAACTGAAGAGAGCGGGGTGTCAGGCACGGATGCGACGGAAAAGTTTGTGGCCTCTGACGGTGGATCTGCTGGCGTGGATGGATGAGGGCTTTGGACGGCCGATGACAGTGAGAGTGAGATGAAATCCATTGTGGAATGAAGTGAGTAGATTAATTTTTTTGAAAAAAAAGTTGGCGTGCTCGAGGTTTGCTCTTGAGTCGTGTACGAACGAGCATGCAGAATACGAGCGAATGAGAGGAGAGGGTTAGGCAGGAATATATACAAAGAAACCGGAAGTGAAAATTGAGCTGTGGTCCTGCTCCTGAAACTTTGCTAAAAGCTTCACTTAAAGGAGACACATTACGGCTGAAAGCTGCTTTAAACAGGTCCTGGATGTCTTAAAAACAAGCTTTTGAACGTTTTAGCAGCAGAACTCTGAAATTCAGCCTCTGAGGAGGGCCCCACTCTCTACCTTCGTTATCTAGGCAGAGCTCTGAGTGGGCGGGAGGCTATGATAATGAGGCACTGTGCTGATTGGCTGCCTGAATGACTATGGAGGGGGAGGGTGCAGAGCGGTGCAGTACCGGTATCCAACATGGCTGCCACTCCCAACGAACAGCCCACAGCTGTACACTATAGCTCCGACCCAGAATGTGACGGCAAACAGCGGAGGAGACGGTTGGAAAGAATAAACCGCAGCCACGGTCTCCTCCGGTCTTCTGGGGCATTGTGTTGGTGTTTACAGCCAACAACAGAGCAATCTGCATGTCTGGCTCTGAGTGACGACATTGCCACACACCGCTAGCTTACCGCTGAAAACAGCAAGCTTCACCTAGTGGGATGAACGCCCCCTCTCAGTGGTTTCACTCAGAGGAGGACGGCCTATGGAAATCACTCCTGTGGTTACTAACAACAGCAGCTGAGTCTGAACGGCCTGTAGGACCCATTTTACCAGAGGGTGGGCTGCAGAGACGATGCAGGACCTGCTGCCTTCCTCACTTTCTGAGTTGGTAGGCAGAGGGTGACTAGTTTAAATATGTATAGGCAAGAAAAAAACTGTTTTTATAATATGTCCCCTTTAAAGTGTTTGTTCGTGCAGTCACAGCACAACTTATCTGCATCATTAGTTAGTTAGTCAGTCAACAGTCAGTCAGTTACTCAGTCAGTAACACACACACACAGAGTAATACACAGACAAACAAGTAACACACAGTGACATGGTCCCTCATGGCCCTCCATAGTCTTAATTCTTCATCAGCTGTTTCCTCTGAGATGTCTGGGGGACTGTTAGTGTGTTTGTGCGCGTGTGTTTCCGTGTGTGTGTGTGTGTGATCCTTCACAGCCTTCAACTGTAATGAACTATTTGGAGGTTTGCCCTCCAGACGCTGATGTGCAGACTGTGTGTTCATGAGAGTGTGTGCAACACACTGTGAGGACTAAACTGAATTCAGTTCCAGGTTTATTCATATTGCAGCACAGGAAGTGTGTGTCAGTGGGATTAGCACTGGCAACAACGTTTATCACACACACACACCACACAGGAAGTGTGTGTCAGTGGGATTAGCACTGACAACAACGTTTATCAAAAATACAACTACAACACAAGATGACAGTTGTTTCTGTGTTTCCATCTGAGGATCAGTGTGAAACACCACAGTGACTAACAACAAGCTACCAGTGACTGAATATTACAGTTGGTTAAAACGTTTTACCAAACAATAATCAAGTTAATTAGAAAAGTTGTATTTTCTGAAAACTTAACAAATATAATCAAGAATGAAAACTGTGAAAAACCTCTGCAAACGAAGAAGACAAGAAATTACAACGAAACAAATTTCTCCCTCACAATCACAAAAAAGTTCCTCCTGCTCCTGCTCCTCCTGCTCCTCCTCCAGCTCCTGCTCCTCCTCCACCTCCTGCTCCTCCTCCCCCTGCTCCTCCTACTCCCCCTGCTCCTCCTGCTCCTCCTCCTACTTTCTGATTGGCAAGAAAATGGTAAGGTGACAACTCCTGTGTTTCCTTGGCAACCCTGTACCTGTTTTTATTTCCTGTGATTAGTGGGACAGTCTGTCACGTTTAATCCTGAATTTAAACTTAATGGAAACCAGAAGGACCAAGGAGTGAGAAAGGAGGGGAAGCATGGAGGGGGGAGGATAATGAAGAAAAGGTAGAAATATAAAGAAATAAATGGGATTAGAAGAAGGAGGATGAAGAGAGGAAGTCAGAAAATTAGATTGAGACACTTCAAATGAAACTGAGCTACCTACTGCTGACTGTGTGTGTATGTGAGAGAGAGAGAGCGAGAGTGAACATCAATGTGACTGCAGACAAAGCTGCTTTATGCATGCGCGCACACACACACACACTTTCAGATGCAGATGAATCGTCCTTTTATATCCTGACTGAAAACGAAAGAGAGACATTGATTCACCCGGAGAGAGAGAGGATCAAAGTGTCTTTTCCCATGATGCCATTTACTCAGCGCGGCTACAGTCTCATTGGTTGTCACAGTAACAACATATCTGTCAATCATCTGCTGTCAGAGGATCTGTGTGTGTGTGTGTATGTGTGTAAATTTCCTGACTTTACGTCAAGAAATACTGGATCCAATATTTCCCATGATACAGCTGGATGGGCCCTTCCTGGTCAACAGCTGTCAGTGTCAGTGATGTCAGTCATTTTTCAGATGCAATGAGCTCCCGTTTCCCATACCTAGTTAAATCATTACAACAACAACATTTGGATGAGTTTGTGAAACAATATGACGACAGAAACACTTAAATCAAGGTTGTCAAACTCACATTAGTCCGTGGGTCGCATAGTTAGATTTCATCTTAACTAGGCCAAACAAGTGCATGTTGTTAGCAGCTCCTGTTAGCTCCTGCAAGCTGCTCCTGTTAGCTGTTCCTGTTAGCTCCTGTAAGCTGCTTCTGTTAGCAGCTCCTGTTAGCAGCTCCTGTTAGCTCCTGGTAGCTGTTCCTTTTAGCTCCTGTAAGCTGCTTCTGTTAGCTGCTCCTGTTAGTTCCGGGTAGCTGCTCCTGTTAGCTGCTCCTGTTAGCAGCTGTTAGCAGCTCTAGATCACATTCTGTAATGAATCTTTATTATGACTCTTTTAAGCAATGTTTTATTAAATATACAAACTATCTGCACAACAATTGCACCAACAATTTTGATGATTGTTGCAGAAGTTGCATCTTAGGTTTACTTTTGTTTGTACATCCAAATATCCCAGCATCCTGCTGGTTCTGACACTGACAGTCAGACATTTCTTTGTCTATTAATTGTTGTGATTTACCTAATGGTTCAATTACATTGTGACCTGTGAAATCATCAGGCTCCTCAGCCAGTCAGAGAAGGGATGGGATGGGGCTCACCTCTCATCAAAATTGATTAATTTGAGAAATGTTGCTTGTTTATATTCTGCAATAACACAGACAGAAGAAGGAGAGATGCTGATTGGGTGCAGTGAGTGATAGACAGTGACAGAGGTCACTGACAGGACAGTAAAATGCCTCAATAACATCTTTTTTTGTTAGCAGGCTACGTCTCACAGTCTACGGCCTGCATGTGAACACAACAGGGGAATAACCTGTTTTGAATGCAGCTTCAGGCAGTTGGTAAAAAGCATCAACCAGGCAGACTTTTACTTTGAAGGAGAGGGGGCGAGTGAGGGGTTAAAGTGTTTCAGTCATAACTGCAGATGCTGCAGAAACAACCACTCACACACACTGTCTGTCTGTGGTGTGTGTTGCATTTTAATGTGACACTGATTAAATGTGTCAGGAGAGAAGAAGAAGACGTAGAAGAGAACACACAGACACAGTTTCCTCCTTTTCTCTCCTCACCTCTTCATTACAAGTCCATTAGTCCTGATGATACATTGGCATTCATATAACACAGACAGCAGTGTCACCAGTGAACGCAATGTCTGTGAGAACCTGACCTGGGTAACTAAGATAAGATAAACTTTATTCATCCCAGACTGGGAAATTTCCACGTTGCAGCAGCAATTTACAAGTACTCAACATGACAAATAGACAAATATACAAAAACAAGTATTTACGAGATAAAAAGAGATAAATACATATAAGTAAATATATACAAAAAAATAGAAAAATAAAATAAAGTTTGCTGAAGGTTACCAGGGACCTGGAAGTGTGCAAGTTCTGCTACAGCTTGTCATCTGTCAAACACAGATGAGGAGTTATAAAGTCTTATAGCTTGTGGAAGGAAAGACTTCCTGTAGCGGTCCTTGAGACAATGAAGCTGTCTGAGCCTTTTGGAGAAGGTGCTGTCCAGCACAGGGTGGAGAGGGTGGACAGGGTTATCCATAATTGATAACAGTTTGTTCAGAGTCCTCCTCTCCACCACCACTTCAAAAGTCTCCAGCCTACAGCCAATGACGGAGCCAGCCTTCCTGATCAGTTTATTCAGTCTGCTGGTGTCACTGGCTCCAATGCTGCTTCCTCAGCACACCACAGAGGAGAAGAGAGTGCTGGCCACAACAGACTGATGGAAGATCTCCAGCATCTTGCCGCACACGCTGAAGGACCTCAGCTTCAGGAAATAGAGTCTCCTGCACCCATTCTTGTACAAAGCTGTGCTGTTGGTCTTCCAGTTCAGTCTGTTGTCGCTGTTGACTCCCAAGTACTTGTACCCCTCCACCAGTTCTACGTCACTACCAAGGATGGAGAGGGGCCACACAGCTGTTCCCTTCCTCCTGAAATCAATCACCTCTTTGGTCTTGTCCACGTTAAGCAGCAGGTGACTTCTTTCAGCCCACTCCACAAATCTGTCCACCAGCCCTCTGTGCTCCTCCTCCTGTCCACCACTTATACACCCAACAACTGCAGAGTCATCAGAAAACTTCTGTAAGTGACATGTCTCTGAGTTGTACTGAGTCAGTGGTGTATAAGGTGAACAGGAAAGGAGAAAGCACAGTGCCCTGTGGGGCTCCTATACCACTCACCACCACATCAGACAGGACACGACCCAGCCGGACGAACTGTGGCCCGTCAGTCAGATAGTCAGTGAACCAGGAGACTATGGATGCGCCAACGCCCATCAGCTGCAGCTTCTCACCCAGTAACAGAGGCTGGATGGTGTTGAAGGCACTGGAGAAATCAAAGAATGTGATTCTCACCGAGCCACCACCACCATCCAGATGTGAGAGAGCTCACTGCAGCAGATAGATGACAGCGTTGTCCACACCCAGACTCGGCTGGTAAGCAAACTGCAATGGGTCTAGAGATGATCTCACCTGCAGCCTCAACTACTGGTCTTTTAGAAAACTTCTGTCTAACCAGAAGAATCTCACTGTGAGTCTCTGACTGACACTTAAAGATGAACAACAGAAAACATGGAATATACCATAAAATCTGGAATGTATTATAAAATCATAAACGTTTTCAAATAATCTCTAAACCCATGTAAATTATTAAAGATTAAAGATTTCTTTATTAATCCCACACCGGGGAAATTTCAGTGCCGCAACAGCAGGAAAAAAATCTGTATACAGTATATGTTATTGCACATGTTGATATTGTCCATCCATCCATCCATCTTCTTCCGCTTATCTGGGGTCGGGTCGCGGGGGCAGCAGCTTGAGCAGGGATGCCCAGACTTCCCTCTCCCCAGACACTTCCTCCAGCTCCTCCAGGAGGATCCCGAGGCGTCCCCAGGACAGTTGAGAGACATAGTCCCTCCAGCGTGTCCTGGGTCTTCCCCAGGGCCTCCTCCCAGTGTGACATGCCAGCAACACCTTCCCAGGGAGGCGTCCAGGAGGCATCCGAAACAGATGCCCAAGCCACCTCAGCTGGCTCCTCTCGATGTGGAGCAGCAGTGGCTCTACTTTGAGCTCCCTCCGGGTGACAGAGCTTCTCACCCTATCACGAAGGGTGCGCCCTGCTACCCTGCAGAGGAAACCCATTTCGGCCGCTTGTATCCGTGATCTTGTCCTTTCGGTCATGACCCAAAGCTCATGACCATAGGTGAGAGTAGGAACGTAGATTGACTGGTAAATCGATAGCTTCACCTTTCAGCTCAGCTCCTTCTTCACCACAACAGAACGGTACATCAACCGCATTACTGCAGCCACTGCACCGATCTGTCTGTCAATCTCACGCTCCATCCTTCCCTCACTCGTGAACAAGACTCCGATATACTTAAACTCCTCCACTTGGGGCAGGAACCCTCCTCCAACCTGGAGAGGGCAGGCCACCTTTTTCAAGAAGCCCCTCATGAATAAAATAATATAATAATTTTAAATAATAAAAGTCGCCCGGAATGGCGTCACCAGGGCCCCACCCTGGAGCCAGACCTGGGGTTGGGCCTCACAGGCGAGTGCCTGGTGGCCTGGTCTCTGCCCACAGGGGGCTCTGCCCGAAGAGGCGATGCCTTCCCATAGGCCCACCACCCACAGGAAGGAGAATAAGGGGCCGGTGCAAAGTGGATTGGGTCATGGGCGGGGGCCCCGGCGACCCAATCCCTGGACAAAGAATCTGCACCCCAAAAGACTTCAGTCTCCACAGCAGATGAAGTTTACATGGTTTGACCAGTCCAGTTTATTGTTCAGGTGAACACCCAGGTATTTGTAAGAGTCCAAGGCCTGAAAACAACCCAGGAGCCAAATAAAACATTCACACTAACCAATCTTTAACAAGCTCAATGTGAGCCTGACAAATGTTGGGACATGATTTTTAAATAGGAATAAAAATCAGAAAGTGCTGGAGTAAAAACAGAAAAATCTTAACTAAAAGACAAAACACAGTCAAGAATCAATACAAATAGAATATGTTGCTTTAATATATTTAATATATATTTTGAACATTGAACCCCTGTTTAAAGGTTCAAACCACTAAAATCATGATGTCATCCAGCAGGTGGTGCTTTCTGGGAGTGGACAGGACTTCAAATACAGAGACACAAAGGGACATGGCCTCTTGTTTTGACCAATCACCAGCACAGAGGGGTATGGTTACAGCCAATCACCAGTCAGGATAGAAGACTATCTTCAACCATACAGGTACACTACATTGCTTTTTACAATAACTATGTTTTAATAACATTCAGGAGCAAGAGCTTGATATCCAGGATTGTTGAAACCATTTAAACAAAATGCTAGAGATTTTTAGGAATGAGACATGAGCAAGTGTTACCAAGGTTTGTTTAGTTGTGAAAAGGTGATTTTCCACCAGCTGTAGAACAGGTGCAGTGACTCTGCAGCAGAACAGAT
Organism: Datnioides undecimradiatus; assembly: GCA_008933995.1. Classification (NCBI taxonomy): domain Eukaryota; kingdom Metazoa; phylum Chordata; class Actinopteri; order Lobotiformes; family Datnioididae; genus Datnioides; species Datnioides undecimradiatus. The sequence continues at coordinate 4,149,614 of WARS01000093.1, read as the reverse complement.
GCAGTGACTCTGGTGCAAAACACATGCAGTGACTCTTGCAGCAGAACATGGGCAGTGACTCTGATGCAGAACCTCTGCAGTGACTCTGCAGCAGAACAGATGCAGTGACTCTAGTGCAGAACAGATGCAGTGACTCTGCAGCAGAACAGATATAGTGACTCTGGTGCAGAACATATGCAGTGACTCAGGTGCAGAACATGTACAGTGACTCTGGTGCAGAACAGGTGCAGTGACTGCAGCAGAACAGATGCAGTGACTCTGGTGCAAAACACATGCAGTGACTCTCGCAGCAGAACATGGGCAGTGACTCTGATGCAGAACATGGGCAGTGACTCTGCAGCAGAACAGATACAGTGACTCTGGAGCAGAATATGGGTAGTGACTGATGCAGAACAGATGCAGTGACTCTGCAGCAGAACATGTGCAGTGACTGCAGCAGAACAGATGCAGTGACTCTGGTGCAGAGTTATTCTCTCTGTCTGTCTTTACTTCTGTCTGTCCTTTTAACTTACTTTAATAACCCTCTCTCTCTTTTTTAGGTGATGAAAGACCATCCCTCCATCTTCTCTTCGCGTTTTTCTTCCAGGCTTACTCTGCTGACCAACTATAGACACAGTAAGACCTGTCTGCCTGTCTGTCTACATGGATTTCAGGGTGTTGATGTGCAAAGTTTGGTCAGTCTGATTCAAACTTGGTGCTGTAATAAATGCAAGGTGCTTCAGGAGTGCGAGCAGTGTTACAGGAGTACAATAATACATTTGCAGAGGACTCCTTTAAAGTTCTTGTGTTGATAACACACTATTCAGGACATTAGTTTAAATCTTGGATTGTCCTTTTGTAGGGGTAAGCTGATGCTGTTTTAGCTTGAAGAGTCTGATGTGACTCTATGATTCTGTTACTGATGGTTTCTGACATCACAGTCACATGACCATGTGTCTGCTGTCACATTGTCTCATCTTTTCACAGAGAATCAGGGTTAGCCAGAGTAAGTCTATGCATCTGTCTGTTCGTGTTATAGGTTTGTTTTACTTCAGATAAAGACTTTTTGCCTCACAGTGAAACTCGAACATCAAATAGCAAAAATCAAGATGAGGTTTATTGATTTAGTGAACTGAGTTTCCAGTTCAGTTCATATCCAGTTGGAAGGCATGATCGGAGGATCAGTGCAGCTTATGTGCAGCTCAGTCTCCTGTGGACATGATGAAGCTGTACTTCAGCTCCTCTAGGTAGTGGCTAATTGATAACCCTGTTATATATATGAATAAATATATAAAAATAATATAGTTGGTGTTAGTTAACTATATATTTTCAGTGTCATTTCAAATTGTTTGTTTATCTCAGCTGTTTAAATAAAGTTTTATTCTCTCTGAGTGTCAGAGAAGAGGGGGGTCAGTGGAGGCAAAGTTTCTTATGGTGGAGCGTTACTCCTGAGGCCGGAGACAACAGCTGACGACAGCAAACAGGTGAGTCCTCAAATCAAATCTGTAGTGGTCAGCCCCCTGACCACTACAGCCCCCCGACCACTGCAGCCCCCTGACCACTGCAGCTCCCCGACCACTACAACCCCCAGAGTACTTACCTTAGATGCTTCTTGTATGTGTGTGTGTTTTTCAGTGTGTTGGTGTGCCTGTGGACAGGGGAGAGGGGGAAGATGAGGAAGAGGGAAGTCATAAGGGAAGGAAAGACAAACGTCCTGTTGCCTCCACTCCTGTCCCGGGGTCGCCATGGTAACTGCAGCTCTGTCTCACACATGCTCTGTACAGTTAATTGTTATTGATTATATAACTTATTGTAAGAACATGATCAAATAATCCTTAGAAGCAGCGTATTCCTCTGAACCAAACCACTGTTTTCTAATGTGACTTTAATGTTCGGCAGTGAAGCTTTAACCAGTCTCCTTCAGCAGTGTTACCATGACAACTGTGAAGTGATGCAGACCAACAAAGTGCCAGTGTTTGCTTGTTGTATTTGTGTTTTAACATGATGACAGTAAACAGAAACTATGTGGAGACTTTGTTTGTTCATTCAGCTGTTTGTTTGTCTGTTTGTTTAGTTGCTTGTTTTTCAGTTGTGTGTTTGTTGTTCAGGGGTGAGCAGGTAGATACGAAGTTGAGCTGCAGTTTGTGTTTGTGAATAAATACATCTTCAGTCCATTGCCTCTTGTGTTCTTTGGAAACATCAGATGAGATGCAGCAGATTCGCTCTGAGATGCTGAAAGCTTAAATGTTGTTGGACTGTTTTCATTCAGTGTCTCAAAGAGCTCAGGAACACAAACTGTGTGTGTCTGTGTTCAGGTGTGTGGTGTGGACTGGAGATGACCGGGTCTTCTTCTTCAATCCCACAATCCACCTGTCTGTCTGGGAAAGACCAGGAGAGCTGATTGGTCGAGATATCAGCCACATCATTGAGGACCCACCCCACAAGAGGAAGAGGACGACACCTGCTGGTCTGTCATCTAAACTGTCTGTCGCCTCACTGTCTGTCAGTCAGAAACACTGAACTGATAAAAATAATAAAATATACATTTTAGTGATAAACTCTCACTTCTTCACAGTTTTCCTCTGGCTCTCTCTTTCTGACAGACAGCGGCTCCAGCTGTCACTCATCTGATGTCCATGGTAACGATGAACGCGATGAACATGAGCAAGACTTCAAAAGGAAAAGGTGAGTCTGGCCAAGCCAATCAGAGAGCAGAAAACAGATGATGTCAAAGATAAAATGGTTTTACTTGTATTTAGTTTATGTTTATGTCTGTCTGTCTCACTGTCTCTGTCTCTCTTGGTCTGCCTGTCTCTCTCTCTCTCATTAGAATAGAGGAGCCAGTGTCTCTCGTCCCATCTCCAGGAGAAGTTAAACTCCTCCCACCGGAGCTTCGTGTCGCTCATTTTAGGGAAATGATGCTTGAGAGAGGGGTAACACACTATCAAACACACACACACACGTTTATAAGCGTTATGTCAGAATCACAATTAGTGGTACTGTTGTGTGGTGACGTTTCCCCAACTTCATGTGCTGCGTCCTGTCAGACAGGAAGTCTGGGATCCAGCTGCAGGTGGACTCAGGTGGACTCAGCTGGGAGAGCTAGTTCCTCAGCAGAGTAGATATGAAAATAACCAGAATGACTGATGCCCGTGGGACAGAATCTGTGATTATATCTGCAGCACACATTTATTGAAAGATATAAAACTGAATAAGTATATTGATTTCTGTCGAGGTGTCGGCGTTTTCCACTTGGGAGAAGGAGCTCCATAAGATGGTGTTTGACCCTCGATACCTACTGCTGACCTCGGACCAGAGGAAACAGGTTCAACCACACAACAAACTCACAACAGTTTGAGACTGATTTAAACTTTTCTGATGCAGGCAGATGATGGCGTCATTGTGACATCAGTGTTACCTGTCCGTGTATCTGCAGGTGTTTGATCAGTTTGTGAAGAGCAGGGTTAAGGATGAGTATAAAGAGAAGAAGAGCAAACTTCAGAAGGCCAGAGAAGAATTTAAGCAGCTCCTGGAAGAGGCAAAGATCACCAGCAGGTATCAGTCATTCATTATTCATCACATCGCCCTTAATTATTCAGCTGTGTTCCTGTAAGATCTGCCCTGAGTCCACCTCCTTACCTGGACCAGCGGGTGTTTATCTGTCTGTCAGATCAGACTCAAACTCCAGATGACAGCTGACTTGCTCTGTTTGGTGCACAGTTTTTATTCCCAGCAGACTGATAGAAACCAAATGTGTAGTTTAACAAAAACATGTGGAAGAATCATCATCCTCACCCCTGCTGTCTCCTGCAAGGTTCTGAATCGTTTGATGAAGTATAGTTTATAGTTTTTATCAAACTTATCAAACAGGCTTTTTTTTGGTACTTTTACAAACATGGAGCGTTGTGTGACTGCTGAAGAAATCAGAGATTGTGGTGTTTAATGATTCACTCTCAGCCAGTCACATCAATGGTCTCATCCTTTTTCTCTGCAGATCGACTTTTAAGGAGTTCAGTGCTTGTTACCGTGGTGACCAGCGATTCAATGCCCTCACTGGGAAGAAAGAACAGGAAGTTATCTTCGACCATTACATCAGTTCCTTAAAGAAACGAGACAAGGAGAACAGAGCCCGACTGAGGAAGATGAGATGAGAACGCTGTTCTACAAATTGTCTGAGAGCCTTCCCAGAACCATCGAGAACCTTTGTAGAACTCATCCAGGACCTTTCCAAACCTTCCAAACCTTTAAGAAAAAGCCTTCCAGGACCTTCTGTCCCACAAGTCAGAGCAGATCCTGTGCTGACTCTCACTGATGAATCCTGGTTTCAAAATCTGCAGTTTCTGTTGAAGCAACTGGGCCAGAACCACAGAGACCAAATGGGACCAGAAAGACCAGACTAGAACCAGATACCATACTAGGAGTAGAAGATATGTGTGTTTCTGAGTTGTCTGTGGTTTTTTTAGATCTTCTAGAACAGGAGGAACAGACTGTGGGCTAATGAGCCGAGTTAAACTGGACTGAACTAGACTTCATAAAGAACTAGAGCACAAACAAAATCTGTCTGTCTGTCTGTCTGCCTGCCTGCCTATCTCTTTGTCTGCCTGTCTGTCTGTCTGTCTGTCTGTCTGTCTGGACTTGCTGGGCCAATCAATCACTCAGTCAAACTTTATTTGTTTTGTATGTTGCAGGTCAGTGTTGATATGAACAAAGATTAACAGTGAAACAATCTAAGAAAGTGCACAGTGAAAATAAGAGTGACCAAAATTGAATAATAAAACAGATAAAAATAGAAAAACATTGTATATGTATAGTAAAGACAATAACAAATTAATAAAAGTGTCATTGTCCCTTAACCACGACTCTACTGCCACAGTTCTGAAATCAAACCTAGAAACTCATCTTCAGCAGATTTGATCAGAATAAAAACATAAAATGTTTCTGTTAAAAATACAAAGAAGTTGCTTTCACTCACATAAAGAGGCTTCCTCAGCACATGGAACTAGACTGAGACAGCAGAAGATGTTCCTCTGTTACCCCCTCTATCAGTGAACTATGTTCCACTCATGTTCTCTGTCACCTCAAGGTCACGTTCTTTAGTGGATGTCCTGAATGTTCCAGACTACAGGTACAGGTTTAGGTTCATATTCTGACCACCTGCTGACTTAGTTCCATGGTGTTTCTCACTCAGAATACTACATTACCAATGAGCCTCTGCTGCTGTTGCTGTGGTTTAACTTGGAGTTGGAATGGGCTCGTTGAGATGAGCCAGACCTGCAGGGACATGATCCCGCCTTGATCTAATGTCGTGATCGCCTGGGGCAACAGTCATCGTCTTCCACACTCTATAGCTTATTGTGCTGCAACAGAAAGTCCATTAAAAGAGCAATAGTTGCTCTGAAATGAATCTAACTACGTCTCACTGAGCGAGACTCGTGGAGCTGCAGTACGTAGCAGTAAAAGCGTTCAGACTGCAAAGCACAGTTTGCCTCCACAATCAGGATCTAACAGGATGGAAATATTTGTTTGACCTCATGTAGATTCATGTAGTTTGTGCTGGAAGCTGGACTGCAGCTTTTTGTCAGTGTCCCCTGCTGCTGACAGAGTCTCATTCACCTTCCAACTCCACTGAATTATAGGTGTGGTTTCAACAAAGTGTGAAATGAGCTTCAGCTCGCTGCTAACGGCAGGACGAGAAGCTCTGTGAGCAGTAGTTTGTTAGTGAAGCACAAATACTGTTACTGCTACTATCTAAGACATGTCCAAGGTACAGAAACTCCTACAACTGCAACAACACATTATGCACCAGCTGTAAGGCTGTTTGTTGGTGAAATGCACTGTGTGAGTTGTAGTTGACTTCTCTCTTTGAGTTTTTGTGTCCAAAGGCTTCTTGTAGCTTCAACATTTTCTCATAGCACCACATATTTTACACAGTAATTTACCTTTCATCTCGTGTTCACAAACTGACAGTCAGCAAGAGTAAACATGAAGCTGACTGTTACTGCAGGAACCTAAGATACCTGTGGCCTGCACTAATCGTTTTGTTATCTGGCTTCAATAATGCAACAGCCGCAGTCACGCTAAGTAGTCACATGGCAGTTGTTATCCGCCCAGTCTACTGGCAGAGGCATTTCTTACAAATCAAGATCAAATTTACACTCAGAAGAATAAACTGACACATAATCTAGACTGAAACCAACACAGCTGCTGCAGCCAAAGTCAGTGAATGTGTGAATGTGTTTGTTAATAATCTGATAATATCACTGATGATCAATGATACTCCAGCAGATCTGACTGTCATCACATTATTTTATCCCTTAAATTCATAATTATGGTTAATTAGATATCATATCGATTATGACAGATGAATGAAATGATTTCAACACTGACACACCTGCAGCTGTAACACAGGTGATGCGGACAGTCTGCAGGACTGTCAGAGTGCCATGCAAATGTGTCACCATGGCAACACACAACTGAAGCAGCGGACACAGATCAGTGACACATTCACACCTTGGGAGAAGCTGCAGACCTGTCTATGTTTGTGATTGGACGGGTGGTGCTGATTCCAACTCTGTGATGTGATTACTCATAATGAGGAATGGATGAGGAAACCCTGAGGAGAAGAATGTACCAGTCTGATAACCAGCATCATGTGACTGTGGTGAGACAGTGAAGCCAGATAATGATCAGATTTTATGTTGAACATGTTTCGGGTCTCAGAGGATCTGATTGGCCCAGCGAGGTCGACCCCCATGTGTGTTCCACACCAGTTGAGCTTTCCAAACAGAGTGAACTCACCTCCTTTACATCTGATGTGTTTTTATATGTTAGTTATCAGGATGCTACTGTAAACATCAAACATGTTGTGATGTAAATCCTACCCCCTCACCTCTAAGCACCACGGTGAACTGTGACTGGACAGATTTTCCTGTCCCAATGATCTGATTGGATGTTTTATAGTGTCCTGACCTCTCATTGGACAGCGTCTGTGTGTTGAAATGATTTTGTGATATGGTGTTTCATTGGCTGTTGTTCAAAATGTGTTTTACATTAAACTGTTCCTCAAACAAACCTGCCTTGTTGCTGTTGTTTTTGCGGTTTACAGGTGATAGGTGTACTTACTGTTTAGTCATGACTCTCCAGGGAACACTTCAATCTCAGACACATTAATGTGATTTCTGAAAGTTCAAGATCTCTTTTTACTTTTTCTACTAAAGACCAAAGCTCCGACATGGTTTTGGCAAAGTGGCCACTTGCAGAATTACAGCCTCCATCAGCATCACATGACACACACTGGTTCAAAAGCCTTTTCCCTGTAAACACTCATTAGAAAAGATCAGTGAGTATCGATCTGAAACAAACATCATCCTGCTTCGATTACCGCTCTCACAGCGTTTTGACTCGTTTGTTCCTCAGATAAAAAATGATTTCACATCTTCCCACTGACCAGCAGGCGGCAGCAGCAAGTGACGACATGCAGCAGTCTGTCCAGACAAAGGACAGACGGGCAGACAGACAGTGAGAGTGAAAGGCAGATAGACAGACAGGCATTGTGAGAGACAGACAGTGAGAGAGACAGACACACACACACAGACCTGTCTGTGTCTGCAATCACGGTAATTGAGCCACCCGCTGTTCTTTGTCTGTTGCCATGACAACCTGAGATCATGACAGAGGAAAACAATTAGATGTTATTCGACAACACACACACACACACACACATACATCAGGAGACATTACAGGTGTGGACCAGGTGCCATGGATCAGGCACTGTTAAATAGGTACTGTGGACCAGGTGCTGTTGACCAGGTGCTGCGGACCAGGTGCAGCAGGTGCTTTAACATGAATGAATCCTGCTCCATTCTCAAAGCAGGTCTCTGAGGTCCTGAATCCAGATCTGCTTGTGATCTTTCTCCCTCCCCTCCTCTCCTCCCTAACCCTCCTCTCCTCCATCCTCCATCCTCATATTAAAACTGTCAAATCATTCTGACAGTAAAATGTTTTCTCCAACAGCTTCAGACTGTTTCACCAGCAAATTACCTGTCAGAGAGTGTGTGTGTGTGTGTGTGTGTGTATGTGTGGTAATTGTTGGTTAAATTTATCCTGCTGTCTGGACAGTTGGTGTTTGTTGGATCGAGATGTTTCATCTCCTGGATACAAATTCAGCTTTTATTGGTATTCACACACAGAGAGAGAGAGAGAGAGAGAGAGAGAGAGAGAGAGAGAGAGAGAGAGAGAGAGAGAGAGTCAGACAGATTCTTACTATACCAGTGAGGACCTTCTCAGATCAAACTACAGTTCTTCTTTTTACTGGGTTGTTTCCTACCTCTAAAACAAAACTGCTGCGACCGTGTCCTGCATCCTGCAGAGTAGTGACCTTGTGCAGTGATGCTCTGCTCCCAGTCCTCCTGCCATGCTTGGATCTCTCCCTGGAAGTCCTGCTCTGTGACCTCCATCTGTGACGTCCTCTGGACCTCCTCCACTGTGTGAGCGCAGAGACCCTTCAGCTGCACCGTCAAACTGGAGAAGAAGAAGAAGTAGTAGTGTGTGTCTGCGGATGCAGCAGCAGGGCGGGTGGAGAGCAGCGATTGTGTTGCTGCAGCTAAAACACTGTGTGTGTTCTCAGTTCTGTGTGTCCTGATGGAGAAGCAGAGCTCCACCTGTCACAGTTCAGGTGGTTGGTGCTGAGTCTCCTCCCTCAGATGCCTCAGAGCGGTGTAGCAGAGCTCTCCACTGACAATCTGACCCTGAATTCACGCTGTACAACCCCGCAAATGTGGGAGGAGACAACCAGCATGTCCTCCTGATCTGACGCAGACACTTCCCTCTGTGACTCTGCAGCTTCTCCACTGCTCAGGCTGCTGGTTGCTCTCTGGAGACAAACATCAGCTCCATCAGCCTCCATCAGCTCCATCAGGCTCCGACTCAGGCTGAGGGTCCAGCTGCACGGTGACCATGTGACAGTGGACAGGTAGCGAAAATTCAGTTTGGAAGACGATTATCCCTCATGCTTTGTCTTGTAGCACAGACATTTCCCAACTTTACTGAGATGTCAGCTGTGTAAACATTAGCTTTATTTATTATATTTATTTGTCTCTCCTGATTGAAATTTGCACAGGCAGCTTCAAAAAAGCATCAGTGCTCAGAAACGGCCACATAATGTCCTGAACTTCTGGTCCTGCTGGAGATCACCTGATGTAACTCAGCCTACTGACTCACAGCTGTTACACCTGGCAGCTGCTGAAGGCTTATTACTGTGCTGTGTTCATATGTGTGTGTGTGTGTGTATGTGTACATACATATAACCATGGACAAAGCATGTAATAGAGATACAACTTCCTGAGTTGATTCAGAGGTTTAATAAACAGCAACAGAAAGAGTTAATTTACGATTCTTGTTGAAAGGCAGAAGATCTGCACGAATTTGATAACTGATTATTGATTACTGATTTGATTATTTTAAAAAAATATGTGTTGACTCTTTCCTGTCCTGTCCCCTGTGATTACACTGTGTTGAAGCTTTGATAAAGCCTTGTTGAAGCTCTGATGAAGCTGTGTTGAAGCTTTGATGAAGCTGTGTTGAAGCTCTGATGAGGCTGTGTTGAAGCTGTGATGAGGCTGTGTTGAAGCTGTGATGAGGCTGTGTTGAAGCTGTGATGAAGCTGTAAGTCTGGTGAGCCTCCAGCAGAGGGAGGCAGAGCTCTGATGGTGCAGCTCTGTGTAACGCTAAAGGATGCTGGGAAGGAGGAGGAGGAGGAGGATGACGCCAGCAGAGGCTGCAGAGATGCTCTTTCCTGTCCTGTCCCCAGGTTGTCAGACCTACCAGAGCTTTACAGTGATCGACAGAGCTAAACAAAAAAATATACACTTGAAGATTTTTTCAAAAAGTTTTGTTTCAGATGTTTTATTAAACACTGAATGTTTTTAACTTCTGTCAATGCAGGATCCTATTGATCAGATTTATGAAAGGATCAACTGTGATGAAGCTGTGTTGAAGCTGTGATGATGGTGTGATGAAGCTGTGTTGACGTGTTGATGAAGCTGTGATGATGGTGTGTTGAAGCTCTGATGAAACTGTGTTGAAGCTCTGATGAAACTGTGATTAAACTGTGTTGAAGCTGTGATTAAACTGTGTTGAAGCTTTGATAAAGCCGTGTTGAAGCTTTGATGAAGCTGTGTTGAAGCTTTGATGAAGCTGTGTTGAAACTTTGATGAAGCTGTGTTGAAGCTTTGATGAGGCTGTGTTGAAGCTGTGATGATGGTGTTATGAAGCTGTGTTGACATGTTGATGAAGCTGAGTTGAAACTGTGATGAGGCGCTTTTGAAACTGTGTTGAAGCTCTGATTAAACTGTGTTGAAGCTCTGATTAAACTGTGTTGAAGCTCTGATTAAACTGATTTGAAGCTCTGATGAGGCTGTGTTGAAGCTGTGATGAGGCTGTGATGAAGCTGTAAGTCTGGTGAGCCTCCAGCAGAGGGAGGCAGAGCTCTGATGGTGCAGCTCTGTGTAACGCTAAAGGATGCTGGGAAGGAGGAGGAGGATGACGCCAGCAGAGGCTGCAGAGATGCTAACAGCATCGACACACAAACACACACTGACAGGAGCTAACTACTAATAGAGATAGACAGAGACATAGACAGAGAGGCAGACAGACAGATGGAGAAAGGCTGAGGCTGGTAACAGAACAAGCACACAGTCACACTCTCTCTCACACACACACACACACAGTGAGCTGCAGTGAGGCTAACTGGTTAGCATGGTCAGGATAGAAGGCTAGCCCACTGACACGCGCACACACTACATACACACACACAGACATTCAAACATACATATGCTGCACAAAGACACACACAGCAATGCAGTGTCGTAAGCTTCCAGTTGGATGGTGAGTGATCTACATCTTTCGTGTGTGGTGGGTTAGGCCTGAACTGTCAGTGTGTGTATGTGTGTGTGTGTGTGTGTGTGTACTGGCTGTTGATGTAGTTGCTACAGAAACATTCATGTATTGCAGCTTTGCAGTGTGCTGGTTCCTGTGGCAGCATTGGGTTACCTGTCACAGGTTCACCTGTCTTGCATCAAACACACGAGACCAGTTTCAGAGAGTTTCAGGAAATGTGTTCATACAATACTGCAGAACAACCACAGCATACAAGTGCAAGTACAAGTACTACTGCTACTCCTGTTATTGCTTCTGCTGCTACTGCTATTGTTAGTACTACTACTGCTACTACTGTTACAGGCTGGAACTGCATGGTGTAGATGACTGTGAGGTCACAGACTGTACAGTGACAAACTGTGTGGTGTGTTGTGTTGACATCTTCATATGTCTGTTTAACTGTATGTTGATAGGTCCAGATGTAGTCGAACTTTAGATTGACAGACAGCTGATTGGGGGCAGAGCCTGCAGGTGGTAGTAATGGCAAAGCGGGGAGCAGGGGGACGGGGGAAGGGAGAGCGATCTGATGCCATGGCAACTCTCCAAGCAGCCAACGAGGAGCTGAGAGCCAAACTGACGGACATCCAAATAGAACTGCAACAGGAAAAGAACAAGGTAAGGAACACAACACTCGGATTACTACTGGAGTTTAGTGTTGTATTCATATTACTGTCTGTTCTAAGGTCAGCCGTCTGGAGAGAGAGAAGAGCCACGAACTGAAGGCAGAGCATCACCGGGCAACGGTCACCGTGACAGAGCTGAAAACTAAACTCCACGAGGAGAAACAGAAGGAGCTGGCTGTTGCAAGGGAGACACTGTTACGACAACATGAGATGGAGCTAATGAGAGTCATCAAGATTAAAGACGGGGAGATTCAGCGTCTGAATGGACTGGTGCTCACTCTGAGGGATGGATCCACAGACAAGGTGATAATCCTGGTCCACATTTGTCTCAGCATGTGGATATCTATCTGACTGTTTGCATAGTTACTGTCTATTTACCTCTGTCTCCATTCTCAGGGGAGAGGACAAAAAATTCCTCCTCCTGTTTTATTTCAGGTGTATTGTCCCACACTTATCCAGGACCACATTGTGATTGCTCACTAAAGTAATTCACATACACTTTTCCAGCATCCTCAGTCCCGTAGTTTTCCTGTGGGGATGTTGCCTGATGTATATAAAACCCTCCAGTGTGTTTAGGCCTCCCTCACAGGTTAATCAGGACCCTGATCAGGACCCTGATCAACTGCTGAACATCATGGGAAGTCTCCCAGCAGACTAGGTCTATAGCATTATAACTAAGGGCTGGCTCAAGCCCAACTCCCCCAGGCAGAACAGTCACTCCCTACAATATGAAATTGTATGAGACCTGAGGCAAACCCGTTCTCAAGGAGCTGAAGGGGGAACTTCCCTGATCTCAGTGCTTCTGATGCCTGCTGTTTGGTGATTTCCATCATGGACAGGTCATTGTGCCAACGTGGCCGCACCTGTACACCAAAGCTGACCTAACGGTGAAATCATCCTTTCTAGATGTCAGTAGCATCTCTTCTTTACTACCTTTACTACCAGCAGACTTTCCACACACACTCACACACATACACACACACACACACACACACACACACACACAACACGACTAAAATAGCTGATTCAGATCATAGATACAGCTCGCTCCCATTCAAGACTGAGCTGTCAATGTCAAGCTTTCCAGACTCGTTGTTGCCTGAGCAAGTGTGCGTGCTTGTCCCTATTTATCATCTTTATAGAGCTCTTGGCTTTAAGCTTCATTTCGTGATTTGCAGTTTCTCTTTCTGGATGTTTTATTTTGCACATCTTCCTTTTGTGTCTTTGAACCTCTTTCTACTGCTTCTTGCTTCTGTTTCCCGTCAGTTTTATCAGCTTCTATATTAATTGGTTGATTGGTGTCACCTGTGTCTGGTTAGTCTTCCCTCCTTAGTGTGTCTATATTGTTTGTCAGTCCCCTCGCTCTCTGGCAGTTTTGATCATGCATATGATTTTCCAGAGTTTCCTGTCTTCCACGTGTTTCCTTGTTGTCTCTGATTTGTGGTTTCACTGGCTTTGGTTTTATGCACTTTGTATTTAGTTCCCCCCTTAGATGTATTGATTCTGTTGGACTGATTCCTTGTTTTTACTCTGCCTGCCTCGACCCCTTGTAAACCTTTGCCTTTTATTTTATTAAAACCTTTGAAGTCTCTACCCTCTGCACTTGGATCCATCCCCTTATGATTCCCCTGTTTCTTGTGTAGCACAAGACCTGACGCAGCACCTTATGTTTGAAGTATGTTGCTTCCCTTGTTTGTCGTCATGTGGTTATAATTTGTTTATGCACTGATGCTTTTGGACAAATGAAGTTCTCAACCTGTGAATTATGTAACTTTGATTTGGATGGATGTAATTGATCAGAATTAGAATCTCTTTATTGGCCAAATGTACAACGTACACAGGAATTTTACCTGGTGTAGCAGCATCCCTTAACGTTAAATAAAAGTTAAATTAGCAAAAAAGAAAACAATATATACAATTTAGAAAAATAAAAACTGGAATATATACAGTGATGAATACAGGCAAGAGATGGCAAGAAATGGCTGTTGCCGTGGATGGTGCATGCAGAGATGGGGGGTGTGTGCTACTGTTTTAAGTGTCTTTGGAAATGGTGGGGGGTAGGGATCTGGGAGGGTTTGTTCAGGAGGGAGATGGCTTGGGGGAAAAAACTGTTCAAGTGTCTGGTGGTTTTGGTCTTGATGGACCTGAACCTGCGACCTGATGGGAGAGTTGTGAGCTGGGTGTGATGGGTCCCCCACTATCCTTCTAGCCCTCTGTCTGTATCTGACATCATGCAGAACACACACAGGCACCTGTTCGAGGCCTGTGAGATGACTGGCTGTTCGCACGATGCATTCCAGTCTGTTCTTGGTGTGGGCAGAGGATGTGGGGTACCACACAGTGATAGAGGAGGAGAGGACACTTTTGATGGTGGCCCTGTAGAACTGGGTGCGAACCTTGGGGGAGACGTTCATCTTACAGAGCAGCCTGAGGAAGAACATCCTCTGGTGAGCCCGCTTGATGACTATGGATGAGTGTGTCTCCCATTTCAGGACGCTGGTGATGGTGGTGCCCAGAAACTTCACAGAGTCCACCACCTGTACTGCAGTGTTGTTGATGAGAAGTGGGGGGTGTGAGGGTGAGTGTTTACGGAAGTCCATGACCAACTCCACTGTCTTGGTGATGTTTAGCTCCAGGTTGTTAAGTGCACACCATGCTGCCAGCTGTGACACCGTGTTCATGTAAGCTGACTCATCATCGTCCTTGATGAGTCCCAGGACCATGGTGTCATCTGCAAACTTAACCAGCTTGATGGAGGGGTGGCTGGAGGTGCAGTCATTGGTGTAGGGAGAACAGATAAGGGGAGAGGACACAACCTTGTGGAGCTCCAGTGTTGGTGGTGAGAGGGGCTGACAGGTGGCTGCCAACCTGCACTTGTTGCTTCCTGTTGGTGAGGAGGTCCGTAATCCACTCACAGATGGGGCGGGGTACCTGCAGCTGTAGCAGCTTGGTGTACAGGCAGTCTGGGAGGATGGTGTTGAAGGCCGAGCTATAATCCACAAACAGGGGCCCTGACGAAGGAGCTTGGTTGGCCCAGGTGCTGGAGTATGTGGTGGAGGCTGAGGTTGATGGCGTCGTCTGCAGAGCGATTTGCTCTGTAGGCGAACTGTAGGGGGTCCAGGAGGGGGTTGGTGATTGGTTTGAGGAAGGATAGGATGAGTCTCTCACTGGAGACAGTGGAACAGCAGGGGGTCTCTCAAACCTAGTGTAGAAGGAGTTGAGATCGTCAGCAAGTCCGGGGGAGGGGGTGACAACAGGGCTTTTTCCTTTGTAGTTGGTGATGGTCCTTAGAGTACTCCATACAGCTGCAGGGTCGTTGGTGTCTGACTCACGCTCCAGTCTGGCTCTGTAGTCCTCTTTAGCATGTTTTATGGCCTTCTTGAGGTCCTGTCTGGCCAGCCTGAATGTGTCCATATCACCCTCTCTGTACGCCTGCTCTTTCCGACGTCTGAGCTCTCTGAGCTGCTTGGAGAACCAGGGCTTTTGGTTATTGTACCGTGTGATGGTTTTGGTTGGGAGGCAGACCTGTTCAGATACTGACTGATACTGTTCCACCTGCTGCACCAGCTCTGTTTGCATCTCTTCCAGGGAGGCACTGTGTCAACATCCCTACAGCCTGTTGTTGTAGCCTGGGATCAGACACCAGTGTCCCCAGCTTCACCAGCTGCTCGACTGGCAACAGACCTCATGTGGTGGTGTGGTGTCATTCAAGCCTGGCTTGAATGGGTTTGACTGGGCCCCAGCTTGACATGACTGGGATTGACTGATAATGACTAATGAGTGAATGATCTCACCCTTCTTTCACCCGTCTTTCTTCAGATGTGAAGGAATATTTAAGATTCTCTGTCACTTACTCTTCAGGTAAGGAGCGCCCTGTTAGCAGAGGTGGAGGAGGCAAGGAGGAACTGGGAAGTAGAGCGTTGTCGCCTCCAGCAGGAAGTTCAGGAGCTGCGAGGAGCAAAGAAGAATGCCGAGGAGGCTCTGACATCAGCTCAGCAGGCCTGTCAGGCCCGAGCAGCTGAACTGCGAACAGCTCATCACCAACACCAGGAGGAGCTGAACAGGACCAAGAGAGACTGTGAGAGGGAGATCCGCCGCCTGGTACGAATCACAAACACACACTACTGTTTACCTTGTTATTGTATTTTTGGTCCAGGAACCTTCGTAAACTGCAAAAAACAGAGATAATATTGTTCTATCAGCTTCATGGATGTTGATTAAACCTGGGGCTGAATTCACAAAAGCATCTAAGGCTAAAAGCGTCTTCCAACACATGGAGGACATTCTAGGCTGTATCCGTGTCTGTAAGGGAGGTGGGGTGTTTTAAACATTAATATGAAACTCCTCTGTCAGTTTTCATCCTCACCTGATTACAACCACATTGATTTCTTGTTTTTCTGTCAACTGGCCGGTCTGCCTTTAATTTAAATCCCATCATGAGCAATGTCGTTTAGCTGTTGTAATGTGAGCTGCAGGTAGATTATTCCTTCTGGATCTACACAAAACTATCACTGGATTATTTGTATTATTTCTTGAACCTAAAATACTCTTCAAACCTTATGGAATGAGCTGCAATAGATTGATTTCTATGCTAATTTCAGGACTACGTGCTAAAACTGTTGTTTCATTTAAAGTGGTGACATCCTTTGAAACACATGCTTTGCAAACCTCAAACTGATGTAGTGTAAAAAGGGGGAAAGACTTATGTTTGTGTGTGTTTTACAGAAGAATAAAGGACTGGTGGAAGTGTCATGCAGGATCCAGAGTGAATGGGACTGAGATGAATAAACATGTCAGTCAATCACTGCTGGTCAGAGGGACAACTGCACCACCTTGTTTAACCTGCTGCCACCATGACCCACCCACAGGTGTATCGACCCAGCGGTGGGCATGTTAGTTTCTGTGGAATAATCTTTATTTAACATGGAGAATAGCAGAAATTTGATGAGCAGATGGCTGGAGACAAACCGAAATATTCAGCTAAACACATCAGATATAATCGAATGTGCTGTGATAGAGACCTATGCCTCCTCTTGAGCCCAGGTTAATGTTATGATGACAGTAGATAAAGGCGGCAGAGAATTTTGTGAAATCGATTTTGAGAAAACAACAGTACAGTACAACAACAATGTTGCCGGACACTTGTCATTCATAAGCTGTCTATTAGACGAGATGTTGAACATAGACAGCATGGACTGGGGGAAAGTCAACAACCACAATACTCAATTCAACAAATGATTGGTTCATCATGTGATGTTTGTGTCTCTTGAGTCAGTCTTTCCGTCTGACGAATCTCTTTGATGATTTTAAGTTCATTATCCAAACACAGAGTCATTAATAAACAGAAAGCAGTGTGTGTCTCACTCATGAACACTACGAATGAATAAATTATTATTAACATGGGAAACAAAGACTGACTGAGACAGAGACTGGTCCAATACACAGACACTGAGAGTCAAACACAGACCTGTACAACACCAACAGCCCACAGACACAACAGACTCCATTTACAGACCAAACTATGTCTCACTGCCCTGAATTCAACTCATATTACTGAGCTTTACTGGGGGAAACGAGCTCCAAATATTCATTCATAATTTGTGGTTTAACAGTTTCTTTGTCTTTGAAAGAAGGTTTGCTGTCACCTGTTAACAACATGAGATCTATCATGTGGCTTTGTCCAGCGCGAGAGGTCCACTGGCTGAGTACATATGATTATATCATCATCACCACGGGACAACACTGTGTTTCCAGAAGAGAGAGAAAAATGTGTTTGTTTGCTGACCTCACTTACTTTTAGAAATTAGTTTTCAAGGCACACAACCAAAGCATCTTAGTTAGTTTAGTTACTGTGACTTTACCATGCAGATTCCTCCTGTTAAAGGATCATATTCATTGATAGCTCCTCATGCAGCTGCTGTGTGTTGCTGTTGGTCTTCTGTCCCGGTCAGTCACATCTAAATTTCCTAGAGTCTGTTCAAGTCAGGTCTGCAGTGTTTGGGTGCTCTTCAGAGGGTGTTAGAGTCTTAGGACCTCTATTGTTGAATATTAATTAATAATTAATTATAAGACTGCAAAATTTGTGATCCTGGAAGAACTTTACATGGAAGCCTCTGGTCCTTCTGACTGATCCAACATGTGAGCAGTTGATAAGAACCCACATCGTGCACGAAACAAAGCTGTTACTGACTTTACAAAGTAACTCAGTCCCAATGTGAACCAGCATCACAGAACCAGGAGAACAACCTTTACACCATGATTCCAGTCGTTACAGGTACACTCACCTGATGGTGATGTCACTCAGGTAGATCACCTGCAGACCAGCAGGTAAATTTATTATGTACTAAGTACTAAGTATGAAGTCATGAGACATGATGAAGTAAAGACAAGCAGAAAGGAGACAGACTAACTCACCTGATCTGCAGGTTCATGTTCACCTGTTTGATTTTACATTTTGACTCTTCTAACGCCGCCCTTTACCGGTCTGTCTCACTCCACTCCTGAACTGTCTGTCTAACCCCAGCCCCTTACCTGTCTGTCTGTCTAACCCCAGCCCCTTCCCTGCCTGACTAATCTTGTCCTGACTATTGTCGGTTTCTCTATCTGTCTGTCTCTAATCTGACTTCCTGTCTGTCTACCTGTCTGTGTGCAGATGGATGAGATAAAGCTGAAGGACAGAGCTGTCAGTGTATTGGATAAAGCCCTGGGGCTGCAGGCTGGACACGCCCACCGCCTCCAGCTGCAGACTCAGGCTGCCGAGCAGCAAATCGCAGCCCTGAGAGATGCACAGAGGGCGGGGCTAAACCACCCTAGCCAAGCCCCTAACCCCACCCCTAACACTCCTCCTCACATTGTAAGCCCCGCCTCTTCCTGCTCACACTGCATGAAATAAATTCACTTCACTTCAAGGTTGCGGTCAAATAGTGAAAAAATGACATCCTGTCTTTCCTGAACACTTTTCCTTGGTCTCAATGGAAAATATCATTAGGGTCAAGGAAAGAAGTGAAGGACGGTAATAAGAGTTTAGGAGATGCTCACCGCAGTCTGACTGAGCTGACATTATGGCACATTATCTCTTTGCGTTTGGTAAAGGAAGGTCCATGTGTCTGATACTAAAGGAGATCAGAAGTATTGATGCTCCTTTCCACAGCGTTTAGAGAATTGGCACGTATTGTTGCTGCTCATCAGATCCAGCCCAGTTGCATCGTTCAGTCAGAAACCTTTCAACCAAAAAAGACTATTGGACCACAACCAACGTCACTGTTTAGTCACAACATGTTTACCACCTCAGACTCCAGAGTCATCATGACTTCATTAAACACATGATCAGTGCTTGTCAAGGACTCAACTGTCCAAACTTTCAGACCCTCGTCAGACAGGTGGATCCTCTGGTCCTCAGTATCCCACAATCCACTGCTCACTGTTCATTGGTGATCACCCATGAATTCAGAACCATGTCTTTGATCCATCCTGTGGAAAGTGTCCTCCAGTATGAACCTTCTGACCTTCTGAAGTTCACTTGACTTCCCCAAATTTTAGGTTTTTGCTTCCTGTAGGTGTTACAAACACATGGCGGCTATTAGCATTTGTATATGGTGGCATCTTTAGTTCTTATAGTTTGTGCCCCAAATGTCCATATCTTCCAAGCTATGCTACTGTCTGCTGTTTCAACGTGTGAGATCCAGTTTGTTTTTGAGCTGGACTTCTCAGACGCATACTGAGGATCTTTTCCAACTCGAGACGACATCTGGGTGTTTTTCACATAGTGTAGATTTTGGTTTTGTTTGCATAAGCATACTGCATGTTCCATTTCAGCCAAATCAGTTCATACTGCAAATATAATAGTCAGTTTTGAAAGAACTGGGCTAAATAACATTAGTGGGCGGCATGCTAAAGTTAGCCAGCTAACAACTGTATCTTTTCAATGTTAGCAAAGCAATTTGTACATGTCAGTCTGGACAATCTACCACCCAAATGAGCCCAGGGAGTCTGGATGAAATGGCTCATGTTACCCATCAATGCAGTTTTTTTAGCTAGCTAACAATTTGTCCATGGTGGCAAGCAAGCTGATGTTAACTTGGTCTCTGTAGCTAGTTTCCCTGTTCATGACGACTGTATGGGCTGAATTTATATAGAACTCACTCCTTTAAATTAGATTAACACCTAAAGTTATGCAAAATTAAGGGGCGGGGCTCCTTTGACTGACTGCTATCCACTAGCTGCCTGCCATGTTTCAGCAACCATGCGTCATTTGGCCCCGCCTCACCACCGCCCACCTGACACCTCTTTGGCCGGCACGCACTGTCAAGATGGCCACCACACACAGAGCTTCACAGTCGCTCTGCAGGAACGTCATGCTGGCTCCACCCATGTTTTTAGACTGGCTATGATATAAAACCAATATAAATCAGTAAAGTTTATTGGTCACGTCATCATAAGTGTCAGATACATTCATCGAAGTGTAATCATACCATTCCTTCAAACTGTGCATAAGAAATTAACTCAACTGAATTCACCCAAGTCTCAGTTCCTGTTATACCACTAGAAACTGATGTGGGCATGGAGGTCGACTAATTCACTATCCGGTGCCTGTACACTGGCCAACATGATATGTGACTGGGATCACAGTCGTATTTACATCCCTGTGCATTTACTTCAGTGTTAACCCTGATGATCTGAGGTGGTCCTGCTTGTCTGTGTGGTTGGGATCATAGCTGGTGCTGCATTTCATGTGCTTTGCAGTATTGCCAGCTTTGACTTTGGACTCTGTGTTGTATTTGGCTCCTGCCATTTGTTGATGTTACTGGAGTCCATTTCGAAGCTAATGCTAAATCTAGAGATGCACAGTACCCAGGAACACACAACCTGGAAAATCTGTCCCAAAGCCTTTATGTTAAAATAAATCGTGTCATAAACAACTGAGAAAATCAGAGAGGTACCCCTCAGTCTGTACGCACTTCACCCAATAACACTGACTATCCTGAGCCATTTATACATGTATGTGTTGTTACAGACACATGTTTCACTCAGGGACCTTGTTTCAACCCAGTCTTGCCCGCCGTCCAGGTGCACTCTAAGGTATTTATAGAAGTGAACAGCTTTGAAATCCTTCCCCAATGACAGGGGTTCCACAATCAACTCATTTGTCCTTGCTAATATTTATTTGCATGTAGTTCAGTCTGCACCACCTAACACAATCCTTCACCAGATATCCAAATATTTAACTCACAGTACAATAGAGTATTAACCTCCTAAGACCTAAACTCTTGCATGGCATGCTTTATTGATTTCTCTTTGTTATTTGGGTTGATTGGGACCTGCTAAGTGTAAAAACAAATAATTATCTTTTTGCATTCCCATGCATGTGTTGTCCACATATGTGGACGCCAGGTCCTAGGAGGTTAAAGATAACTTAGGCAGGCAAACAGAGCAGGAAGTAGCACTAAAAGCAGAAACCAATGTCCGATGATGTGTCTGCTGTCAGAAATGAATACACAATGTGGAGGACAGAAGCATGCGCTATGACAACAGTTGAGATGACACCTTCTGTGGATTTGTTGGCTGTGATTGTAAACTGGTGAAGGTCCAGGCTGGGATTCTGTCTTTGATGTGAGGACCAGTTTCCAAAGCAGAATGGGGTTTGTAGCCAGGTGTGAACACTTTGCTGTGACAGTGATATTCTGTCAGTAATCAACAAGCTGCTTATTCACAGTCAGGGACATCCTCAGGTTCTCAGACTCTGGATCCACACAGTGCACATTATCTGGGTTCTCCTGCTTCGGGAGCTTGTAACTGTCTGGAACTTCGTGTAAGCCTGGTCCAAACTCTGGTTGCTCCAAGTGGGGGTGTGGCGTGTTTTTCATGTGACTGCTGATGTCACGTGACTGCTGATGACCTCACACTGTGTTTTTGAATAGCCACAACTCTGACTGTGTTTGAATTCAGTTCAGTTTCATGTTTACATCCAGATGAATGTCATCTCAGAGCCCTTTTCACTGACTCTGGGTCATTTTACCGACATACAACTGTTTCCAGCTAAAAGAGAGAAAAATGGGAAAAGGCTGAGGAGAGAGACAATGATGATGTTTTGGCAAAGTTGATGTTTTTTGAAACTTTCACATCAATGACTAACGAGAGAGGAGGTGTCGGGTTAGTAACACACATTAATGGGATAAGGAGGAGCTCAAATGGACAGGGAGTGAAGGGGAGAAAGGAGCCCAGTGCGTTATGGGAAGTCTCCCTGCAGAAGAGGCCTATAGCAGCATGTCTATGGGCTAGTTCAGGGCCCACCTGATCCCACCTGAGCCAGCCCTAACTGTAAGCTTTATCAAACAGGAAGTTTAGGACTCTATAACATGGAGGGGGTGTCGGCCCTGAACCCAGACTGGGAGCTGGTTCCTCAGGAGAGGAACTCGGCATTCTGGGAGAGCAGTGATCTGGAGGGGTAATAGGGGACTGTGAGCTCCTTCGGTTCAGATGTTGTCTGACCATTCAGGGCTTTATAGGTAAGCAGGAGGAGCTTAAACCCTGGACTCTACAGGAAACCAGAGGAGCTCATACAGGAGAGACCTGATCTCTGAGTTCCTGTCAGTGCTGAGCTGAGTGTGAAAATGAAAAACTAACCGATTAAAATCAGAATCAGCTTTATTCGCCATGTACATGTGATATACAAGGAAATTGACTCCGGTTGTTCCTCTCTCCTGGGCAGATATGTAATAAGGTTTTTTTTTTTAAAAAAAAGCAAGTTACATATATACTGTATGTACATTTAGTGCAAACAATGAGTGCAAACAATGATGATTACAGTCGGGTAGATTACAGGGAGATCAGGGAGACAGCCTGGGGGAAGAAACTGTTTTTGTGTCTGGTAGTCTTGGCGTACAGAGCGATTGTGGTTCCCAGGAACTTAAAGGAGTCCACAGTTGCTGTTGAGGATGGTGAGGGGGGGTAAGGTGGGTGGGTTCTTCCTAAAGTCTACTGTCATCTCCACAGTCTTGAGTGGGTTAAGCTCCAGGTTGTTCTGACCACACCAGAGGACCAGCTGGTCGACCTCACGTCTGTAGGCGACCTCGTCACCGTCCCTGATGAGGCCAACTACTGTTGTGTCGTCCGCAAACTTTAGTAGTTTAACGGACGGGTCCCCTGAGGAACAGTCGTTGGTGTAAAGGGAGAAGAGCAGCGGGGAAAGAACACACCCCTGGGGGGTGCCGGTGCTGATGGACCGGGTGCTGGAGGAGATGCTCCCCAGCCTCACCTGCTGCCTCCTGTCAGTGAGGAAGTTGTAGATCCACTGACAGGTGGAGGCCGGCACTGTGAGCTGTGAGAGTTTCTGGTGGAGGGTTTCTGGGATGATCGTGCTGAACGCAGAGCTGAAGTCCACGAACAGGATCCTGGCGTACGTCCCATGTTGACTGTATCATCCACCGACCGGTTTGCCCAATAGGCAAACTGCAGGGGGTTGAGCAGGGGGCCTGTGATGAGCTTCAGGTGGTTCAGCACCAGCCCCTCGAAGGATTTCATGACCACAGACGACAGGGCGACGGGCCTGTAGTCATTCAACCCCGTGATGGTGGGTTTTTTGGGGACCAGGATGATGGTGGAGCATTTGAAGCAGGAGGGGACTTCACACATTTCCAGAGATCTGTTGAAGATCTGGGTGAAGATGGGTGCCAGCTGGTCAGTGCAGATTCTCAGGCAGGAGGGGGACACTCCATCAGGTCCTGGAGCCTTCCTGGTCTTCTGCCTCTGGAAAAGCCAATTCACATCCTCCACATTGACCTTCAGTGCTGGTGGGAGGTCTGAGTTGAGGGAGGAGGGGTGGCAGTGGCGTCAGGTACGACGCAGAGGTTGAGTGTTGTGGATGGGTTGGGTGATGGGTGTGAAAAACGGCAGTAGAAGCTGTTCAGCTCCTCTGCCAGTACCTTGTTACCCTCAGGGTGGGGGGATGGGCTCCTGTAGTTGGTGATGTCTCTCAGGCCTCTCCACACTGAAGCAGGGTCGTTGGCTGAAAACTTGTTTTTCAGCTTCTCAGAGTAGCACCTCTTTGCTGCTCTGATCTCCCTCGTCAGTGTGTTCCTGGCCTGTTTGTACAGGGCCCGGTCCCCACTTCTGTGGACCTCCTCCTTGGCCTGGCGCAGCTTCCTGAGTTTGGAGGTGAACCATGGTTTGTTGTTGTTGTATGTGCAGAAGGTTTTGGTCTGCACTCATAAGTCCTCACAAAAGCTGACGTAAGATGTCATAGTATCAGTCAGTTCATCAAGGTCTGTAGCTGCAGCTTCAAAGACACTCCAGTCAGTGCAGTCAAAGCAGGCCTGTAACTCTAGCTTTGACTCAGCTGTCCATCTCTTTACTGTCCTCACTACAGGCTTTGCTGATTTTAACTTCTGCCTGTAGGTTGGGATGAGATGAACCATGCAGTGGTCAGAGAGTCCCAAATCAGCACAAGAAACAGAGCAATCAGAGTCCTGACAGTGTAGCAGTGGTCCAGTGTGTTAGCATCCCTGGTGGGACACTTTATCTGCTGTCTGTATTTAGGGAGTTCTTGGCTGAGGTTTGCTCTATTAAAATCCCCAAGAATGATGAGGAGGGAGTCTGCATGTTTTTCCTCCATGTTCTGATACCTGGTCAGCCAGGTGTTGTAATGCCTCTGTTACACAGGCCTGAGGTGGAATGTAAACACTGACCAGGATGAACGAGGAGAACTCCCGCGGTGAATAAAACGTTTTGCAGTTTATGAAGAGAGATTCTAGATGAGGGCTGCATGATTTCCTTAACACTGTGACATCGTTACACCAACTTTGTTTACATAGAAGCACGTTCCGCCCCCCCCCCCCGTCTTTCCAGAGAGCTCCGTGACGCGGTCCACTCGGAAAAGCCGAAAGCAGCTGGAGAGAAGTGTCCGGGATGTGTTCACCGAACCAGGTTTCAGTGAAGCACAGGGCGGCAGAGTCGCGAAAATCTGAGTTTTTGGAGAAGAAAAGCAGTAGTTCATCTATTTTGTTTGCCAAGGAGCGAGCATTTGCCAGGTGAATAGGCGGGAGGGCTGTGCGTAATCCCCGCTGCCTCAGCCTGACGAGCACTCCTGCGCGCTTCCCCCGACGGCGTCTCCGTCTCCGCGTAATTCCAATTCCATTCTGACCAAAAACGGAAAACTTCCTGGGTTATGGAAAAATGATGGAAAATTATTTAGAGATGTGTCTCTTATCCTCAAGAGTTCATCTCTGGTGTACTGAAACGAGAAAACTAATGGGAAAATTAAAAAAAGTACAAAAAAGATCGTCCACAGGGTGGAAAAGAACTCCGAGGCGGCCATCCTTGGCGCCATCTTGGTTAATTAAAACAAAATGTATGAACCGCTGCATCTACATGAACCGCCATCTATTAGATGTGAAGCAGACTGTTACTGCAGGAACCACATTTACCTAACTGAGTATGTGTGTGTGTGTGCGTGTGTGTCTGTGTGTGTGTGTGCAGTCTCAGGAGGACCGGGACACTCGAAGGTTCCAGTTAAAAATTGCTGAGCTCAGCGCTGTCGTCAGAAAGCTGGAGGATCGAAACGCTCTTCTGTCTGAAGAACGCAACGAACTGGTAACACACACACACACACACACACACACACACAAGCTCATATACACACCTAAACCCCAGGCATCATTTCTCTGACTGTTGTCTCTTTATTTCCTGTCTTCGCTGTTTTTGCCATCGGCAGCTGAAGCGTCTGAGAGAGGCCGAGAGTCAGTTTCTTCCTCTTCTGGACAAAAACAAACGTCTGAGCAGAAAAAATGAGGAGCTGGCTCTCGCGCTGCGTCGCCTTGACAACAAACTTCGTTTTGTCACCCAGGAGAACCTGGAGATGGTAACTATGGTAACCACTCATGCTGTACCGGTTTACCCCAACCACACACTGACAGGCACAGCCTGAGTGCTGGGTCCAACCCAGTCAAACCAGTAGCTCTAGGCTGGGAGCGTTTACATTAAGACTGAAACTAAAGTTTCAGAGATTCTTCTCATTAATTAGCAGAAAAGATGGACAAAGTGTTATTTTATCCAACTAAAGATAATTCATGTAGATTTTCAGTTAACTCACTCATTGACTTGTTGTTTCCATCTTATATAATAAAGATTTCCACACCTGTCATTTTGGAGAAAATAAGAACGTTACAGACAAACTGAGTAACTGGACTCGTTCAGGCAAGTGTGTCACTTTAGGCTTTTTATCCAGTAAATGTCAAATAAATGATTTTCAACCCTACTTTTAAATCACTTTCAATCAATATCAGTCTTTTTATAAACATACAAGCTTCTCTTATTTGATGCTCTGTGCTTTATTTGTTAGCTCTTCATGCAAAGCTGGTGCAGGTTTCTGTGTGTGCTTTATAAATAGGTCACGAGATAAATAATGTTTATTAAGGTTTATTAATCTGATAATGGTTTAAAGTCAGCACTGCGTAGCATCGCAGGAGTAACTGATTTCTTGTTTTAAACTGACTTTAAATGGCATGTTTGATGTTTGCAGAATGAATCTTGGAGAATTGTTTGTTCAAACAGGAAACTAAAGTGCTGGAGTTTCTGAACTGTTCATGTGGATTTCTGTGGATCTATGTAATGTCTGTGATGAATGATCAACTTTACAGACGTTATTGTGACATCAGTAACTGAGTGACCAGAAACATCAATACATTAATGTTGACATCTGAAGTCTAGAAAACAGTCCATTGAAATATGGTGTGATGCTGCTGTAAACAACAGACACCTAAACAACAGACACCTTAACCCTTTGAAATGCACTCAATGAAATACTTGTAAATTCAAAATTTCAACCGCAGAGTGTTGTTAGAGCACATAACATGACCATTTTACTTTTGTAACATTTTGGAAAAAAATTAAGTTTTCAACATGTGCGCAAGTGCTCAAATATGGTCACTTGCCCGATAAGAGGTTAACAACAGACATGTGAGCAACCCACAGACACTTCACCACAGTAACAACAGTGTTTGTTATGGTCACAGAGGAGGCCCAGTTCTTTAAACGACCTCGATCGCAGCCACTCCACAAGTTACCATGGTTACAGCCAGGAGGACAGAGAGATGGAGTTTCTACGGTTACAAGTTCTGGAGCAGCAACACATCATCGATGACCTGTCCAAGGTACTAGTACCACTGTCAGTACTACTGCTATTGTCAGTACTACTACTGTTAATACTACTACTGTCAGTACTACTAATATTAATACTACTACTACTGTCAGTACTACTACTACTGTTAATACTACTACTATCGTTAATACTACTACTGTTAATACTACTACTATCAGTACTATTACTACTGTTAATACTACTACTACTGTCAGTACTACTACTACTGTTAATATTACTACTACTGTTAATACTACTACTATTGTCAATACTACTACTGTTAATACTACTACTACTGTCAGTACTACTACCATTAATACTACTACTGTTAATACTTCACCTACAGTCAGTACTGATGCTACTGCTGCTGTTAATACTGCGCAGTCAGTACTGATGTTACAGCTGCTGTTAATACTGCGCTGTCAGTACTGATGCTACTGCCACTGCAACAACACGTAACAGAGTTGACCTGAATGCAGCTGTGTGTCTCTGCAGGCTCTGGAGACTGCTGGTTATGTGAAGAATGTTATAGTAAGTACTGAGCTGCACTCCCGCTACCACTGTCAGCACCACTACTACAACTGTACTCCTACTGCATGTGTCATGTGCCATGATGCATGAGAGGCCATGTGAGGTTTCCATGATGTTTTTAGAGGTGAGATGTTGTTCTAAGAGAGTGAAGACTACATCAGGTGACACCAACACGCCTCTACCTGTTGCTGTCTTCCAGGAGAGAGACATGTTGCTGCGTTACAGACGTCACGATTCAGTGAGGAGGAAACGAACATTCAGAGCCTGCAGGGTGAGACGGCCGCAGTCCTGTCTGCAAGTGCATATTCTGCTCTACTAATATTAATACTACTACCAATAGTACTAATACTACCACTAATACTACTAATGCTAATACTACTACTAATAGTACTAATGCTAGTACTACTAATACAAATGCAGCTGTTATCACTTGGAGTGTATTGCTGCATTTTAGAGTCAGTTGAAAGCTCTGACACAGAATCTAACCAGTGTATGTTTGTGTGTGTGTATGTGTGTGTGTGTGTCTGTGTGTGCAGGTCATTGAAACATTTTATGGTTATGATGAAGAAGCATCGGTGGACTCTGATGGATCATCTTTGTCCTTTCACACTGACAGAACCCCAGATACTGAACCAGAAGAGGTACACACACACAGTCACACATGTTCACAGACACTCACACATGTTCACAGACACACACACACACACACCAGGTTTAGAGCAGGTCATGGCCAACTTTGTGGATGCTCTATGAGGTCGATGCCATGTATAAGTCTGCTGGACTCCACTGATGCAAGTCTGCAAAACAGACATTAGAGTGGTTGAAACCACCCATGAGGAGACAGAGGCAGGAGGTAGAGTTAAACCCAAGTGTATGAATTACAAAGATATACACAGTTTAGGAAGTCCACCATCACATTCACCATCATCAGGCCCAGCTCTCTCCCACAAAGCCCCGTTTGAAACAGATGGCGGCCTGTCATAAGGCTCATCATTGGCTGCTCCCACGAACAGGGCTGTTTTAAAGCAACCTGTAGTACACATTTTATGTAACTGCAGTTAAATCAATATTCAGTCCTTTTCAGAGACTTCACCGCCCATTTGTGTCTTTCCCACAATAAACATTCAAAGATTTTTATCTGATGCTCTACATAGAGGTCAGAGATGACAAACAGGCAGAAAACAGGAAAGAGAGAACACCTGAGCACGCAATCAGGTTACTGCTTGGTCTTTTTAGCACTTCTACCTTTTTTCACTTTTGTCAGAGTCCAAAGAAGTTTTCTTTTATCTGGAAGGTCAAAGTAGACCAGTCTCTGTCACTCACTCTGACAGACTTTTCAAAGTTTCATCCAGAAAGTGAATGATTTCCTCTGAAGACCAGAGAACAGTGTTCCTGCTGGATTCGCCGACTCAGAGTCAGACTTATGTCCTCTCTGTCACATGACTTGACTGAACACTTCCTGTCCTTCATCGATAGACTGATCTCTGCTGACAGCAGCTGTTTCCGCAACACTCACTGCTGACTGCGATTGTACTTCACTGACTGCAGCCTGCTGCTGCATCTCTGCATCCTGCTGCTGCTCCTCTGCAGCCTGCTGCTGCTCCTCAGCATCCAGCTGCATCTCTGCATCCTGCTGCTCCTCCTCTGCATCCTGCTGCTGCTCCTTTGCATCATGCTGCTCCTCTGCATCCTGCTGCATCTCTGCATCCTGCTGTTCCTCTGTAGCCTGCTGCTGCTCCTCTGCACCCGGCTGCTGCTCCTCTGCATCCGGCTTCTACATCTCTGCATCCGGCTGCTACATCTCTGCATCCTTCTGCTCCTCTGCAGCCTGCTGCTCCTCTGCCTCCTGCTGCTATTCCTCTGCATCCTGCTGCTCCTCTGTATCCTGCTGCTCCTCTGCAGCCTGCTGCTGCTCCTCTGCATCCTGCTGCATCTCTGTATCCTGCTGCTCCTCTGCATCCCGCTGCTCCTCTGGAGCCTTCTGCTGCATCTTTGCTGCTGCTCCTTTGCAGCTGCTTCCTTCATATTCTGGCACTAGCTGCTGCATCCACAACAGCACCATTTACCACTGTGGTTCCAACCAACTCCAGTCACTGACTGGTTCTGTTCCAGGTTCTGTTTCTGGTCTGATTGCTTTGGGTGTTTCAGGTGTGTGTACGTGAGGAGGCGGAGCTTCGTTACCGTCAGCTGACTCAGGAGTATCAGGCGCTACAACGTGCATATGCTCTGCTGACGGAGACAAGCGGAGGGAACTATGACGCTGAGAAGGAGATCAAGGTAACCCAACCTCTGAGCAAGGCACTAACAGGTTGATGGTTCTACTGTCAGTAATGAAGCAGGGCACTAACAGGTTGGTGGTCCTGCTCTCTGTTTTTCAGACCAGAGAACAGCTGCTGACTGAAATCAGTCGATATGAAACCAGAGTTGCAGATCTCGAGTCTGCACTGAAAAAACAAGGACTGGTAAAACACACACACACACACACACACACACACAGGTGAAGATGTTTATGTTTACAGGAATAAAAAATAAAAACAAATTTAATTTAATTTAATAAATTTAATAAAACAAAAGTGAGAATGAACTGGATGGAGAGATAAGGAATGAAAGAAGACACTGTCTGATGAGCAGTACTCTGATGTCACTGTGTGAATGGGTGAATGCTGACATGTAATGTAAATAATTTTAAAGGTTTGAAGACTGGAAAGGCAACAAATAAGGAAAGTACATTTGCTACTTACCAAATAAACAAACAGAAATAAATAATCTGATTGGTACATAGGTGAGGATTTTACCTGCATTCTGATTGGTTCTAAGGTAGACTCGAGGAGTGAAGGGGTGTGTCTTCATGTTGAACAGAGGGACAGAAAACCATTGAGAGCGAAACAGAGGTAGAACAAACAGTATAACGTAGACTACAGTGACCAGTCATGTTTCACAAAGAGCCAAACAGAACCAGCTGAACCAATCAGAACCTGGAGGTGACCACTGTTTGTTTACTGCTCAGAACTGCTCACCCAATCAGATCAAAGACTTGGTCCAGTGGTCAAACAGAGGGGAGGAGATTCTCCATCACATCACCTATTCAGGTGATGTCACCTGTTCTGGTGATGTGGAACACAAATGGTTGGCTCTCTGTGGTACATGACTAAACTCCCCTGATGTAGAATGTAGAACGTAAAACATAGAGTAGGTCTATTAGAGTTCTGAATGTATGAATGTTCAGCTATAAACTCCTGATACTGCTGCCTGTCCACCTGTCTGTGTGTCCATCTCTTAGGATGTGAAGTGGGTGGAGGAGAAGCAGGCTTTGTATCAGAGGAATCAGGAGCTGGTGGAAAAGGTGAAGCACTTTCTGTCAGGGTTTTGAGTTGAGTTTCTTGTTTTGAGTTGAATTTCTTGTTTATTTCCTGTCTTATTTTGAAAAGTTTTTCCCTTGTGTGTTTTTGTCTACTTGTTTTCCTTGCCTTGATTAGTCCATTGATTTCACCTGTGTCTCATTTTGCTGCCCTCCCCTGTCTATTTAAGTCATGCCATTGCCTTTGTTCTCTGTCATTGCATTGCTAAGTTCGAGTCCATGTTCTTGCTGTTTGTTGAGTTTAGAGTCCATGTCCCTACCTAGATTCCATGTCCATAGTCATAGAGATTTTTTGGATTTCTAGTTTTGCATTTTTGGTTTTTGGATTTTTTTGCCTCGTTTGGAATGACTGCTTGGATTTAGACCCTGCCTGCCTTGACCACCCATAAGCCTTAGCCCAGTAAATAAACTGTTAAAAGATCGTTTGTGTCCTCGTCTCTGCCTGCATCTGGGTCCTGCTCCCCCCTCGTATCCTAGTCCTGACACTTTCATTGTGAAACTTGACGCAGACTTCACAAACAGAGTATGATGTCACTTCCTGTGGATATCATCAATCATATATGATGTTGCCCAGAACAAACATCCATAAATGAGCTGAGAAATGGGTGAAAGAGACAGTGACAAACTTTGTTTAGGGTTCTTCAGTATCAAAGTGATAGTCCATTGAGAGTCTGAACATCCATGAGTCTACTGAGCAGCTAACAGGAGTTGCTAACAAGAGCTAACAGGAGCTGCTAACTCTGACTACATGGACACATGTTTGTTGACATTACTAAGACTCGCAACACCCCTGAAGTAAAACTGAAAACAGTGTCATGTGATTATTTTGTTTTTTTGTTATATGTTGACATTTATTTCTGCTACTCTTCAGGTGAAGCAGATGGAAGGTGAAGAGCTGCGTCTGAAAAACGACATCCAGGACGTCAAAGATCAGAACGAGCTGCTGGAGTTTCGCATCTTAGAGCTGGAGGTAACAGCAGTCAGACATACATAAACAACAACAATGACAATCTGAAAGAGTCAGACTGACTGACATACTATCTGTTTCTATGGAAACCATATTTACTGTTCAGGAGAGGGAGCGACGCTCACCTGCCATTAACTTCCAACAACTCTATTTCCCAGAAGGCCTCAGTCCTCTGCAGATCTACTGTGAGGCAGAGGGAGTAACTGTGAGTAATAGTGTACCTGAACCACACCTGACCAACACCAGTATACACCTGAGCAAGACTGCAAACACACCTATAAGCACTTGAATAAAACCAAATCAAGTACACCTGAGTCACACCTGAGTCACCTCAGTAACACCTCAGTCACACTCTGAAGCAGATCGAGGCAAGTTTAACCCTGAAGCTTTGAGAACTTCTTATCCCATCACTCAATTGACTTTAGTGTACATCACTATGGTAACTGATGCTGCACACCTGAGCAGGTGATGTTTGACACCTGTTGTTACCTCATGGTGCTCTGACAGTCCTGCAGACTGTCTGCATCACCTGTGTTACAGAAGAAGAAGAATCAGTTTCATTCCTCCAAGTATGCTGATAAGCTAAGCTAAGATAAGCTAAGATAACACTTTATTTTTCCCACAGTGGGGAAATTTAGGTGTTACAGCAGCTCAAAGACAGAAGACAGAAAGAAAAATACTCAGGCAAAGAAAAATGTCCACATGCTACATAAACACACTTTGATGAAAAAAAATTGTAATATACAAAATACATAAATAAATAAAACAAATACACATTCCCTTAAAATGGAAATACTGTGCTGCACAGCAGAGGAAAAAGATCCGTGTGACAAATCTGCAAATATGAGCAAAGTATACATATAGTCTGTACAGGTACCTATGCTAATATATACCATTGTATAAATATACACATATCGACATATATACACATACATATACATACAATACATGCACATATGGTCATATTTTCAGTGCCTGTGACTGTGGTTTCTGTACCTGTGTGTTGTACAGTCGGATAGTTGCAGGAATGAATGCAGTGGCGCTCCGTTCTACCGTGGGGAGCAGCAGTCTGCTGCTGACAGAGCTGCTCAGGGCCTCCACAACTGGGTGTAGGGGGTGGGAGCTGTTGTCAATGAGGGATGGCAGCTTGGCTAACATCCTCCTCTCCCTGACTTCCTCTATGGATTCCAGCGGACAGCCCGGGACAGAGCTGGCCCTCCTGACCAGTTTTGATCAGTCTCTTCCTGTCCCGGTCTGTGCTGCCTGCCACCCAGCAGACTGCAGAGCTCAGTACTGCAGAGGCAACCACAGTGTCGTAGAAAGTCGTAGTAGAAAGTAGACCTCTGCACACTCCAAAGGACCTCAGTCTCCTGGAGGTGGAGGTGCCTTTGGCCCATCTTGTACAGGGCGTCGGTGTTAGACCAGTCCAGTTTACTGTTGGTGTGACCACCCAGGTACTTGAACCTGTCCACGATTCCAATGTCGGAGCCCTGGATGTTCACAGGTGTGTGATGAGGTTGTTTGTGGCAGAAGTCTATCACCAACTCCTTAGTCTTGCTGGTGTTTAAGTGCAGGTGGTTCTGCTCACACCAGTCAACAGTGTCCTCCTCTCCTGTACTCCTGGTCGTTCCCCTGAGACACATCCATCAATGGCTGGTGGAGTGGTCTGAAGTGGCGTGGGGGGTAGAGATGGTGGTGTTTGGCCCAGTGGTGGTCTCCATGCACCGCCCCTGTTCCTGTTCTGAGTTATGTTTAATTATTTATTCTTTATTTCTTTATTTGCTCTGTTTGACGCGCCATGCTGCCATGCTGCCATGCTGAAAGACTGAAACTGTCGAGCGCCATCAAAAAACACCTGAACACACATGAATTTAATTGGCAGAAAGAGCATCTTCCCTGTGGCTGTGACCCTGCTAAACTCCATCTCACAGCAGTAGACACATTGCACCCTTTGCTCTGTCCCAGTAGTTCCAGCCGTGCTGTCTCTGCACAGTACATACAGATGAATTATGTGATATACAGTCCAATGTGTATAAAACATTCAATATGTAAAGCTGGTTGTGTACAAAGTAAACATGTTTAACCTGAACAATGTAAAAGGTTCAGTAATACTGTACACACTGAACTGTGTGCGGCACTCAACTGTATATACTGTAAATTAAATTAAATTAAATTACATTGAAGCACCACTCGTGCTTTTTTATTAGTTATCAAATTATTAGTTATCAGATTTTAATTATCAGATTTTTAACAGACTCGTTCAGTCTGTGTTGCTGTCATTCTGGATTATGTATCAAATTTATTTGTATTTGTTATGTTTGTTATATTACAGTTTGCTCTTAATCTGTAAAATATGCCACTCTCCTGCCAATAAACTTGTCAATGTTTCACATTGGTCAGATGCTACAAATCCCGCCCCTTTTTGTGAACTCACACATTTGGAAAGTAGAGTGACCACATTGATGAGCACAGCCGTGTGACCACTGTTGTTGAACTACTCTGTGGATGTTGAATTTGTTGAACTCTCTGTTTGCACGTGTAGACACACCTGTGTACACCTGCATACAGCTGAGTAACACCTGAGTACACCTGAGTAACACCTGAGTACACCTGTGTATACCTGAGTAACACCTGCGTACACCTGTGCACTCCTGAATCATGTTCATTATTACTTTTGTTCCGCAGGAGATTGTGATCAGCGAGCTGATGAAGAAGCTGGACATCCTGGGAGATAACGCCGTAAGTGTATGTTGAATTTATTTTGTATGTGTTTTACATTATCAGTTTGATCTTGTCTCATATGTCACTTTAGTTTTGTTATTTGGGCCTAAACTGAATTTACTGCAGTTTCTGACATGTCATCCAGTTTGTGACAGTCCAATTCAACACACGTGATCTGCCCAACCTCAGTCCTCTGCTGTTCACCTGTAACCGTCATGATGATGGACTGAGGAAATAAGAAACATGTCGACCTTTGTTGGTGTCTCGTTACTGGCACACAATTAAAGAAAAATTGAATCTGCCATAACTAAAAATAAATGTTGACATGTTGTATCAATGTTATTGATGTGTTGTTGCCATGTTTTACATGTTGTCATTTGTTTGATGCTTTGACATGACATACATGTGCCTTGATCATGGAGCTGTGATATGAACACTTTTAACCAACGTACATATACATATACATTTACATATACATATACATGATCAGATGTCAGTGTGTTGTCATCATGATGTGTTGATGATCAAAGGGGCGTTTCTTTCCTGCAGTCTCACTGGCTTAATGGACGTCTTGCTCAGTAACCATGGTAACTAATAGCACTGACCTAGCTTGCAGGCTAATGAGCTTTATTTACCTGTGAGTTTCCAACAGACACAGACAGAAACTTTCTAACTCAAGTCAAAAACATGGTCAGACCTTTCCAGATTTTCAAACCTCTTTCAGACAAAAGATTTAAAAATGATTTAAAAATTACTGTATTTCACCCCCAACTGCTTTCAGTGAAGAACAAACAGTGACCTTGTTTTGGAGTGAATCCTTTTATCCTGAAAGCCGTATAATTAAGGAAGTGAAGCATTTAAATATCTTTCAGTTTGCTCATTTGTCAAAGCTGTGAAGACCAAACAGCCAAAGCTACTGCTGCACTTCCTTCTCTAGTTTCATTATTTCCAGCTTCACTTTCTTCATTTTGTCCTTTATTCGTTGTTGTAGTTTTACCCTTTTTGGTGATGACACCTTTATGTTGTCGTACAGTTTCATCCACCGGTTTGTTCCTGTTGTGTTCCTCTTGAGTCTGACTGCTTTTGACTTCTGTGTGATCACAATGTGAGATCGTCTCATCGCGTCAGAGGAAGTCCAAACTCCATCACCTGGTCATCATCATCATCGTGCTGTTTGCCCGTTTCTTTAACATATCTGATGTGTTGATGTGTTGATGTTTATATGGTGTCTGCAGAACCTGTCCAATGAGGAGCAGGTGGTGGTGATCCATGCCAGGACGGTGCTCACTCTGGCAGAGAAGGTAACACACCTGCCTGAACACACACTGTTTACCTGTTGATCTTTGCCAACCTTTGACCCTCTGCAGTGCCTGGACCACTTCATTCATTACCATCATTTATTAGTTATTTATTCAGCCCTTTTGACAAAGATAAAACAGACACATCATTAATTCTTCAGGTTTCCTCAGTTTGTTCCCAAGCTGAGTCATCACAAACTGAAGACTTCCTGTCAAGTGAAACATTGATAGTTTTGTTTTTATTGATATTTATATATGTGAGCTGTGTTTTATTCTGTTACTGAACGATCCCGAAGAACAGCTGAAAACGTCTCGCTGACGATTGGAGATGATGTCACTTCCCCCACATGTTCTAACAGCCTCCCCCTTTGTCCATCTACCTGTCTGTCTCTCTACCTACTGTCTCTCTGTCTCTCTCCCTACCTGTCTGTCTCTCTCTACTTGTGTGTGTGTCAGTGGTTGGAGTCTATTGAAGTGACAAAGTCGGCCCTGCAGCAGAAGATGTTGGACATTGAGAGTGAGAAGGTAAGCCCAGCATGTGAGACAGGTGCGTCTGTCCCAGGTGTTTCAGCTGCTGGTGACATTTGATTTGGTTATTTGATTTGGAGACAATGACACACTCCAGTGAAGACAGGTGACCCTCTTTGAAGACTCGGCAGGCACTGCTGCTCCATCAGGTGCTAGCTGGCACAAGCTAACCGGAAGTGGCCAAGTCAGCAGCTGTTGTGATTTCACACCTTCACAGGTGGAAACTTTATGATGAAGTCTTTGTCTGCACGTTGTGTAGGAAACAGGTTGAATGAGATGTTTAAACAGCATCGTCAGTTTTTCTTCTTGTTTAAATATTATTTTTGGTTTTTTCATGCTAATAACAGTGAAAGTATAGAGAGACGAATGCACCAAAGAGCTGCACAGATCTGAGTTATGATCATGAGGACAAGGACACGTCACAGCATCAGTGTTCTTTTATGAAAAGACAAAGAGAGCTGAGTTGAGTTTCACTCGAAGGAGTCTGGTCTAATCTGACAAGCAAACATGGTTGTTGTTGTGTGTTCTTGTACTGATGTTGTCAGATACAATCAGCAGCAAACTCAGACGTTTCCAATAACGTTGAGCTTTTCTGAATCAGTCTGCTGCGTTCGGTTCTTCACTTTCCTATTAATTTTCAGCCAGTGGAGGGAAACAGAAAGTTGCTGGTTTGATTCCAAGTACATGTGACAGCAGCAAAGGGTTCAGGTACTACAGTGACCTCTGACCTCTGCCTGTTATTTCCTAGGATCTGTTCAGTAAACAGAAAGGTTACCTTGATGAAGAGCTGGACTACAGGAAGCAGTCGATGGATCAGGCTCATAAGGTCAGTGAGCAACTCAACAATTAGCTGCTGAAATCGAGTCACACATACATAGATATAAAACAGACTCACTAACATCAACAACTCAGGAGGTCTCCATCCAGCTGCTGCTGCACCGTCCAACAGACTGACCCACACTATACAGGTGTAGAGAGAGCGAGGCCCCTGCTGTACTGGGCCAGGTGCAGCTGATGGGCTGGAGCTAGAGGATGGATTCACAGGGGACGATGTCAAATTGTCCATTTGTCTCTAAACAACAATAGAACTGATTCGTGGAGGTTCAAGTCATGAATGTAGGAGGTTTGAGATGAGTTTGAGCCCTGTCCAGACACAAGCTTTACTGAGAACTCATCCTCACGACTCTCAGAGTACAGTCATTCAGCTTCACTCACAGCCTTTCTAAACCTGTACTCTGACTCCTGAACACCTTTTCCCTTTGCTACCTGAGCTGAGCTGAGCTTGTTATACTTCTGTGATGGGTCACAGCAGCTGTGCAGAAGCTGCAGACGCAGGACGTCACAGCCTATGTCAGGTCATCAAGACTGTTAACGTCCTGGAGAGATTTCAGGACTGTGACCAACAGCAGGAGATAGTTTTCCTGCTCACTTTGGGACGTTCCACTCAATAAAAAAACCACGATATCACATTATGGGAATCAGATTCACTGATTTATCTGTAATCGATAAGCAACAGCTGTTTGTTAAAATGTCCTGACTTAATGCAGAGAATCCTGGAGCTGGAGGCAATGCTGTTTGAGGCTCTGCAGCAGGAGGAGGAGTCCAGGATGGAGGGATTAAAAGTGGAGGAAGGCCATCTGTCTGAAACACTGACAGAGGAAGAGAAGGAGGGGCTTCGCAGAGCAATGGACCAATGGAAACGAACTGTGATGTGCGAACTGAGAGAGAGAGATGCCCAGATCCTCCGAGAGAGGATGGAACTACTGCAGCTCACCCAACAGGTAACTGGTCAACCAGTAGGGCAACTCACTCACCTGATCAACTGGGATATGTTTAATCAATCTGTGAACCAATAGTTTTCCTGAGTGTGTCATATAAATGATGACGTGTGTGTGTTTGACAGAGGAACAAGGAGTTGGAGGAGTGTATAGAAGCACAGAGACGACAGATTAAAGAGCTGGAGGAGAAGGTAACACTGCCAGACCAATACAAATACAATGAAGTTTGGTTTTGGATAAACCCACTAAAACCAGTCAGGCTTTCATCACCATGGAAACACATGCACACTGTAAAAACTAAAAGTCTGTTTTCTGTGACTTGCTACTGATTCTTCAATGTTTTCATCTTTTTCTTTTAGTTTCTATTCTTGTTTCTCTTCTTTTCTTTGGCCTTCATCCTCTGGTCCTAACAGCAGCTGGTGAGTTACATACCAACCTGGTGTACTGCAGGGCTTTTTGGGGGGACAACACAGTTGGGCAACTCATTTTACTGCAACACGGGGAACTACGGGGCACGAACTCTACCCAAGCTACACAGGATCACTGCAGATATAGGTTATTTCAGGTATAGTTGTTTTCCCCCAGCTTTGCTGATAACACTTCCTGGACCTGGAGCTTGGACCACTGATGCTGTCCACATTAACCTGGGCTACCTGAGCTAACTAGCTATAAGTTATAAAGAGGCCCAGTCTTCAGACATGCTCCACTCCTGTTTAAATTTTAATTATTGTCTCAGTTCTGGTCTGATCTGACAAGGCTGTCCTTTGAACCCAAAAGCAAGACCCAGAAACCACTGGTAAAGTCCAAGCACAATTTATTAAACAAAGTACCAACCCAAATATGAAAATCCAATACACAAAGTTTCCAACAAAAAAATCACTCTTGTGAGGAAAAAACAATACAAAACAAAAAATCACTCTCTCAAGGAAAAGGCTCTCTAGGAATTTTCAAAAGTAACAAATGAAGGGAACAAGTAACAAATAAATCAAGAACAGGCAAACTGTAACAGGCGAGGCAAGGCAGGAACATGGAATAACAGAGCGCTGGTTGTCGGACTTAAATGAACACGATGAACTGGCACAAGACAGGGGGAGACACAGACTTATATACACAAGAGGAAATGGGGAACAGGTGGAAACAATCAGGGCGGGGAAGACAATCAGACCGGCGGGAAACACAAGAGGAAGGGCAAGCCACCTGAAACAAGAGGGAAGTTAGATCTTTCAAAATAAAACGGGAAGTCACAGTCAAGGCCGGTGGCACCATCGGGCTTTCCTTTACTGGCTTGATTCAGCTTACGTGAAAAGTAGGATGTACTCTTAAGGACCAGGGCAGGCGTAACCAGACTGAGGAGGGGCCGATGAGCTTGGAAATGGGGAACGGCCCCATAAAACCGTGGAGCCAGCTTTCTTGACTGTACCCGGAGAGGAAGGTCCCTTGTCGACAGCCAGACCTTCTGATCCGGCCGGTAGGGCAGAGCTGGGTGTCGCCTCCGAT
This sequence comes from Datnioides undecimradiatus, assembly GCA_008933995.1. NCBI lineage: Eukaryota > Metazoa > Chordata > Actinopteri > Lobotiformes > Datnioididae > Datnioides > Datnioides undecimradiatus. The sequence continues at coordinate 4,110,266 of WARS01000093.1, read as the reverse complement.
TGGCAGCTCTTTTCATCCGATCCGCGCTGCGCATCAGCATCCGGCGAGCGGCAGCCCAGACACGGCGGCTCCTTTGGGGAGACCAGGGACCGTAACCTCCTTGTCGAGATCTGGGAAGAGAGGCGGTTGAAATCCAAATACACACTGGAAAGGTGTCATACTGGTAGCTGAGGTAGGGAGGGAGTTGTGGGCGAATTCCACCCATGCCAGACTTCTGCTCCAGGAGGCAGGATTCTGGGAAGGCAGCGAAGGCACATTTCCAGCTCCTGGTTAAGGCATTCAGCCTGTCCATTGGACTCAGGATGGTACCCCGATGACAAGCTGACTGTGGCGCCGATGAGTTTACAAAACTCCTTCCAGAAACGGGACACGAACTGGGGCCCCGGTCTTGAAACAACATCCTTGGGAAAGCCATGAATGCGAAAAACATGAGTCATCATTATTTCAGCCGTTTCTTTAGCTGACGGCAATTTTGGCAAGGCAATGAAATGCGTCATCTTTGAAAACCTGTCTACCACCGTCAGGATGGTGGTGTTTCCATCCGAGACCAGGAGCCCCGTAACGAAGTCCATGGAGATTTCAGCCCAGGGGCGAGTGGGTACCGGAAGTGGCTGCAGCAACCCCATGCATGCCCCGGAAGAGGTCTTGTTCCAGGCGCAGATCGCACAGGCTTCCACGTACTCCCGCACCTCCCGGTCCATGGTGGGCCACCAGAAGCGACGTGAGATGAACCAAATAGTTTGCTTGATTCCCGAATGGCAGGTAAGGAGCGAGGTGTGAGGCCAGTGAATCACCTGTGGACGAAGAGCCGCTGGAACGAATAAGCGGTTCCCCCGACATCCACTAGGTGGCGGGTTCTCACCATTTGCTCGCTGTACCTCTGCTTCTATCTGCCAAGTTACCGCTCCCACCACACGGTCAGATGGTAGGATGGGCTCAGGCTCCAGTGACGCCATTCCTCAAGAGCTATCTTGACCACGAGTAATTCCCTATCAGCGGAGACGCAGCTTCACTGAGTCTTGTGATTAATTTGTGTCGAAAGTGCGGACTTCAAACTATATACTAGTTTTTAAATTGTGTCGATAGGCCAAGTAAAACCCGACTTATGATGAGTTATTTACACCGTGTTTTTTACCAAACGTTGTCGTTGCTGCGGGAAGACACGGTAAAACAAACAGGTGATTCTGAGGAAAGTGACCTGTCGGCTGCAGGAACGTGTTTGCAAGCAAAGAAACATGACACCTCCTTTCCTATTGGTGTAAAATACACCCTTTCAACCAATCAAAAAATATGGCAGCAGGCTCCATTTGGTTGCTACGGGCGAGGGGAAGGTTGTGGGTTTGACTGGCCGTCAATGACGGCGGCCAAAGAGAAACAGCATTGTTACTCGATAGAGACAGGAGTGTTTAGATATTTGACAGATTTATGACATTTGGCATGTTTGTATTGTTTAGTTAGTTATAATATAATAATAAATAATATAATAATAAATAATATAAATATAATAAATGTGGGTGGAGTTGACCTGTCAGACCAGCTTATACAGACACCCACAGAAAAACTGCTTGCTGGTACAGGACCATGTTGCTGCACTTCTTGGACATTGCCACTACAAACGCATTCATTTTGCACTATGAGATGAGCAGTGCCAAGAATGCGCAGCCCATGGCACACAAAGACTTCATGGTGGAGCTGGTGTGTCAGCTTTGTGGCATGGACAAGGCAGGTGTTACCCACTGTTCATGTTCCTGTACCCAAAGCCACAGCCTCCAGGTGGACAACAGTAGGCATGACACACCCTGGAAGTGTCAAACCTGTGTTGTGCCCCTCTGTCTTGTGGTGGACAGGAACTGTTTTTTGTGTGAGTGGCACAAATAATTTGTGCCATTGTGGCATCTTATTGTGACACCTGATTATAGCTGTACAAAAAACGCCTGGGGTATGACATGAATTTTAATGGAAATAGTTGTATATAACTTTGTTGTTTGCTAAATTTATACATTCATTTCTTACAATTTATATTTGCATTCTAAGTTATCAAAACAATTCGTTCAACATGTTTGTGGTTTTTACAGTAAAAAATGTAGCTTTTTCTTACTCGGATTTTATGTTTTTTGTGTGATTTTAGGTCTAGTGTGTTAATACAGTATGTCAAAATTTAAAAATAACTGTAAATTCACACGTGAGGTTGTGCTGAACAAAATGATACCAAGCAAGGCAAGATAAACAACTTTTAAAGTGAAATATAAAGGTAAAATCAAAAGTAGTCAAAAACGGCCAATTACACCCAGGACTCCAGAGGGTTAACATAAAGCTGATTCTCCAGTAATCTCTGGAGAACCAAGCGAACATGGCGGACATGAGAGTCTAGATCGGAGGAGAAGATTAAAATATCATCTATGTAGATGAACATGAAGTGGTTCAGATATTCTCGGAGCATGTCATTGATCATGGACTGAAAAACCGCTGGTGCATTCGTGAGACCAAAAGGCATGACCAAATATTCATAGTGGCCGCTAGGGGTTTTTAACCCTGTTTTCCATTCATCCCCCTCCCTAATCCGCACCAGATGATACGCGTTGTGCAGGTCTAATTTTGTAAATACCTTTGCCTGTTGAAGTTGATCAAACACGCTGGTCATGAGCGGGAGGGGGTACCGGTTCTTAATGGTAATGTCATTTAGTGGGCTGTAATCTATGCACGGACGCAGAGAGCCGTCCTTTTTGCCGACGAAGAAGAAACCCACCCCGGCCGGTGATGACAACGGGTGGATCAGGCCCGCCTTCAACGAGGACTAGATGTACTCCATCATTGATTGCCTTTCAGGGCCTGAGAGGGAGTAAATCCTCCCCTTAGGGAAGGGCGCCCCCGGAATTAAATCAATGGGGCATTCGTACGGTCTATGGGGAGGAAGAGAGGTAGCTTTCCCCTTGCTGAAGACATCCCCCAGGTCATGGTAGCACTGCGGCACAGAGGATAGATCAGGCGGGTCGGGTCCTGTGGTAAGAGCAGAATTTTCATTAGACACAGGAAGAGGTTCATTACTTGGTCCCCCCACACACTCCCCAGAGCAGGTGTCTGCCCAGCCCTGCACCCTTCCTGTCACCCAATCAATCCTAGGATTATATTTCTGTAACCAGAGTGGGCCAAGAACGAGGGAATGTGTAGGGGAGTTATACAGAAAAAAATTCATTAGTTCGTAATGTTCAGTTCAATTTCAATTCAATTTTATTTTATTTATATAGCGCCAATTCACAACAAAAGTCATCTCAGGGCACGTTACAAACAGAGCGGGTCTAGACCACACTCATTACTATTAATTACACCCAACAGTTCCACCATGAGCAAGCACTTGGCAACAGTGGCAAGGAAAAACTTCCTTTTAACAGGCAGAAACTTTGGGTAGATCCTGGCTCTAGGTGGACAACCATCTGCCTTGACCGGTTGGGGGAAAGAGAGAGAGAGAGAGAGAGAGACAAGAGGGGGAGACAAGAACAGCACTAGGGGAGAGAGGACACAGAGTTAATGGTTAATCTGTGATGGTTAAAATGAGTTTGAGGAGAGAGAGAGGAGAGGAGGAGTGTGGAGACCACGTGACATCAAACCCCAGCATCCTCGGCCTATAACAGCATAACTAAGGGGTGGCATGAAGAGGTAGTTTAGACTATGGGTGTAGTTCACATGGTAACTAGAACTAGCTGTAAGCTTTGTCAAACAAGAAGGTTTTAAGCTTTACTTTAAAAGTAGAGAGGGTGTCTGCCTCTCGGACCCAGACTGGCAGCTGGTTCCACAGGAGAGGAGCCTGAGAGCTAAAGGCTCAGCCTCCCATTCTACTTTTGGAATTCTGGGAACCACAAGCAAACCTGCACTCTGGGAGCGTAGTGATCTGTTGGGGTAATAGGGACTTAGCATCACATTGAAGTACAATGGAGCTTGGCCATTACGAGCCTTGTAGGTAAGGACTTTAAAATCTATTCTGGACTTTACAGGGAGCCAATGAAGACAAGCTAAAACTGGAGAAATATGATCTCTCTTGCTAAATCCCATCCTGCCTGCCTCGGACCTGCCTACCCTGCCTGCCTTTCGGTAAACTCACCTGCCTTCTGTCCCTGACCACGTGTTCTGCCTTGGCGCCCACGACTTCTGTCGGCTCTCCCGGCTCTGACTCCTCCACCTGTTTTCGACCTCCCTGCTGGACGCCACTCACCTGCTCCCCTTCCTCGTTGGCCTTTCCTCCAACTTCCAGGGTGCTGCTCTTGGGTCCAAACAACCTCCGTCACAGCACAATCTGGCCAAGGATGGACCCAGCACACTCGCCGCCACCTCAGTCCCGGTTGGACCGGGTAGAGGTATGGCTCCAACAACATGAGGCTCAGCTGGCCTCCAATGCAGCGGAGGCTCGGCAGTCTGCGTCGGCCATGGAGCAGGTGCTAACTTCGCTGGTCACCCAGGTCCAACAGCTGACGGCCACCATATTGCAACAGGCCGTTCCTGCCCCTGTTCCTACTCCAGCTCCAGCTCCCCCACCAGGGATCGCCCCAGAACCCCAGGTGGGAACCCCTGAGCGTTATTCAGGGGACCCAGAGGGCTGCAACCCGTTCCTGACAAACTGCTCTATCCTGTTCGCTCTGCAGCCCTACACCTTTGCTTCTGAGGCGGCGAAGGTCGCCTTCACTATCAACCACCTGACTGGCAAGGCACGTCTGTGGGGAACAGCAGAGTGGGAGAGGGGCACGCCGGCCTGCTCCTCCTTCCAGGCCTTCTCTGCTGAACTGCATAAAGTTTTCGGACCTGTTTCTCTGGGCCCCGATGCCACCGGGGGGCTCATGAGCCAGAGACAGGGGAGTCGACCTGTTGCTGACTATGCCATTGACTTCCGTACCCAGGCCGGTCTCAGTGACTGGAACACAGCGGCCCAGTGCAACGCTTATCTCAACGGGCTAGTGCCTTACATCAAGGATGAGTTGGTTTCACTCAGCCTTCCGCCCTCCCTCGGGGAGGGGTTAGGGTTAGGGGAGACTAACCCTAACCCTGGGGGGACTGAACCCATGCAGGTAGGACGCACCAGCCTGACGCCAGAGGAGCGGGAGCGACGACGCCAGGGGAGCCTCTGTCTCTACTGCGGCCAGGCTGGTCACTTCGTCTCCCATTGCCCAGTAAAACGGAGGGCTCAGCAGTAAACTGGGGCGTTCTGCTGAGCTGAACCTATGACTCTGCCCCTTGCCCCCGACCTTTGTTCCATGTCCAGCTCCTGTGGGCGGGGGATTCTCACACCCTCGTCACCATCATTGACTCTGGGGCAGACGTCAGTCTGATAGATGAGGAGCTTGCCATCCAGCTGGGCATTGACCTGGTTCCTCCGCCACGTTCAGTTCCAGCCAGCGCCCTGGACGGTCATCTCGTGGGGACCGTCACTCATCTGACCACGCCCATCCACATGCTCCTGTCTGGCAACCACCATGAAACCTTACAGTTCCACGTCCTGAAGTCACCTCACCTCCCGCTGATCCTGGGTTACCCCTGGCTCCGCCGTCACAACCCTCATATTGACTGGGTAACAGGGTCCATCCTGGGGTGGAGTTCTTCCTGTCATCAGGTCTGCCTCAAACAAGCTGCTGCGCCTTTACCGTCTGCCAGTTCCAGTCCAGCCCCTGACCTGTCTGGGGTGCCCGCCGAATATCATGACTTTCAGGAGGTATTCAGCAAAGCAAAGGCAACCTCCTTGCCCCCTCATCGGCCCTATGACTGTGCCATAGACCTCCTGCCCGGCACCACACCTCCCAAGGGTTGTCTCTACTCCCTGTCTGCACCCGAAAGAGAGGCCATGGAGGTCTACATTAATGACGCTTTGGCTGCCGGGATCATCCGTCCCTCCTCGTCACCTGCGGGGGCAGGATTTTTCTTCATGGACAAGAAAGATGGGTCCTTGAGGCCCTGCATCAACTTCAGGGGCCTCAATGACATCACCGTCAAAAATCGTTATCTTCTCCCACTCATTGCATCAGCCTTCCAGTTGCTTCAGGGGGCGAAGCTCTTCACCAAGCTGGATCTCCGCAACGCCTACCATCTGGTCCGGATCCGGGAGGGGGACGAGTGGAAGACAGCCTTCAATACGCCTACTGGACACTACGAGTACCTGGTTATGCCTTTCAGCCTCACCAATGCCCCGGCTGTTTTTCAGGCACTCATTAATGACGTTTTGAGGGACATGCTCAACCAGTTTGTGTTTGTCTATTTGGATGACATTCTGATCTTCTCCCGGTCCAAGGAAGAAAATGTGCATCATGTTCAGAGTGTGCTCCAACGCTTGCTGGAGAACTTTGTTTGTCAAGGTGGAGAAATGTGAGTTCCATGCTACCTCCGTCTCATCCCTGGGGTCATCATCGGTCAAGGCAGCGTGGAGATGGACCCCACCAAGGTCTCTGCCGTCACCCCCAGGAACCCCTGATACTCAGAAACAGTTGCAGCGGTTCCTGGGGTTTGCCAACTTCTATCGACGGTTCATCCGGGGGTACAGCAGCGTGGCCGCTCCACTCACGGCCCTCACCTCCTCCAAGGTACCCTTCCGTTGGTCCCAGGCGGCTGAGGGGGCGTTCCAGAATCTTAAGACCCGGTTCACGTCCGCTCCCATTCTCCTGGTCCCCGACCCTGAAAGGCAATTCATAGTGGAAGTGGATGCCTCTGATGTGGGGGTTGGAGCCATCTTATCTCAGCGTTCAGCTGAGGACCAGAAATTGCACCCTTGCGCCTTCTTCTCCCGACAGCTGTCTCCAGCTGAGAGAAATTATGACATTGGGAATCGGGAACTGTTGGTGCTGGAAGAGTGGCGCCACTGGTTGGAGGGGACAAAGTTGCCCTTCCTAGTTTGGACAGACCACAAAAACCTGGAGTACATTCGTTCCGCTAAGAGACTGAACTCCCGTCAAGCCCGATGGTCATTGTTCTTCACCAGGTTCAACTTCTCCCTCTCCTATCGGCCAGGTTCCCGCAATGTCAAGCCCGACGCCCTGTCTCGCCAGTTCATGGGGGGAGAAGACATCGGCCCTGACCCTGACACCATACTCCCTGCTCCCCGTCTGGTGGCCTCTCTCACCTGGGAGGTGGAGGAGCGAGTAAGAGCCGCCTTGGAAGACGAGCCTGGTCCCAGTTCCTGTCCCCATGACCGCCTGTTTGTCCCTCAGGGCTTGAGGTCAGACGTCCTGCAATGGGCCCACAGCTCCCGGCTCACATGTCATCCAGGCATTCAGTGCACCAAAGAGGTCCTGCAGCGACGGTTCTGGTGGCCCACTTTGGAGGAAGACACAAGAGGGTTTGTCAACGCCTGTCTGGTGTGCAGTCAAAACAAATCCTCCCAACAGGCTCCTGCCAGTTACCTGCAACCTCTGCCTGTGCCACATCGGCCCTGGTCCCACATTTCTTTGCACTTTGTTACTGGTCTGCCACCGTCGGGTGGGTTCACCACAATCCTGACGGTGGCAGACCGGTTCAGCAAAATGGCTCACTTTGTGCCCCTACCCAAGCTTCCATCGGCCAAAGAGACCGCTGAACTAGTGCTGCAGCATGTGTTTCGGCTCCACGGCCTTCCGTCTGATGTGGTCTCGGATCGGGGTCCCCAGTTCACATCCATATTCTGGCGGGAGTTCTGCAGCCTCATCGGGGCCACCGTAAGCCTGTCCTCGGGTTTCCATCCCCAATCCAACGGCCAGTCGGAGAGAGTGAATCAGGGGATGGAGACGGCGCTTCACTGCATGGCGTCCAAACACCCCTCGACTTGGTCCAAGCAGCTACTATGGGTAGAATATGCCCACAACACCCTGACCAGCTCCGCCACTAGACTTTCTCCACTTCCAATGTGCCTACGGCTTCCAGCCGCCACTATTCCCAGCTCTGGAGAGGGAAGCCTCCTGTCCGTCCGTCGAGACCTTCATCCGCCGTTGCTGCCAGACCTGGACCCAGGCCAGAGCCACTCTCCTACGAGCTGCGGAGCGTTACTCGACGGCCGCCAACCGCCGTCGTTCCCGGGCTCCCATTTACCACATGGGCCAGAAGGTGTGGCTCTCGACCCGGGACCTTCCCCTGAGGGTGGAGTCCAAGAAGCTGGCTCCTAAGTTCATCGGGCCATTTACGATTGAGAAAGTCATCAACCCTGCGGCTGTCAGACTTAAGCTGCCCCGTGCCATGCGGATCCACCCAACCTTCCACGTCTCCAGGGTTAAGCCAGTTCTTGAGAGTCCATTGATGCCTGCCTCTCAGCCGCCACCACCTCCCCGGATCATTGACGGAGGCCCGGCCTTCCAGGTTCGCCGCCTGCTACGCTCCCGCCGCTGTGGGAAGGGTCTCCAGTACCTCGTTGACTGGGAGGGATACGGCCCAGAGGAGAGGTCATGGGTCCCGGCTCGTCATATCCTGGATGCACGACTCATCCGCGACTTCCATCGTCGTCACCCTGACCAGCCCTCCAGGACCTGCAGGTGAGCGTGCCAATGTAGAGACTCTGTCCTCCCTGTCATCCGAGGCGTCTGGCAACGAGGAAGAAGAGGATGGGCCTTCTTCGGACAGAGACGACCCATCCATCGAAGAGGAGGAGGCTGTAACGGATGTCTCAGAAGAGTTTTAGCCCTCCTCCAGGCCCCTGCACCCACCTCGGTTTGACATGGGATTGGTTTTTGGGACGTCTTGGGCCGTCCCTTGAGGGGGGGGTTCTGTCACAGCCCCATTCTCCCAGCTTTCCCTCCTCTCCTTCAGTTTCAGTAATTTTCCACTCTCCCTGCCTCTGCTCCACTCTACCTGTCAGCCACGCCCACCTAATCAGCCCAACTCCACTCACCTGCAAGCACAGCTGCAGCTCATTCCTAATCAGCCCAGTATTTAAGCCTCTCCAGCACTCTCACTCTGCGCCAGATTGTTCTACTGCATTCATGCGAGACTTTCCAGCACTCTTTTCCTGCCTAACTCCCCGTTGCTGACCCTGCCTGCCTCGGACCTGCCTACCCTGCCCGCCTTCCGGTAAACTCACCTGCCTTCTGCCTTGGCACCCACGACTTCTGTTGGCTCTCCCGGCTCTGACTCCTCCGCCTGTTTTCGACCTCCCTGCTGGACGCCACTCACCTGCTCCCCTTCCTCGTTGGTCTTCCCTCCAACTTCCAGGGTGCTGCTCTTGGGTCCAAACAACCCCCATCACACCGTGAGTCCCGACACTTTACCTCTACCATGGTTAAGGCCCGAGTTGGGAGGAGGTGAAACAGCTCACCAGCACTCCTCCGTCCGAGCCCGGTCTTTTACTGGGCACTTAATGCATAAATGTCCCAGCTGCCCGCAGTAAAAAAAAACGACCCTCTTGCAGCCGGCGTTGGAGAGCTTGGCGCGGCCCAGCTGCATAGGTTCCTCCATTGCCTCTGAGTCCGCGCTCCGCTTTGGAGTGGAGGCTGCACCGTAGAAAAAAACTCTTTCCCAGCATCCATCACGCGGCTCCTGGTCGGGTCAGGCCGGTGCTTCGCTTGGTTCCGGTAGCATTCCTGCAACCGATTGTCTGTGCGGATGGCCATGGTGATCAGCGTCTAAAGTGGGTGGCAAATCAAGGGGAATTAGCAAATCCTGTATCTGGTCAGACATTCTCTTCAAAAACACGTCATACAGGGCCGTGGTATTTCACCCTCTGCCCATAGCCAAGGTACAAAACCAGACCGCATAATCACTGACTGAGTCTCTGCCTTGTCGAATTGTACTTAGCACTCTGGCCCGCTCTCGTTCCACTTCTCCTAGAGCTTCGATGAAGTCTTGGATTGATCCGCAGATAGGAGAGTCACATCACCATTCCACCGTCGCCCATCTCCTGGCTCTTCCCATGAGGTAAGAAATCATGAAGGCCACCTTGGCTCAGTCTGTGGAGAAGGCTAATGGCGAAAAGTCAAAATGCATTTGGCAGTCGGTGATAAACGAGCGACACTCTCCAGACTCACCGGAGAACTTTTCTGGCGGGGCGGAAGTGGCGTCCCCGTGGAGCTGGTGCGGCCTCAGATTCAGGGATGGCCTTTTGGGACAGGAGCGTGAGAATCTGCTGCACCTGTTCAGCTAAAAGTCTCGCCTGGGAGGACATGGCCTCCTTGAATCCTTCCTGGCTGCCTGCCAATTCCCTCACTCCGTGGTGAAGCGAGGAGATCTGGTCCTCCTGGTTCTTTAGATGGATCCCTTGAGTGCGGATCACCGCCGTGAGTTGGTTGGAGCCTGCTGGGTTCATGTCTGACCAGTTCGTACTGACAAGGCTGTCCTTTGAACCCAAAAGCAAGATCCGGAAACCACTGGTAAAGTCTCGAGGAAAAGGCTCTCTAGGAATTTTCAAAAGTAACAAATGAAGGGAACAAGTAACAAATAAATAAATCAAGAACAGGCGAGGCAAGGCAGGAACATGGAATAATAGAGCGCTGGTTGTCGGACATAAAATGAACACAACGAATTGGCACAAGACAGGGGGAGACGCGGACTTATATACGCAAGAGGAAAGGGGGAACAGGTGGAAACAATCAGGGCGGGGAAGACAATCAGACCGGCGGGAAACACAAGAGGAAGGGCAAGCCACCTGAAACAAGAGGGAAGTTAGATCTTTCAAAATAAAACGGGAAGTCACAAGACAATACAGAAATCAAACAAAAACCAGACCTATTTGACCTATTTACTGGGCTGTGACATGATCAACAGTGAATGGTGTCGAGTTTCCTGTAATGATGATTCATTACCTTTTGACTGGGGTTTGACCTTTAAACGTGGAAACTGGAGATTGGCTGTATATATTAGTGACCATGGAGAGGCTTTGATGACGTATGATTTACTTTCTCTCCATCTCCTCACGCTGCAGTTTGCCTGTTTGGGCTTTGTGTCTTTGTTTACCTCTTAGTGATGTTACAAACATTGACATGTGGGTGATGTCAGCTGACCAACAGCTATTAGCCATCAGTGTTACATTCATAGAATCTTTGTTGCATTTGTAATGTTGATGTGAGAAATAAGTTGCTGGATAAAAACTGCGAAATTTGTTGCTGACTGGAACAAAGTGAAATAAACTTTGCAGAATCAGTTGAAAATCTTTATTCACTACTAGTTAAACTGTTCAAGGCCCCAGTCAGTCTCCATTTCAGTCATGGTCACTGCACTCTGCCCAGACTCCTTCGTCTGGTCCCTGTGACCCCGTTTCACTGCATTGAGTTTCTTATTTATCTGTTGTCCCTGCAGTGTCTTTGCTCCCTGGAGTTTATCTGAATTTTAGTCGGGTACACAGGGACTGTCTCAGGTACACAGGCCTTATCTCAGGTACACAGGCCTTATCTCAGGTACACAGGGACTGTCTCAGGTACACAGGGACTGTCTCAGGTACACAGGGACTGTCTCAGGTACACAGGGATTATCACAGGTACAGGATTCCTGTCACTGTATTTTAGTTTTACAGGTGGGGATATTTTTATCGATATAAATCTGTGATTGATATCTTGTTTTGTGTTTCGTCACTGTGAAGGTGTTAACGTTACCATGTGTGTTTCAGTGTCTGCAGGCCTTCAGAGTCCAGCAGCTGAAGCCCCAGTGCTGTCGCCTCAGTCTGGATCAGACCCAGTCACAGGAGGGTTCAGAGGGATTCAGGGTTTACTGACTGAACCCCACGGGCGAAGACAACAATGGTTTCCACGGCAACAGATGGACGCTGTGTTTCAGACAAATGAAAACAACAACGGGCAACATGCTAACTAGTTAGCTATACCTGATATGCAGCTGACAAACACACATCGTGGCCTCAGCCGGCCTGCTGGACCAAAGTGGTGCTGGACTTCTCGATTTTACCTCAGCTAGCTGGACTTCAGTCAGCGTTAGCTCAGCTAACTGATTTTAAACATTGCTACTTAGCTGAATGTGGTCAGTGAAGATGCAGAGAGATGAGTTGCTGTAAAGGTCAGTGGTTGCTAACTTACCTTGATGACATCACACAGTTGGAGCACTGTAGAAACACAACAGACACAATAAACAGAAATAACTGTTTTAAATGGCCCGCTCTTGTCTGTACTGATCCAAGAGCAGTTTTCCTAAACTTTGTTCTGATTGGCTGTTCCACCGGCAGACTGGAGCACTGGTTTAACACCACAAAGCCTTCAGCTCCACTCGTGGATCCAAGGTTACAGCGTGTAACCTTCATTTAGTTTCAGCTCATTTGATTCATCAGAGGACCAAAAACTGAAAAACTGACATTCTCCAGGACCAGCAGAGACCTGCTGGAGGTCAGAGAGGCACCAGCTGAACAACAAGACAAGGAAGCTCATCTGAAGGAGCAAAGCATGAAGTCTGAACCAGAGCTAAAACTGGTTCAGTCACTGAGACCCAGTCTCAGAACCAGATTATAAGTGGTGCGACCTGAGTTCTGCATAGACCCGACTGAATAACACAGCTCAAAACAAACAAATCTCTAATTATATTATATTGTTCATTATCACTATCTGAACTTATACATTTTTGGTTTTACTACCAGAGACTTTGGAATGTGAAATGACTGTCTAATTAAGTTAATTAAATAATTATATTAAATGGAAATGTGAAAATAGAAATAAAAAGGAAATAATATGTTTAATCATCCAGAAACATATAAGTGTGTGTTTATAACACATTCTCTTTAAACTCAAACTTTCATCTCATTCTGTCTTCAGTTGACTTTGTTTGTATCCTCAGCTCCTGAGTAGCGTGAAACATTATGTTCTGTTGGTGCTGCAGCTCCTCAGTGTTTAACGAATCCATTCATGTTTTACACCTGGATCCTGCTGCTGTCCTTTTATTTTATATCCAGATGATATTTTTCTATTTCTGCTGTGAGTCTGGACTCTGTGAACGCCTGAGGGGTTGGCAGTTTGATGTCATTAGAGATTAAAAATGGCCGAAACAAGACTGAAGACAAAAGTGTGTTTGTGTTTTGTTGTTGAAGACAATAAAGTCACAAACTGTCCTTCAGGTCAGAGACTGATTCGCTGTGTTCATGGTTTCAGTCAGACCCTCGTTTGCGTGACGCCTTTCATCATTACTATATATACACTAACGAGCAGGTGGACAGGTGTACCTAATAATCTGACCATTGACTGAAGAGCAACGTGATACACAGAGACTATCACAGACATACAGTGTATCCTGTGCACTGTGTGTTCATTCAACATGTATAAGTACTGTAGGTACAATGTATACAGTGTACTGTGTGTGTGTACAGTGTGTTGTGTGTGTACAGTTTGTGTACAGCATGTTGTGTGTGTTATGTGTGTGTGTTGTGTGTGTACTACGTGTGTGTTTGTGTGTACAGTGTGTTGTGTGTGTACAGGATGTTACAGGAAGTGACTTTTCAAAATGCCAGAGCTTCATGTTCAGAGATACAGACTTTGTTACAGTCCACTGAAAGCCAGTGTGTGTGTGTGTGTGTGTGTGTGTGTGTGTGTGTGTGTGTGTGTGTGTGTGTGTGTGTGTGTGTGATTAAATAAAGTGAATGTGACAGGCAGGGAAATCCATTTCAGACTGTAGTAATGAGCAATGACCTGTTTGTGTGTGTGTATATGTGTGTGTGCGTATGTGTGTTTGTGTGGATCTTTTGCTGCTCCAGTCAAAAAATCTGAACCTCTAATGGCAGAGCCATGGCAGAGTGTGTGTGTGTGTGTGTGTGTGTGTGTGTGTGTGTGCGTGTGCGCGCGCGCGTGTGTGATGATGATATCAGAGCAGGTGATGTTTCCTACAGTTTAATCCTGTGAAGACCTGTAAAGTCTGACTGAGGCCAAATAGCTGTTAAAACTGCCCAACACCTGGAAACTCCTGGAAACTGTGGGTGTAACAATTAACCGATATGAATCAGAAATCGGTTTTAAAGTTACAGACTCAACATATTGCCGACCTTTGGATCGGCCACACTGTGCTGTGAACCGGTTGATGGCCTGATCTTAAAATTATGAAGCTGCTCTGCAAACTCTCAAACGTTCGAAGGTCTCTGGTGAGATTTTTTACTTCTAAATACAGACAAAACTGAGGTGATTTTGTTTGGACCTAAACACCTCAGAGACAGGTTATTTGACCTTACTGTCACTTTGGATGGGCCCTGAGGAACCTGGGAGTCATATTTGACCAGGACATGTCCTTTCAGTCTCACATTAGTCAGGTCACTAGGACTGCCTTCTTTCACTTGCGCAACATAGCCAAGATCAGGAACATCCTGTCCCAAAGTGACGCTGAAAAGCTAGTCCATGCATTTGTTACCTCAAGGCTGGACTACTGTAATTCTTTGTTGTTAGGTTGTCCAACTTGCTCACTGAGAGGCCTCCAGCTCATCCAAGCTCCAGCTCCAGCTCAATGCTGCAGCAAGGGTTCTGATGGGAATTAGCAAGAGAGATCATATTTCTCCAGTTTTAGCTTCTCTTCATTGGCTCCCTGTAAAGTCCAGAAAAGACTTTAAAGTCCTTCTTCTTACCTACAAGGCTCTTAATGGCCAAGCTCCATTGTACATCACTGAGTTGCTAAGTGCCTATTACACCAACAGATCACTTCACTCCCAGAGTCCAGGTTTGCTTGTGGTTCCCAGAATTTCCAAAAGTAGAATGGGAGGCTGAGCCTTTAGCTCTCAGGCTCCTCTCCTGTGGAACCAGCTGCCAGTCTGGGTTCAGGAGCAGACACCCTTTCTACTTTTAAAGTAAAGCTGAAAACCTTCTTGTTCGACAAAGTTTACAGCTAGTTCTAGTTACCATGCCAACTACACCCATAGTCAAAACTACCCCTTCATGCCACCCCTTAGTTATGCTGTTATAGGCCGAGGCTGCTGAGGGACGTCCCATGATCGTCTCCACATTCCTCCTCTCCCCTCTCTCTCCTCAAACTCATTTAAACCATTACAGATTAACCATTAACTCTGTGTCCTCTCTCCCCTAGTGCTGTGCTTGTTTCTGTCTGGTCTCTCTCTCTGTACCTCTCTACAGATACCTGTGGCTCCAGAGCTGAACATATGATCTGTGGCTCCACCTGTGGCACCTGCCCCGTGTCCTCTGCTGCCATTTATTATCATTATTCTATATTGTACTGTAAATAGTTGCCATAGTTAGGATTCTGTTGTTCTACCATTTTGTCAGTTTTCATCTGAAGTTATGTACTCCTGTATCTCTGTATGCGACATGGTGTATTCTCTCTTTCGCCCCTCCTGTCACTCTCTATCTTTTTCTCTTTCCCCCCAACCGGTCAAGGCAGATGACCGTCCACCTAGAGCCAGGATCTTCTGAAGGTTTCTGCCTGTTAAAAGGAAGTTTTTTCTTTTCTACTGTTGCCAAGTGCTTGCTCATGGTGGAACTGTTGAGTGTAATTAATAGTAATGAGTGTGGTCTAGATCCGCTCTGTTCGTAACATGCCCTGAGATGACCTTTGTTGTGAATTGGCACTATATAAATAAAATAAAATAAAATTGAATTGAATTGAATTGAATTGAATTGAATTGAACTGAATTTGTCAAAGTAACATTGGCGTAGTATTACCAGGCAAACATAAAAGCAACATGTCCAGCAACACCAGCAACACTTACAGTGCACCGCCAAACCCCGAATCACAGGTCTGGAAGGGATCTGTTATACATCTGTCACACAACAACTCTACCCTACACAAACACTGAGGACTCCCTGGTCTTTTGGGAAATGTCTGTTTGAAGGTGAGCAATGCCATTTTTATAGAACTGGCTTATTCTGATTCCTAAAAGAAAACAACATGAAATACAGAACTGAATCGTGTCATAGCCCCTGTGTGTAGATACATATCAATCATCTTATCAGGGAGAGATTCACAGCCCTACTGAAAACACACTGAGGTGGAAATCACTTGAAACTTTTAGGATAACTCCCAGGATAACGTGGACAAAATGTTCTCTGAGGTTAAAACCCATCCCCACAGTAACCGTGTCCCCCGTCCTTCAGACTAGTGACCTTGTGCAGTGATACTCTGCTCCCAGCGTCCTGCCACACTTGGATCTCTTTTCACATGTGTTGCTGCAGCTAAAACACTGTGTGTTCTCAGTGCTGTGTGTCCTGATGGAGAACCAGAGCTCCACCTGTCACAGTTCAGGTGGTTGGTGCTGAGTCTCCTCCCTCAGACACCTCAGAGCGATGCAGCAGAGCAAAGCAGTCCCTCGGGGATGAATTCACGCTCAGGCTGCTGGTTGCTCTCTGGAGACAAACATCAGCTCCATAAGCTCCATCAGCCTCCATCAGGCTCTGACTCAGGCTGTGGGTCCAGCTCTCAGGTGATCATGGATTCAAACCAGCGTCAGCTCATGACAATCTGTAGAGTTTTGTCTTTGGTTAAATTGCCACCTCCTTCTCCTCCCCCTCCTCCTCCCGCTCCTCCTCCCCATCCTTCTCCCCCCTCCTCCTCCTCCTTCAAATTAGTTCCTCTCTGTGTCAGTTTGAGGTCACTCCCCTCCTCCATGGCCTCCTTTTCCTTGCCGCCTCCTTCTTCTGGTCTCCTCATCTCTCGCCTGAGGGCTACAGCCAACCCTCCTCCTCTGTCTTTCCTCTTCCTCCTTGTCTCGTCCACTCTCACATCAGATGTGTCCATGATGTCTGAGAGGAGGTGTTCTCAGGAGGACGACTGCTCGTCTCTTCTGTCCCGGCTCGGTTCCGACTCTCCTCGTCCTCGGATGAAGTATGGAGGGATGTTCTGCAGTGTTGAAGGAGCTTTTGAGAACAAAACTTTGAACTTTGAATCGTTCAGTCCACAAACACAACGACGCCGACCTGCTCAAACCCAAATCGATGGCCAGGATCGAGGAGTTGCGACGAGAGGAGGGGGAGGAGGACAGACGATGGTGTTTCCCTCTGGACACGCCAGAGAAAACTACAGCAAGAGAGAGGTCAAGATTCATTTATACATTTCTTTCATCTCAAATGTCAGTTTTTGGAGTTTGTTTCTCATATTTATGACTGTTTTTCTTGATGTTTTAGTAATCGAGGATGTTTGAAAGTGAAATAATTCAAACTGTCAGATTTAACATAAGTCTGGATGCAGTGAAACACAGATTTACACACATTTAAACAGGTTTATATCTTCTGTCTTCGTCTCCTGTGCCAGTAAAAGTGATATCAGCAAAATCATAAAATTATATTAACATTAACATTATAACGCTGTTATGCTGTAATCCTATATTAGTCATTTTAATCATGATACAAACAGTTGAATAATGTAAAACCTGACAGGGTGAATACTTTTCTTTGTAGAATGAGTTGATTGATTGAATATATTTGATTCCATTTGTTATAACGTTGGTCTTTTGAATGATGTTTGGACCGAAACAAGCAGAACAAAACATCCTCGCCAGAAAATTATGCGGCTTTTATTTTGAAACGTCATACCGGAAGGCGTCCGTGAGAGAGGGAGAGAGAGAGAGAGCGAGTGTGTGTGTGTGTGTGTGTGTGTGTGTGTGTGTGTGTGTGTGTGTGTGTGTGTGTGTGTGTGATTACGGTGACGTCAGAGCTGACGTTAACAACAATAGCTGTGAGAGACTGTGAGCATATGTGTGTCCGCGTCTAAACGGATCAATCAGCCTATCACAGATCGATCGGGATGTCGTTCCAGACCAAGAAGGGCAGCGCGAGACCCGCGGTGAGTCTAACAGAGCCGAGCCGTGCAGAGCCGGGATACCGGCGATAAGACTGATGATGTTGGGCCGGTGAGGCGGGATGCTGCAGCCTCGCCTGTCAATCATCGCGCTTTTAGAAGCAGGCCGACTCTGACCGGGCCGAGCCGGGCGGGACCGGACAGATCACTCTGATGGTGTCTGCAGCTGCTGTAAGCCCCCCTGGCTCGGCTCAGCCCGGTTTACCTTTCAAGCGGAGATGAACTGAAGCTGCAGTGATGAAGAGAGATGCAGATTGTAATTATGATTATAATAATAAACAATAATTCTGAATTAAAACAGATTAAAGATTTAAACACATTTCTTTATCCTCAGAGCCACAACATGGCACTATCACCTGTGGGACATCACAGTTTGAGCGTGGCCCCAAAACATTACAGTGAATGCATTTAAAATTATTTCAATCATTTAATTTAAAATTAACATTACAAACATTGTATTTGCTAATAAATGTCATGAGGTAATGGAAACATTAAGAATGAGATGCGCAGCAACCAGCAGCAATAACACATGCACATGTGGTTAGACCAGGGGTGGGCCACATTGAGTTTTAAAATTGGCCGGTGGGCCAGCATCACTGTGTGAACTAATATTTTTTACATGTATATATATATATGGCTGGTCTTTGCTAATTTGAATGCCAGCAAATAACTTGCCATCGTGCTTGACTCTTGGATGGTAATTTGTCCGAGAAAAGTGTTTTGCTGAGCCTGTAAATTTGCTGCCAACCTCTGAGCAGTAGCCACCTGTTCTTGTGTTGACTGGTTGCTAGTAGTGGTGTGCGATACTGCAAGATTTGGTATCGATTCAATACCAAGTAAATAGAGGGCCAATATCGCTGATACCGATTTTTTTTTAAATTTAATAATTAAGGTGGATGCATGATCAAATTGCTAAATCTGAATGAATTTTCATCACCTTTAAGTGTTTTTGTGATTTTTCCTTTGGATTACTAATTAGTTAAAACCCAGGACAGAACTTGGGCGAAGTTTATAGGTAAATAGAAAATATTTTATTATCATAATAAAAGTTTTTGTTCAAAACAATAGAACAGTAACAAAACACCCCCCCCCCCCCCCCCCCAAAAAAATTTGTCATGTCTGGATTTTTTTTCTTGACCAGACAAAGTGCACAAAATTATCACTGGAGGACAAATTAAAACAAATTCTTTTTTCCAGGTAGAGTGATCAGAAACTACAATACAAAAATGAAAGAAAAATTCTCAGTACAACATCAAAACAACAGGGGGGAGGAGGAGCAAAGTGCACCTGCTCCGCACTGTGACAGGAGCGGCACTGACACATACACAGACAGCAGGTCGCCTCTTTGATGAAAGAGTAAAGTATCGATCTCATTACACTGGTATCAATCAATATCAATACCAACATTGGTATTGATAATATCGATATTTGGATCAATCCACCCACCACTAGTTGCTAGCGTAATTAGCATGCTTGCTGGAAAAGTGACGGCTGATGTTGCATTCTTTGAAAACCGCAACGGTTTCTTGGCAAATAAGACATACAGCTTTTGATCGAACTTCGGCAAAAAAATATTTAGTTGTCCATTACTTAAACACTCAGCACTCACTGTTGACTTTTCTTTTCTTTGGTCCACTCATCATTGCAGATGGGTTCAAAGCAGTGGCAAAGTAAAAGTAGAGAGAATAGCCAGGACTCCAGCAAAGGCAAGTCAGTGTGTCAATGCACCACCTGGTGGTGCCAGGTATTGCAGGAAAAGGCTAAATGAATGTAGTCTCAACTGTGATTTGGACAATTCTGTACAACTATACAGCAGGTCGCATTAAAAAGCCCAAAGGGCCGTATGTGGCCCGGGGGCAGTAGTTTGCCCATGCCTGGGTTAGACACACACATGTGGATAAACACACACGTACAGTTACTGAACCTCTGTATGTTAATGTGTGTAACTCAGTGTGTAATGTGTGTTTTACCCAGCATCCTCTCTGTCTGTCTGTTTCCAGGGCGATCGTCTGATCATCAAAGGAGGGAAAATTGTCAATGATGATCAGTCATTCTACGCTGATGTCTATGTCGAGGACGGGACCATCAAGTAAATGAACTGATATCGATAAAATTATGATTTGATTTTTCAGCTTCGTAGTCATTCAGGCTTTTTGTTGACATTACCAGACTTCCTGTGGTTTGTCTGACATCATCAGACTTCCTCTCATGTGTCCTGATCAGACAGATCGGTGAGAACCTGATCGTCCCATCTGGTGTGAGGACAGTGGATGCGTACGGTCAGCTGGTGATCCCCGGGGGGATTGATGCCAACACCAACCTGCATGCTCCGCAGAAAGGCCTGAACCCGATTGACGACTTCTACCAGGGAACCAGAGCCGCCGTGTCTGGAGGAACCACCACCATCAGTCAGATTATTACCAATAACCTATCAATACTTATCAATCAAGCTGCGGCAGAGGCAGTAACAGTCATGGTTGTGTTCACAGTGGACCACGTGCTGGTGGAGCCGGGGACTAGTTTATTGGCAGCCTTCGAGCAGTGGAGGGAGACGGCGGAGCAGAGGGCGTGCTGTGACTTCTCTCTCCACCTGGACATTACCCGCTGGCACGATGGACTGTATGAGGAGCTGGAGACACTCATCAAAGACAAAGGTCAGAGGTCACTGACACACAACCAGGAAACACAAGACAACACACAAACATTTAATAACATAAAAAGTAACATAAACATAACATAAAAATAATAACATGAAAGGTTGATTGGAAATACATTTAAAATTTGCTGATTCAACAATAATGAAGCATCATGTTTCAGTTTCATATGCAACAATCTTAATTTGTAAAGCAACAAGTAACTAATTAATTCATCATATGAATAAATATAAACAAAAGTAAACAAATATAAAATCACTATAACAACCATAACAATTAAAACTAAAACAACAATATTAATAATGAAGTACATAAATATATGAAGGGATACGCATATTTTGTACTGTACATACATGTGTACATACATGTATACATGTATCTTCTGTACAGACGTGTGTACAGGGGAGTAATTGGATGGAGACTGGATGGTGATTGGATGGTGACTGGATGACTGGGTGGTGATTGGATGGTGATTGGATGGTGACTGGATGGCGTTTGGGTGGGTATTCACATGAAAAGTAGTACTTCAGGTTTGTACAAAAGTGTAGTACCTGGTAAATGTACTGTTACATCAGGTGAGTACTCTATTAACAGAAGTATTTGTGTTTCAGGTGTGAACTCCTTCCTGTTCTTCATGGCCTACAAAGACAAATACCAGAGCTCCGACTCTCAGGTGAACTGCCCTTGTTGCTGTTGTTGTAGTTGTTTTATTGTGGTTTGTTGTTGCGGCTTGTTGTTGTTGTTGCTGTTGTTGTGGTGGTAGTGGTTTGTTGCTGTGGTTGTTGTTGTGGTGGTTTGTTGTTGCTGTTGTGGTGGTGGCTTGTTGCTGTGGTTGTTATTGTTGTGGTGTTGGTGGCTTGTTGTTGCTGTTGTTGTTGTTATGGTGGTGGCTTGTTGTGGGGAAGGCTTGTTGCTGTTGTTGTGGTGGTGGCTTGTTGTTGTTGTGGTGTTTTGTTGTGGTTAGCATACATCAATGTTTTCTGCCTCCTGTTTTCACTGTGACAGCTCTACGAGGCGTTTGGGGTCCTCCGGGATCTTGGAGCCATCGCACAGGTCCATGCTGAGAATGGGGACATCATTGATGAGGTGATGGAACCCCTCCCCAAACACACACACACACACTAACATAAGAAACATCAGCTGAGCCTCATTGTTTGACAGTGAAATGAAACCGTTCTGGATTTCAGGAGCAGAAGAAGCTTCTCTGTCTTGGCATCACTGGACCTGAAGGACACGTTTTGTCTCACCCGGAGGAGGTACGTACACCAGTAACGCAGCTGTTGTTACACCTGTAACGTGACCATGGCTGCATTGTAACGTACTTTTAACATTGCTATCATTCTGTTTGTAATATGATCAGGTGGAGACAGAGGCGGTGTACCGTGCCATCACCATCGCCAAACAAGCCAACTGTCCACTGTACATTACCAAGGTGATGAGCAAATCTGCTGCTGATGTCATCGCCAAAGCCAGGAAGAAAGGTGATGTCATCCTCTCATCATCACTTTAACCCACATTTCACAATAAAACAAACTTAGATTGTTTTCATTTGACACACAGACACAGACAGACAGGAGAAAGAGACAGACTCAGAGACAGACAGAGAGACAGACAGAAGAGAGAGAGAAAGACTGAGAGACAGACAGAGAGAGAGACAGGCAGAGAGACAGACAGGAGAGATGGACAGAGAGACAGACAGGAGAGATAGAAAGACTGAGAGACAGGCAGGAGAGACTGAGAGACAGACAGGAGAGACAGGCAGGAGAGACAGACAAAGAGACAGACAGGAGAGAAAGACAGACTGAGAGACAGACAGAGAGACCTAGAGACAGACAGGAGACAGAGACAAACTGAGACAGAGACAGACACAGAGAGATACAGGCAGTTAGAAAGACAGACAGGCAGAGAGACAGGCAGACAGAGAGACAGACTGAGACAGAGAAAGACAGGCAGACAGACATAGAGACAGACAGGACAGGTAAATGCCTCCAGTGCAACAAGGTGCGTAGACATTAAACAACTTCCTGTTTCTGCCATCAGGTATGGTGGTTTATGGGGAGCCAATCACAGCCAGCCTGGCCACTGACGGCTCTCACTATTGGTCCAAAGACTGGGCCATAGCTGCCGCCCTCGTCATGAGCCCGCCTCTCAGCCCCGACCCTTCGACTCCACAGTACCTGACCTCCCTGTTAGCCTGGTTAGTATGAATCCACCTCCCTGTTAGCCTGGTTACTGTGACTCCACCTCCTTGTTAGCCTGGTTAGTATGACTCCACCTCCCTGTTAGCCTGGTTCCTGTGACTCCACCTCCCTGTTAGCCTGGTTAGTATGACTCCACCTCCCTGTTAGCCTCGTTCCTGTAACTCCACGGCCCTGTTAGCCTGGTTCCTGTGACTCCACCTCCCTGTTAACCTGGTTCCTGTGACTCCACCTCCCTGTAAGCCTGGTTATTATGACACCACCTCCCTGTTAGCCAGGTTAGCATTAACATAGCCTTGTCTTCCACCTCAACAGTCCAGGTGTTCTGGGTGAATCTGATTGTTGCTGGTGTGGGTGTTTTTCTTTCCAGTGGAGACCTCCAGGTGACATCCAGTGCTCAGGCCAGCTTCTCCACAGCTCAGAAAGCCATCGGTAAGGACGATTTCACTCTGATTCCTGAGGGAACCAACGGGATTGAGGAGAGGATGTCAGTGGTGTGGGACAGAGCTGTGGTAAGATGAGTTGTGTCCACTCCATGAACCATATCCAACAGACAGCTACACTCATTGTCTCCTGATGGACATTCATGGTACTGCTCTCAAATGTTCCCATTAAATTGAGAGTTATGTGAAGAATGAAAAAGAGAACGTCAGTACACTTTCTCACCGTCACACAGCTGACCAATCACAGAGTGCAGTGGTCAGATGTCAGTTTCAGGGACACAATGTAGAAAAGCAGGTTTCAGATCGAAGAGACACACTGAGGGTTTCACATGGCTTGTTGTTGGTACAGAAGGAAGACTGCCAGCTATCTGACTCTGCACCAGCATCACTGTACACAGTATTAACTGCCAGTCAGATGTGACGATCCACATAAAGACACAGAATCTTTGACAAATTCAGTGTTTTCACCAGCAGCTATGTTAATTTGTTCATGGTTGTGATTTCAGGTCATCACAGGATCACAGTGCGCTGTAATGGGAGGTTTACTGTTTTAAATGAGTGAAAAAGAGCTCTGCTGTCACATCTTACACAAAGTTTAGGTACTTGGTTAACATCAGGACATAACGATGAATCTCACATGTCTCTATTTTGTTTTTGTCGTGTCTCACTGCAGTCAACAGGGAAGATGGATGAGAACGAGTTTGTTGCTGTAACGAGCACCAATGCTGCTAAACTCTTCAACATTTACCCGCGTAAAGGTATCACATCAGGAATTACACTGTGGACAAAGACAGAACATTTACTGACACAAAACAATAAAAGAGGACAGGTTTACTTTATCTATCATTTGGTAATTAAAAATGAACTTTTACTTGCCCAATTGTACTTGAACACCTACTCATGCAAACACCAAGTGATGTAGGTGTTTCTGTAAAACAGGAGTCTGATATCCAATGTTTGTGTTCTCTGTGTTCACAGGACGCATCGCTGTAGGTTCAGATGCTGATATAGTCGTCTGGAACCCAAAAGAGACACAAACTGTTTCTGCAAAGACTCACAACCTGGTAAAAACACATTTATCCTCATCATCCAGAATCCATATTCATCCTAAACTTCTGCTCAACATACTACCTGTCTGTGTGCAGACATTGGAGGTGAACATCTTGGAGGGTTTGGAGTTTCGAGGTGTGGCATCAGTGGTGATCAGCAGCGGTCGAGTCGTTCTGGAGGATGGAAAACTCAACGTGACAGAAGGTTCAGGACGCTTCATTCCCAGGAAGGCTTTCCCTGACGCTGTGTACAAGAGAATCAGAGCCCGCAGCAAGGTAACAAACCTATTATCAAGTTAGCCCACCACCAATAACCAACCCACTGGTTGAACAGGTCACCACATTAAACTCTAAAGATTGTGTGTGCAGCAAGGTAACCAACAACCAACTGGTCAACTGCTGATCAAGACCAGTTTTCTCTCCTTATGTCAGATGGCTGAGGCTCGCGGCGTTCCCCGTGGAAACTACGATGGTCCTGTCCATGATGTCATCAGTATGACTAAATCAGTCCCATCCACTCCAACCACCAGGGGCCCCCCCTGTCCAAAAACGCAGACCGGCTCTCGAAACCTCCACCAATCCGGATTTACTCTGGCAGGTACTGTTTATACATGCAGGACACAAATACAAATCAGCAGCATTCTGATCAATAATCTGATCAGCTACAGATGATTGACTGTGAGTTGCATTCTGGGTAAACACTTTACACGTCCAGCAGCTGAATACTGCTGCCCTCGAAGAAGAAGTAAAGTAAAATGACTTTTCATTCAGATCTTTTCATCTTTGCAGGAGCTCAGGTTGACGATCACATACCTCGTCGCTCGACTCAGAGGATTGTAGCGCCACCTGGTGGACGATCCAACATTACTTCCTTATCTTAAAGCAAAACACACAGTCGAACCCTATGACAACCCTACAACTTCTACACAATACACAATAAAACAGTAGTACTTTATCTACTACTGAACCCTACTACAACCTGACACATCCTTCTACAGTAGTACTTCAACTAGCATTTAACAATCAGAACCAAAGTACTTTAACTAGTACTACATCCTACTACATCCCCAAAGCTAATATTAAACCCCACAACATCACAAATCCTTCAGCTGTAACACTTAAACACAAACTTTAAAAACTTACCAGTGGTACAATGTTACAAACCCTATAACAGTAGTACATCAGTAAGTACTAAACCCTACAACAACCAGAACAATGGAACTACAACTTGTACCAGTTGTTGTCTCAGATTGTACTTTAACTAGTACTAAATTTTAGTACTTTATCTTACAACTAATACTTACCCTATTGCAGTAGTACTTCAGCTGGTATTAACCCTTCAAGCCTTCAGCTTGTACTGAAGCACCAAGTCTTAAATTAAAAACTTTACAAGAACCCTGCTACCAGTATTAAACCATAAAACTAGTACTACTACTCTGATACTGCAGCTCTACAATACTACAAAAACCTACAAACAACTATTTGTACTAAATTTCTACTAATACTGAATGTTGCATTAGTGGTACAATACTACAACGCATATGTCACCCTACAACTACTCCTTAATCCCAATAGAGTAGTCCCTCAACAAGTGACAACCCCCTAGAATAGTCCTACATTTGAGGTATTTCAGCTAGTACTTTGCCCTACAACAACCCTGCAGCTAGTTCTAAAGCCTAAAACTTGCTGTAAAACCTAAAACTAGTTCTAAACCTTGCATTGACTGGTACCACAATCTTGACACTACAGTGCTTCAGCTCGTAGTAATGAATATAATGACCAAGATACTACCACAACCCATCAGCTCATATAAAATCCTGCAACAGGTCCTTCGCTGCTCCTGAGTGTTATTAGTCTGGTTCTTAGAGTCTGTCATTTAAGTACTTGCTTTAATTTTACAGCAATGTACACGAAAAACATTATGACCCATCAGCCCTAAGACAGCCACAGCTGCAGTACTAGTACTAGTAGGAGTAGTAGTATAAACCCAGAACGTACCTGTTGCCCTCCATGCTTTTCTTTAACAGTCATAATGAAATCACAGTACGCCTCTCAGACTGAGTTTACTGTGGCTTCTTTGCTCTAACCTGCTGTGGTTGGGTTGTTTCCAGATGTTTCCAGCTGTGTTCTTCTACATTCTTTAATTAAACTCATTCTGCTCTTTGTAAATTTAATTCATATTATCGTCAGTTCACTGTAGGAATTTCTCTAATAGGAACAATAGCCTGTAACAGTCCAGTTCATTTAGGGTGTTTATCATAGACGTGTTCCAAATCATCCTCATGTTTGAACCACTTCTGTTTCATATACAGTAGTGGAAAAAAGTTTTCGGACACTCTTAAAATTTTACACAATCTCACATATTCTCATGAAATATTTGCATAAAAATCTTTTTAGTGTTTCAGAAGGTCTGGCTGCATCAGACACAGACAAATGCAAATGATTTGTTTTTGTTTACTGTTAACAAGAAAAAATAACAAAACTAAATTCTTGATAGTTTCAACGTGTCAGTTCTCGACATTTTCGGTATCAAAGCCAACAAATAACCAAGAATGTGTTCAAAACTGAACAAAAATAAATAAACCATCACATCATCAAATTAATATTTAGTAGTCCTGTCGTTAGCACGCAGTAGAGTTCTAATCCTGACTGGCATGTTCTCCACCAGCCTTTCACACTGGTAATCTTGTCCCATTTGTCTTGAATAACTGCTTTTAATTCTTCCAAATGCTTTGGTCTACGCTTCGAAACAGACCTTTTGATAATCCACCACAGATTTTCAATGGGGCTTATGTTGAGCTGGCCATTCTAGACCTGGATATTGTGCTCCTGCAGCAGTTCTTCATTCAGGCCATTATCTTGCTGAATCATCCAGTTTTGACCTTGACGGAACAGCGCACATGCAGAAGGGCATGTGAGCATGTGGGTTACCAGAATGGCACAGTACTTGGCAGAGTTCAACACAAGCTGCACTCATACATCCCCATACCATGACTCTGCTATGCTTGACGGCAGGTACTGTACATGCTGGAGATAATGCTTCGCCTGGCCTTCTGCGTGCCCTCACATTAGCAGGAGGAGGATTCAGCTGGAAACTGGACTCATCACAGAATCCTCTTCTAGTTCCTGGCTGTCCAGTTCTTGTGTGCTTGGGCCTGATGACGCTGGGCTAACCTCCATCTCTCATTGATCAGGGGCTTCTTGACAGCTTTGCAGGACCTTAATCCATGATCTAGGAGTCGGCCACATACAGCGCGGGAGGAACACTGGACACCAGTTTGGTTTGATCACTGCTGCTGGAGCTCACGTGATGTCATTCGGCAGCTTTCCCTGCACATGTGGATCAGGATGTAGTCATTTCTTACTGAAGAAACCCTTGGACGCCCAGATCTTGGTTTGTCTTCCAAGCTGTTGGTTTGTTTGTATTTCTACAGAGAGTATCCAACTGCTGAAGGACTGCATATCTTTGGGCCTGTTTCCTGCGTCAGGTTCCTTGTTTTAGCCATTTTTGTCTCTGAAGAATTTTCAAACGTGCTGGTTTTATAAAGACACAAAGCACGACAACAAACATAATGTCTTTAATAAAAAGCATGACCTTCATTAGTGGATCAGTCATACCACAATGACTCAATACTCAAAATTTCTTACATATTTTTATGGAACCAATCAATTTTAAGTCTTTAATGAATTTTTTAGGATTTGTTTAGTGTTTTGGCTGTGACTGTACTAAAAGACTTTGCACTTGGAGACTTAAGAGTGATTCTTAATGCAATATATCACAAATGCATGGGGTGTCCAAAAACTTTTTTCCACCACTGTAATAACAAACATCCACACAGTTCTGGTCTGATTTAATCAGTGTGTGGTAGAGCAAAGGGTTCGGTCCTGATGAGTCTTTCTGCTGATCTGGTTGAGTTTGGATTGACTGAACTGGACTGCAGGTTTAGTCACAACAGGACTTCTCACTATCTTTCTCACTTATTAATAATAATAACAGTCTGTTTTACTCACTGAGAACATAATTGATGAATGAATGCAAAGTAGACTTAAATGTTCAGACCATTAGACTTTGTGTGAAGTTCCAAACATTAACTGATACATGGTGCTAATTAATCCAGTGGTAGCCTGCAAGTAGCAATCCCGCCAATGCCACGCCCCCTACAGGATGGAGGCAAATTGACTCCACCTCCATAAATATCCCAAAATAAGTGACATCACAAAAACCTGCTCTGACTGTGGATGTATTATACCAACTGGATACTGGACCTGAAAGAACCCTGTGTGATGGAGGTCTGGGGGGGTCTGTGTGATGGAAAGTGTTGGTGCAGTATTACATCGAACAGTACATCCATAGTCTGAGCCTGCTGTTAGGGGGTCAACATGTCCCGTGACCTCTGACCCCAACTGGACCTAAACAGTATATCAGCGTGTGATGTCACAGCTGTAGAGCCCCTCCCCTTCGGACCTCTGAAGGGATTTTAATGGTGTGTTTGATTTGTAAAAGCTTCACTTGATACCATGATCATTTTGTATTTTTACAGTTTTTGTATCCTAGCAGTGTTAGCGTCAGCATGTGTAGTCCTCAAACACAGTTCAGCCACTCTACAGTCCCTGGCAGCCATGTTGGTGCTGTGCACACTTTTTGTGTCTTCATTAATTAGATTAGATTAGATTAGATTAGATTAATTGATTCAGATCTCATGTCTGTACAGAAAACATGAAGCTACTGTGATCACATGGTTATCTTAGCTCCAACATGGTGTCCGTATTAAAAGCTGTAGTGCAGATTAGGAGCCAACATGGCGGCTGTGCTGCTGAAGGCTAAACTGTTTCTGTAGCAGTTGGTTGTTGTCTGTCCTCACAGATGCACTGGAGCCAACGGTCTTTCTGTACAAACAGATCATGTGCAGTGTCTATATGAGGAGACGCTACTCTGGATACAGTGCATCTCTTGTTGTTGTTCCTGTCGTGAATGTAAAACCACTTCCAGTTGTGATGAGAGCTGCATGAATAAACTGCGAAGAGAAACAGAAACTGAGTGAGATCACTTCGTTTCCATGGCTGTCCAACATTGATGGCGTCTGTCCTCACATAAACTCTACAGAATAACCCTTTATAAGGAAAAGCAGTCTGCAGTTACATAACAGCTCTAAGCATGCCATCAGTGACAATGCTAACATGCTCATGTTTAGCAGATATAATGTTTACCATGTTCACCATCTTAGTGTAGTGTGTTAGCTCTAGCTCTGCAGGTTTTTGGTCAGATGGGTGATTTATGCCTGTCAGAGATCTGCTCTGTCAGGATGGATAAACTGCATCGATGACATCACCACCAATAGGAGGAGCACGTGATGTTACGTGGTCCAGGACGCAGGACAAATGAAAGGAGCGTCTGCGGAGCAGCTGATCACTTCGAGCTGCGGTGAGTTTAAACACGCTGGCGCCTCTTTCTCCTCTCAGCTGTCTGCAGGACTTTCTCCACCGTCGAACCGGAGTCGGTACCGAAACCGTGCGGGGAGTTGATGAACCCTGCAGTGTTTTAAACGTTTGGATCCGGGTTGGTTTATTGTTGTTTCCGCCGTGAAGAGCCACGGACACAAACGATGTTTGACTCTTTACACTCTCCCAGCGTTTCCCGAAGAAACACGCACATTTTCGTGCGTGGACTTTTATTTCATCGTCTTTCAGTTCACCGAGAAGCCTAAAAGTTTAAATTTATGAGACCAACATGGCGACCGAGTTGTAGTTGTTGTTGCTGTTGGTGGCCAACAGAGAAAACGTACCACGGTCTCGTCGCTGTAAAACTCATTCTGCTAATGAATGTGTGATGTCAGAAAGTTGACCACAAAGCTGCAGCAACAAAGTTCCCACAATCAGAGCTGCGTTGTTGACGGACTGTTCCTTTAATGTTGCAGGTGGACGGAGATGGGGGAGTCCCGGCTCATCGTGGAGGAGCTGCTGGCTCTGTGTCTCCAGAGGATCACGATGGAGGAGAACACCACCAACAGCGAGCAAGGTGAGTCCTCACAACACTAATCCAGTGATGTCATCACCGCCACACTGTCACATGATTCATGACAAGGAGCTGCAGATCGCTGCTAATATAGACATGAATGTTGATTGATCAGAATGATCAATATCATGTGAACACTCAGGTTTTCTTTAATAACAGGACACTGAATCCCACGAAGACTTGGTTTGACCCGGATGCCCTGACTGGACAAACAAGGTCAGCTGAGACTGAGGCCTGTTTGTTGCTGTTTCAGAGGTTGTGGAGCTGGTGAAGAACTTTGAGGCGGTCAGGAAGCGATGGCTGCACGCCGAGCTGGAGCTGAAGAAGTACAAGGAGCTGCTGGTGAAGTCCGACGTGGCCAAAGCTGCTCTGGAGGTGAAACTGAAGCACGCTCGCAACCAGCTCGACGTGGAGATGAAGAAGCGCTACAAGGTCGAAGGAGACTACCAGTACCTGGTGAGGGGGAGACGGGGGATACAAGAGGGAGGACACTATCAGTATCTGGTGAGGGGAAGACAGGGGAGACAGGAGAAAGGAGACTACCAGTACCTGGTAAGGGGGAGACAGGGGAGACAGGGGAAGGAGACTACCAGTACCTGGTGAGGGG
Source organism: Datnioides undecimradiatus (assembly GCA_008933995.1). Classification (NCBI taxonomy): domain Eukaryota; kingdom Metazoa; phylum Chordata; class Actinopteri; order Lobotiformes; family Datnioididae; genus Datnioides; species Datnioides undecimradiatus. Next base: position 4,079,656 of record WARS01000093.1, on the reverse strand, counting down.
GAGACAGGGGGAGGAGATTACCAGTACCTGGTGATGGGGAGATGGGGGATGCAGGGGAGGAGACTACCAGTACCTGGTAAGGGGGAGACAGGGGAGTAGACTTATTAGTATTTGGTGAGGGGGAGGTGGGGAGATGACCCACTCCCCCCTCCACCCTCACCCCTCCACCCTCCCCCATGTGGCCTGCAGCAGAGGCAAATGCAGCTCATGTGCGACATCCTGGTCCACGACAGTAAGACCAGCGCAGGTTTGAATGAAGAACAGAAGTCGCTCCTCGCAGCGTTCGACCACAGAGGAGCCAACCTGACCTTACAGAGGAGCAGCAAACGGTAGGAGAGCCTGCAGGAGCCTGCCTCCTTGTGTGGGGGCAGGCTGAGGGGGGACGATCCTCCTGAGGGGGGAGGTGATGATTGATGAGCGTCACGATCGTCTCTGTTCTTTCAGCTTGTTTGTGATCGATGAGTCGTCTTTTCTGTCTCACTCTGACATCAGCTACGATCGCACCGACGACGACGTGGTATATACACACACATACACACACACAAGCTGATCACTTCATCATTATTTAGTTTTACTTTGATCGTCAAACATAAAATGATGGAGATGGTGAAGGTGTTGGTGTTGGTGTTGGTGGTGGTGATGATGGTGATGATGGTGGTGGCAGCGATGATGATGACAATAGTGGTGGTGGCGGCGATTGTGATGGTGGCGATGGTGGTGGTGGCAGTGATGATGGTGGTGTTGGCGATGATGATGGCGGTGGTGGTGGCAGCGATGATGGTGGTGGCGGTGGAGGTGGCGGCGATGATGGTGGTGGAGGTGGCAGCAGCGATGGTGGTGGCGGCGATGATGGTGGTGGAGGTGGCAGCAGCGATGGTGGTGGCAGCGATGATGGTGGTGGCGGCGATGTTGGTGATGATGGTGGAGGTGGTGGCGATGATGATGGTGGTGGCAGCGATGGTGGTGGTGGCAGCGATGATGGTGATGATGGTGGTGATGGATGAAGAAGTTTCTTTTTTACTCTATTTCAGGATCTGGACACATCTGTGATCAAACCCCTGAGATCTCGAGCCAGAGAGAAGAGGGTGAGAACAAACCTGTGAAGTGATGTTCCTCAGCATGTTGACATAGTAACTTGCCCCAGTGTCCTATGGTGCACTGACTCGTTGCTCCACGTCGTGCTTGACTCGTTGCCCACGGTGGGCTAATTCGGTACTCCATGCCGGTCTGACTCGTTACTGCACAGCATGTGACGTGTTGCTCCATAGTGCACTGACGCCTTGTTATGATACCTGCAGTTGTTTGTTCAACGTCCTCAGAGGGATGATCTCTGTAGATCAACAGTATCAGACACGCCGTCTTGGGCCGCACTGGGCTGATCTGAACACCTTCCACCTTTGGACACATCCCGGCGTTCTGACGTTCTGTTGGTTCTTTGCAGCGCTCCTCAATGGGACCGGCTGTTGGCGCTCCGGTCGGGAAGCGAGGGAGGAACGGGAATCTGTCTGCGGAGCTGCTGGAGAGAAAAACTGTGGACAAGGTGAACGATCAATGACACGGACGTGATTTTCATGTTTATAGTTTTGTTGTTGGACCTCGAACAATTTAAACTTCATCAGCTCTGCAGATGAAGACTCTTCTACGACAGAATCAGTGTTTGAATAAAAGATTGTCTGAAGTGTCTTCAGATCAACTGGAGTTCTAGAAACAGTCTAAATCGATCAGAATTGATCTGAGTTGATCAGAGATGATCAGAAACAAAGGAAGTAGAGGCTTTCAAGTAGGTGTTTGAGATGCGATCAGACGAATTTTGTCGTTGTTGCTGTTGTTTTCGTTGTTGTTGCTGTTGTCATTTTTGTTGTTGTTGCTGTCGCTGTTGTTGTTGCTGTTGCATTGACTCTGGTGTTGATGTGAGGAGGAGGAGGAGGCTGTGAACCAGCAGCACCAGACATCTTGATGATGGTCAGTTTGTTTGGACTCAGGAGGTCGAGACCATACTGAAGGCATCTGTGACGACTCCTGAGACTGGAGGTCACATCCACATGGTGGTGGGAATCACACAGAAGACCCCGGAAAAGCCGGGCCAGACCCTGACCCAGGAGTGTGCAGTGTCTGTTGGAGGAGGTGGAGGTGAGTTTGAATCTCTTTGATTCTTGATATTCACATTGAAAGCTGTTGGAGCCTCTCTGACTCTAAACATCTTCAGTTTGTTTGTTGTTTGCAGCGTCCGCAGGTTTGTTCCTTCTGCTGCTTCATTAACATCATGTCTGGGTCCTCAGATCAGACCTCCGTGTGGTTTCACTGCGATGACACTGTGCTGGACCCTGAAACTGAAGCAAAGATGGAGGAGACCGCCAGGGTCGGAGCGTCTGCCGCCTGCAGAGCTGAAAAAGGCCTCAAACATGTTTTTCTTTCCAAAACGGTACAAACCTACAAACTCTCCTCTAACCCAGATAAGTCTATTTAATCTCTCTCCAGGCTTCAACTCATTGAGCTCAGGATCTGTTTTTTTAGAGAACAGGAAACGTTAGAGTTTGTAACCAGACAGAAGAGAGAGACTCGGACACCACTTTGAGTTTGAAAGTGTCAGACGAAGCCTGACCGCAGTTTTCAGTTTGTTCCAGTCGACATTGTGGGCATGTGAACTGGGTTAATCTCATGACATGATCATTAGCTGTGGTGGGCGTCAAGTGCAGGAGCAAGTGAGGAGCATGAATCCATCTGCAGTGAATGATGATGAAGCAGCAGAACAGCTCATAACTGCTGCCTGTTGATTCGCCAGTAGGACTTTAATGATGAGCGAGAGACTGAAGAGGAGTACAAAGGTCCACCTGTGGCACCTCATTAGAGACTGAGCTTTACCGTCTGCTCGTCAGCATCATGTATGTGCCCCCCCAGGTGATCCGGCCTGAGACGTGCTCGCCATGTGGTAAGAGGATCCGCTTTGGGAAGATGGCGGTGAAGTGCAGGAACTGCCGTGTGGTCACTCATCCGGAGTGCAAACACAAACTCACTGAGGGCTGCTCGGCCACTGCCACAGCAGGAAGTTCAGCTCAGCAGGTACGTCAGGCTCATTTCATGTTTTACTGTTGTAAAGCTCAGGCAGGAGGTCGTCTCTGGGAGGTGGTGGGAATAAAAGCTTCACCAACCTCCTCTGCCATGAAACTCCTCGCTCAGGCCTCCAGGATCTGTAACTAATAAACCCTGAGTCCTAAGTCCTGTTGATGTGATGTGAGTCCAGTGAGCAGGTTGTGTCTGTAATGATGACAGAAACTGACCTGCAGACAGATTAAAGTCAGTCCCCCTCAGACTGAGAACTGATGTGGAGTCACTGTTACTGAACTACAGCTGTGGACCAGAGCCACAGACAATGTTATGTTTCTAACTGTAGCTCGGGTATCAGCTGTTTTAACCCCTGAAGGTCTTTTCTTCCTCAGAACACATTGGAGGCTTTTGCTCCTCTGATGCCTCCACGGGTTCCTCTGTTGGTCGTCGAGTGTGTGGCTGAGATCGAGAGGAGGGGGCTGCAGGAGGTGAGCCTGCCAGACTGAGACTGTGAGACACTGAGACTGCAGGAGCTGGTCTGGCTCTAGTTTCTGGTGCACCTGGTTCTTGCAGGTCTGTTACTAGTTCTTCACAGGAAACTTTCCCGCTGAATCATCAGAAGACTCCCAGGGTGCATTTCACCGACAGACGTCCACTCACTGAGCCTAAATTCAGTCACATGTGCTGCTCAGGTGACATTACGGGCTAAATGTTGAGTCCAACGTTTGGTTGACTTGATATTTTCCCTGAGAGTTAACAGAAGTTCAACGGCGGTTCAGAACAGAGTGCATTATGGGTCTGAAACGAACCACTTGACCCTGCTGATGTCCCGTGTGCCTGCAGAGAGGACTGTACCGAGTTCCTGGAGGGGAGCGTCTGGTGAAGGAGCTCAGAGATCGATTTGTCCAGGGGAAAACGCCACTGCTGCTCAGCAAGGTTCACGACATCCATGTGGTGTGTGGGCTCCTCAAAGACTTCCTGAGGAAACTGAAGGAGCCACTTGTCACCTTCAGGCTGCACAGGACCTTCATGGACGCCTCAGGTATGAAGACAAGGCACCCACAGCTGCAACTGAAGCTTAACCTCAAACAGCCAATACACCCGATACAAACGACCCAGAGAATCAATACACCCGATACAAACGACCCAGAGAATCAATAGTCAGTGCAGAGTATTTATAAGCCAGAGTGAATGCAGAGTATTGATAAGCCAGAGTGAAGGCAGAGTATTGATAAGTCAGTCTGGTTTCCTGTGGTTGGTGGATTCAGCAGCAGCCTCTCTGTGCAGTTGTGACTTTGATCCCCTTCGTGATGTAGAGTTGACTGATGACGACAACAGCACGGCCATCATGTTTCAGGCCATAGCAGAGCTGCCAAAGGCCAACAGAGACACACTGGCATTCCTCATGCTCCACCTGCACAAGTAAGAGCTTTCAACTCCTACCTCAGGGCTTCTGATGGAGAAACTCAACGTTGTTTACTCATCTCTCTGTGATCGTTTGTTAGTCCCTCTGTGATAGTTTTAGTCCCTATGATCGTTTGTTTGGCTCTCTGTAATTGTTTGTTAGTCCCTATGATCGTTTGTTTGGCTCTCTGTGATCATTCTTTAGTCTCTCTGGGATCATTGTGTTCAGTCTCTTTTGAAAGTGACAGGTTGTGTGTATGAAACACTTGCTGTCAGTGAGCAGGAGCTGCTCTGAGTTTCAGGGTGATGAGGAGCCCCCAATGTCAGATGGACCAGAATAATTTGGCCCGGGTCTTTGGACCAACCATCGTGGGACACGGGATGTCTGAGCCGTCTCCAACAACCATCATGAGAGACACAAACACGCAGCCAAAGGTTGGTTGTGGGCAGAACAGTGTGACCTGGACATGATCCTCATCATGACCTCAGGTAAACATGGAGATACCTGTACTCTGCTGCTCTCAGGTCATCTGTCGCATGTTGTCCCTCCCTGAGTCCTACTGGAGACGTGTGCTGGCCACTCAGATGGACCAGATCTCATCCTTAGCCTCATCCGGTATGACCTACAGCCAGGACGGTGGACATGGTGGGTTTCAGACCACTCGCTCTTCTGACGGGTCTGATTGACTGCCTCAGCATCAGCTGACAGCTCGCTGACTCCCTGTTCTGACCCTCTGGAGTCTTTGGATCAATAATTGTTAAGTTTGCTGTAGCGTGACGAGAGCTGGACCGTTTTCAAGATGTGTTTGGTGTTTGCAGGGCGCTTGTTTCAGCCGTTGACATCTCCAGAGTTAAACAGCTACTGCAAAACTCCCAGCAGACGCTCCCTGAGAGGCAGGATCAGGAACCTGGGCAACGCCTTCAGCAGCACGTAAGACCACAGCACAAACCACACCGGTAAGATCAGAACAGAGCCACAACACGACCTGCTGGTCTGATGGTATCTGGGTGGACCCAGGTTCTCCTCCCCCACCAGGAGTCCAAAAGTCCAGGAGTCCAGAACTCCAGAGTTCAACTGTGATGAGCGAGAGAGAGACAGTCAGACAGGCAGAGACAGACAGAGATGGGCAGGTGGGCGGAGACAGGCAGAGACAGACAGACAGAGACAGGCAGGCAGACTCTTCATGTGTCTTCAGTTCGCTTTAATCTTCTTGGTTAATGTGAAGCAGCTGATTTTACTGTGAACGGTGAAACTTCCTGTTCTTGTCTCCTGACAGTCAGTCGCCCCTTTGCATGATGGGTAATTCAGCACTGATGAATGTTCCTTTTAGGCTTTAATCACATTTCCTTTTTGTGTGTGCGTGTTTGTTTACTCTGTGCAGTGGTCGAGTTGAACCAGGAAGGAAGTTTTTCACGTCACCCAGCTGATCCACACACCACCAGTGTGTCTACTTATACTCAGTATTCAGACGTCTGCTTCATACCAACTGGAAATGATGTCATCAGTCTGGGTGTGACTCTGTTGGAAAGAAGAGGTGACAGATTTGATGCAGCGGCTGCAGAGACGGCATGAAGGCGGAGAACTCGATGGTGTTTGTTTCCTGTGTTGGAATGTGGTCGATAGTTGTTTTGAACTGGTTTGTTGGATATAAATAAAGATGACTTTAAGCCTGAAACACGTCCAGACGCTCATGATGACACTGGTGTGACTGTGATAACAGTCCCAGAGTGGACGCACCAGTCAGAGGACAACAAATGTCCAATTGTCGAACATTGTCTGAGCACAGTGTTGATGCATCAGAGCTGAGATTCGGGCTGGTTTAGATGCTGAACACACTTTATTCCTGTTTGTTTGGTGCCATGTCCTGATTTTCTGCCTGACGCTGTGAAATGGGTCGGGATCAGTGGGGCTGCTGTTTGTTGGTACCGTGGGAATGAATATGTTTGTCCAGTAGGGCCACCGTACGCACAGGTAGGCAGTAGTGTGGAGCAGTACCTCAGCTGACCTCAGAGTGTCGCTGTTGGTCCGATTTTGTTTTTTTGTAACACTGATCTCAGCTATGTTGCATTGAAATTTGACATACGCGCTTGAAATCATTTTTTCAATGTAGAAGTGTTTCATAAGCGGCAGACTGCTGCACCCCCAGTGCAGGACGGAGCGCCACCGCAGGTCATTCATCCCTGCAGATATCCGACTGTACAACACACAGGTACAGAAACCACATTCACGCAGGCAGTGAAAACATGGCCGTATGTGCATGTATTGTGTGTTTATGTATATGTAGGTATGTGTATGGGAGTGTGCATTTATTTATTTGTATATTACAAACTTTTTATTTTCCAGAATAATTTTTCTTCCCGTGTGTATGTGTAAATACTTAAGTTTCTTTTATTTAATTTTTTGCTCTATTCTCTAATTTTATTTTATTTATTTATTTTATTTATTTAATTTTATTTTCTCTTTTTTTCCTTTCTTTTGGTCTTTCAGCTGCTGCAATGCGTAAAACACAATGGACTTAAAACTCTCGTTGATTAAGGTTTTATTTTGAAAATATAACGAGTCATTTTCTGTTGGCTTTTATTTTGATGGCATTAGGCGGAAGCTGTTCACGGAACGTGATTGTTTCTGTGTTTTTAAACATTTAAAACAACAAACTGCAGCGTCATCATCGCCTGCTCAGTACTACAGTGCCTGCAGTGGTGAATCAGTACATTCCTCTCATTATCAGCTACACGCTCATTAAACAAACGTCGTTTCACAAACTCCGGGAAAGTTTATGTTCGGCCACTCAGGAGCTGAACGGCACGGAGGTCAAAGGTCAGCGAACCCGGAACATCAACAAAGCAAACAAAGACGTTAAAAGCGGTAAATGTTCGCCCGACAGCCGCCGATATGTTCTCCGCCTCACGACCCAGACACACGCTGCTGCTGTCGGCTCTCGGCCTCCTCCTGAGCTGTCTGTCCTGCTCCTGCTTGGCGGCCGCCGACATCCCGCTCATCGCCACATACTTCGGGACCAAGACCCGGTACGAGGAGGTGAACCCGCACCTGCTGCAGGACGCGTTGTCCGTGAACAGGTCCGTCCTAAAACCTCCGCCCAGCGAGCGATGCTCCCCGGTCCACCTGACCGCAATCATCAGACACGGCAGCCGGTTCCCGACCGTGAAAAACATCCGCAGGATCCAGAAACTGAGCGAGCTGGTCCGGCGGGAGGCTCCCCGAGGCTCCGCCGGCACCGAGAGCTGGCTGCGGGACATCCAGAGCCACTGGGAGAGCTGGTACACCGACGACATGGATGGTACCGATCATTACAGCATATGACCGAACACCTCCTCCTTAAAACAGGACCGAATTAATATTACCAATATTACACCCCCCACCCAGGTCAGCTGGTGACGAAGGGCAGGGATGACCTCCGTCACCTGGCGAAGCGTCTGTCCGTCCTGTTTCCGTCGCTCCTGTCGGAGGAGAACATGAGCAGGATCAGTCTGAGGAGCAGCTCCAAGCATCGCTGTGTGAGCAGCGTGGAGGCGTTTCAGGAGGGTCTGCAGCAGCTCTGGAGGCGCCCAGGTCTGGATTGATTACTGATTGATTACCGATTGATTATTGATGAGTTAGAATAGAATAGTACAGAAGATAAAAATAAAAAATAAAGTAACTGAGGCTCACAACAGTGTTAAGACTCTTGTAATGTGTTTTGATGAGATGTAATTCACCTCTGAGCCAATCAGCTTTTAGCTCAGAAGGAAGTTTCCCATCATGCACTGAGTTCCTGCACCTCAGATCCCTCAACACCTCCCCATCACCTCCCCTGTCTGTGGAGCTTGATGAATGGCATTCTGGGAAATGTCTGTCTGCAGAGGTGCAGTACAGCCACCAGGTGGACGACGACCTGATGCGGTTCTTTGAGCGTTGCCGTGGTTATGTGGATGGCGTGGAGAAGAACCGTACGGCACTGATTGAGGTGGAGAAGTTCAAACACGGGGAAGAAATGGAGGAAGTGAGGAAGAAGATCGCTGAGAGGCTGAACCTCCCCCATCATCGCCTCACACCGGGTTAGACACACACACACACACACACACACACACACACACACACGCTGCCCTGACTTGTGCACAGAGCTTATCAGTTGAAGTTTGTCCCTCTTTGCTTCCTGTAGATCTGGTCGAAGCTGCGTTCTTCTTGTGTTCGTACGAACTCTCAATCAAATCACTTCATTCTCCATGGTGCTTCCTGTTCGACGAGAGTGACGCAAAGGTACACACACACACACACTCTTTCTCCATTCTCTTGTATTCTTGTACTCTTTCTGGCGTATCCAAGAACATGTTTGTAGTACTGTACCTGTTGTCTCTATGCAGGTGCTGGAGTACAAGTCGGACCTGAAGCAGTACTGGAAACGATCTCATGGTCATGTGATCAGCAGTCTGTCTAGCTGTCCTCTGTTCCATCACGTGTTCAGGACGCTTGACAAAGCCGGACGCCCCCGCAGGTCAGTGACGTCATTAAACACAGGTGATTGGAGCAGCTCATCAGGTGTGCTCCCGTCATCATGACGTCACCGTCAGCTCAGGTTTTAATCTACAAACGTGATTTTATTCATGGTGGTAGAATAAAAGCAGCTCTGTGAGTCACAGGCTCCTTATTTGAAGGGGCAGTGAGAACAGGAAGTTGTCATTGACAGTCAGTGACTGTTGGGGTCCATCAGGTCCACAGAGGCAACACCTGAACCGGCCTCCATCCTAGTGGGTCACGCCGAGACGCTCCTCCCCCTCCTCTCCCTGCTGGGACTCTACAAGGACCCGACTCCGCCCACCGCCACCAACTACCACTCTCAGCACGGTACAAAGCCCCGCCTTCACTCTGGCGTCCAGTCAGATTCAAAATCACGTCATCCAGCATGATGCACCAGTTTAATCATTAATCAGAATGGTTAAACCATTCTGATGAGCTCTGCTAGCCTGATGCTAACCTGATGCTAATGTGCTAACATGCTAACACCACACTCACTCACCGGAAAGTCTTGATTCCTCCTGGAGGACTTGTCCCATCGGGTCCCCTTCAGATCCTGAACATCATTGTCTCTGTCGTGTCTCACAGGTCGAAGCTTCCGGACCAGTCACATTGTCCCATACGCCGCAAACCTGTTGTTCGTGCTGTATGACTGCCAGCGAGGACCGCGGCTGCAGCTGCTCATCAACGAGTCCCCGGCTAGATTCCCGGGGCTGGAGGAGGAGGATGCACCGCTGTACCGGGATGTCCGGGCCACGTACCGACACCTGCTGGACAGCTGCGATTTCAACAAGGAGTGTGAGGGACGACCTGGAGGCCGCGGACCAAACACTGAACTCTGATAGGAAACTGATTCTGTGATCCAGTAAAAACACAGAACACAGAGTCCGGAGCCCGGAGCCCGGAGTCCATAGTCCAGATTCCAGAATCTTTCTTCTCCTGTTGCCTCACTGGTACGTCTCTCAACACTTCAGCTCACTGCTGCTTTTTACCTGGCAGGTACCTCAGAGCGCTGTGTACTGAATGGACGCCGGTTAGCTTAGCATAACCCGATTGTTCAGCTCATCAGAAACAGTACGGACATTTACTCAGATGCATCTGAAACTTCTTCCAACTTGTGACAACAGTGACTTCCTGTTTACATAGCTGATTACTGCTGATTGGACAGAGCTGCAGATGTTTTCTAGCAACAGATCGACACGTTGCTTGAGTCTCAACAACCTTCAGTCTGGTTTAAAACAAGTTTGTTTTAAAGTGAAGTCATCACGGTGTCATCACACCTTCCTGACATCATTCTGCTGCTTTATTTATTCTGTTTGTACGATCATGTTCTCGTTTTCTCTGTTGATCTTTTGATCTGGGTGGTGTGAGCCTCGACCGTGCACCAGGCAGTGCTGTGATCACAAGCTGTTGTAATGAATGAGAAAAACCTGCAAATTCAGTTTTTCCACCTTAGTTTCAGCTCTGACTGACTCGCTGAGGATTTTCACAAGAGTCAGGTTTTGAGATGGTGAGGCTGCAGACGTTTGGTTCTGTTTTGTGTCTTCAGGGTACACGTTTCTTTGTTTTTGTGCTTTTAATCGGTTTAAAGGTGAAATGGTGGCTCGGCATTGGATCGACTTTCACTTGTGCGTCTTCTTTAAATGACAGGTGCCAAATGTGTTGGATTGAAAAGCTTTAATAAACTATAAATACATTTGGAATGACAAACTGTTTCCTGCCCTCAGTCGTTACAACAGTGACGTTTCACATATGAAACTCAGGATGTGATGCATTCATGGACGCTGGGACAAACGAACATCGTCCCTCCGAGTTTATAATCAATGTTACTCCAGATTAAATCTCCAACACATTAAAATATCAACAGCATTTTGTTTTTTCAAGTTTATTACATCAGAACCAGTTTTTACATCATAATTCAGCAGCCAATAACCTCACTGTAAAAAAAGATGCGTTTGTTCCATTAATGAGTCAAATTATTTGGCAAATTTAGGAAAAACATGTACGACTTTATCAGAAGTGATAAGTGTTACAGCTCAAACTGCTGATTCACTTTTAAGCAAAGTTCAGACCTGTACTCGTCAACAAACAACCACACTATAAAAGAATGCTTGATGAAAAAGCTTCTGACGCCTGATGAAGTAAACGAGCCCTCATTATAATTTCTGGGGATAAAATTGTGAAAGTTCAATTAAAACCTCATTAAATATTAAGTTCACGAGCAGTTGCTTTTCTTTCCAAAAATTAGGGTTTCTAATCTCAGTAAAAAAACTTCTCATACAAAAACATCAATTCTCTGCAATTGTATATGATTTATGAAATAATTCAAACAAACTAAAAATAAAGCTGAAAACGATTCTGGTAAACTGAAATGGATTCTTTATCATGTTATTATAGATAAATATACTGAATTAGTTTCTGTTCACTCAATCATTACTGAACATCATTTTATTGACAACAGCCTTTACAGGAAGTGACTCACCCAGTTTGACCCCACGTCAGTGTGAGGACTTTCAAAATAACAGCCCCATGAAACCTGTTGCAGGTTTAAACATCGAATACAGATCAGCGTAGCAGCTGTGGATGGAGGCGTTTCCATAGCAACGACTGCTGAGGCTCATGGGTAACCACTAAACCCATTCCTGACATCAGTTTGTCATGTTTGTTGATTATATTCTTCACCTGTCCGTGACTGTGAAGGAAGTAAACCGTCTGTCCGAGGTCATCTCAAAAAGAAAAATGAATCACTGCAGCGCCAAACGAGGATTCATCCTCCGTTGAAAATAGTCCCCAACAGTTCTGCTGGATCTTTTACAGCAGCCAAAGGTTCTTGAAGGTTCTTGTCGAGGATCTGTGGACCACGCGGCTGCAGCTTCAACCTCAACTGAAACATTTTGATGTTTGAGTTTTGACTCACAGCCCCAGGACAAACAGCCACAAACTGGTGAGCTGCATCAGGACGAACAGTCAGAAAACGGCGAGCTTGTCTGTTTGATCTTTAAACAACAATTTAAGTTCATTTATTTACAGCAAAGAAGAAGAAGAAGCAGAAGAAGAGCAATGATGTCAGTTTCTCTTTAGACACAGTGTTTTTGCATTGTGAGACAGACAGACAGGCACATGCCGAACAGATTGTAAGTGGATCAACACGAACACTGAAAAAAGAATCAAACCATCTGTGTGTGTGTGTGTGTGTGTGTGTGTGTGTGCGCGCGTTCAGTCCAGAGCAGCATGCAGCAGGGTGCCGTGTCCACCTGCCGATTTTGATTTCTTCATTTTACTGATCGCCTTCTGAAGGTCCGACTGATGGATCGGACGAATGAAGTCCTCTGCTGAACTGAGAGAGACAGTTAGAGACAGGTCTATAATCTTATAGAATCTGCAAATATTACAGTGATTTTGACAAATTAGTTGTGAGAATAAAACACAGCAACACACAGACAGGTAGATAGACAGGTAGACAGACACCTGTTGTTCTGTGTGTGCACAAAGTCTCGGACGCAGAGCAGAGCGGCGTCGCGGCACATCTCTCTGAGGTCACTTCCTGAGAAACCATCTGTTTCCTTGGCAACATCAACAAGGTCAACAGACAGGTCCACCTGAAGAGAGACAGACAGGTGATCACATTCCAATTAGGTAATCAGTCAACGAGGATCTGATCTGACTCTGCTGTCAACAGAACCAGGAACAGTTCCTCAGTGTTACCCCGACTGTTGCCCTGACTGTTACCCTGATTGCTGCCCGTTGCCTGTTGCAGGTGAACTTACGTTCTCGTTCTCCAGGATCAGTTGCAGGATCTGCTCTCTCTGCTTCACACTCTGAACAAACAACAGAGAAAACATCAAACAGCAGCTCAACATGATTCTATTTCCTGCCGCGCGTCTATGTGTGTGCGTGCGTACAGGCTGATTGATGTGGAACCTGGTGGGCATCCTCCTCAGAATAGCAGAGTCGAGATCTTGAGGACGATTAGTGGCTCCCATGATGATCACCTGACAGACAGACAGGAAGTCAGATAGGCAGACAGGAAGTCAGGCTTTGTGTGTGTGTGTGTACCTGGCAGTGCTGGTCAGTATCCAGTCCGTCCCACAGACTCATGAACTGCGCCTTCATCATGGCGGTGGCTTCGTGGTCGGAGCTCGATCGACTCCTCAGGAACGAGTCTGCGACACATTTTAACACATGCCCACTTTTAAAAAGGGACAGTTCAACATTTCCTCCTTCTTCTCTTCCCCTGAGAGTCACATGTTCACCCTGATCCCTCCAACAGTTAGCAGCCGTTAGCTTAGCACAGAGACAGGAAGCTCTTATCAGAGAGGCTGAAAACGTTTGCTTCAAAATGAGAAACAAAAAAAAAACCAAATAATCAAAATGATGATTTTTCTGACGATGTAATTAATTGATTGACTGATGACTTATTGATCCAGAGAGAATTTTCAGGCAAGCTGTTGATTGTTGCAGCTCTTGTTGGACTAAATGATGAGTCAGGGTTTTGGTTTAAAAGTCATTCCATCAGAGTTTGGCTCTGCCCACCACCAACATCCAGACCACAAGATTGGACAGTGACTGGCAAGTCCAGTGTGTGTGTGTGTGTGTGTGTGTGTGTGTGTGTGTATGTGTATGCGCAAATACTCCACCTATCTCGTCGATGAAGATGATTGAGGGCTGCAGTTTAACAGCCAATGAGAAGACAGCAGCAGCCAGTTTCTGGGACTCCCCATACCATTTGTCCGTCAGTGTGCTTGGCTGCAGGTTGATGAAACGAAAGCCTGCCTCTTTGGCCGTTGCCTTGGCGATCAGTGTTTTACCACAGCCAGGAGGCCCGTACAGCAGCACGCCTGTTACCATGACAACAGGTGGGGTCTATGGTCAGTACATATCAAGGTAGTTACATGTCCCCTCCTTTGCTCCTCTCCTTTGTTCCTTCCTCACTGCTTCATCCTAACTTCCCTCACTCCATCTTTCCTTCTTCATTCACTACTTTGTGTTCTTACTTCCTTTGTTCCTTGATTCCTCCCTAACAGCCACCTTTTTCCCATATCTTCCTTGTTCCTGCTTTGGTTTTGTCCTCCCTTCCCTTCTTTCTTCTTCCTGTGGCTGTCTGACGTAACGGTTTCATTATGTCACTTCCTCATGTTGAGTTTTCTTTTACCTTCGTTAAACACCTAATTAAAATAACAGGAAACAGCTGACTGTGTGTGACCTTTAGGAGGCTGCAGCAGTCTGGATCCCTGGAACAGGTGTCTCTTCTGGACAGGTAAGATGACAGTCTCCTTCAGCTCTGTGATCACCTCGTCCAGACCTGCAATGTCTCTCCATGTGATCTGCATGCACACACACGCACACAAAGACACACACAGACACACAGACAGACAAACGTGTGTGCACACACACACACAGGCTGTCTGTTAGTCTGAAATCTTTGTATCTGTCTGCACACGTGAACAAATCAGTTTGACAGTTTCTGAACCAGGTTCTGCATTTCATGTACATAAGATGTGGATGAATTACCTGCATGGTCAGCGGGTCGACCAGGTGAGCTGCGATACTCATCTCGTATTCAGAAAGCTTCACGTTTTTAACTCCAATCTGACGCATCAGCTTCTCTGCCTGCAAGAGACCAAAGTTATGCTGACTCGGCGGTTTCTCCTCGGGTGCACTGATCGGCTGTTCAACAGGAAACATGAAAACATCAGATCGACCTCAGCTCAACATCGGATCAACTTCAGATCAACCTTGGATCAAGTCTCAGTCAGTGTCGAGGCAGGACTGTTGCCTGCACGTTGAATCAGAGTAACTGTGTCTTTGTCCACAGGTTTGTGTCATTCACAGCATATTGACAGGAACAGTCCAACATGCCTGCTAATGGTCTATGTGGTCAAAAGTAAGTGGACTAATCACTCAGTCACTCATACCTGCTATCAGGTGCATAACCTCAAGCAGAGCAGATCCAGCTGCTCTGCCAGATCTGCCCCAGGCGACTGTGAGGGCTGTTATTGAATTGCAGGAGCTGAAGAGCAACAACAGCTCAGCATAAGCAGCAAGTGGTGGTACAGTGGTGTTTTGATCTGAATACATGAGATGAGGAACTCGACTCACGTGCACAGTGCTCTGCCCTGAACCTCATCAAACACCTTTGGGACGGATCCCAAAACAGATACACCTCCAACGTCAGTGCCTGACGTAGAGGTGTATCTGCAGAGCGCTGGTAGAGGTGTAATGGTCAAGTGTCCCCTGACTTTTGGCCACGTGCTGAATGGATGTGACGTGTCACATCATCGTCTCACCATCAGACTGTTGATAGTTTCAGTTTCATTCTTCCTTCAGACTCACCGGAGGAGAATCTCCATGACAACACAACATTCAAACTGTTCAGTCATTTATTAAAGTGTTTGTTTGTTTATTTGCTTATTTATTCTACATGGACTCGGGTAACTTCTCTCTCATCTCTGAAATGTCTTTACATTCATATCCAACAGAAACATGTTACCATGGTTACCAAATCAGGTCAACACAGATAGACCACTTGACCCACCACAGGTGTATTAGTCCCAGCCTGGTTTGAAACCCTGCCGCCTCCCTTTCTTACCTGTTTCTGAGCCTCCACCTTCTGCTTCCTAGTGGGGTCGATGGCATCCACCATCCACTTGATGGTGAAGTAGGTGACAGCTCCAAATATGGTGAGGCGGAAGAGCAGGCCAATGACCTCATTCCTGCCCAGAGGACGGGTGATGTTTTCAGCTGGAACCTCCCTCAACATGGTCACGATCTGACAGGAAGTACAGGTCAGGGTCAGACAGGAAGTACAGGCAGGGTCAGGGTCACACAGCAAGTACAGGTCAGGGTCAGTGTCAAACAGCAAGTACAGGTCAGGGTCAGTGTCAAACAGGAAGTACAGGCAGCGTCAGGGTCAGACAGGAAGTATAGGCAGGGTCAGGGTCAGACAGGAAGTATAGGCAGGGCCAGACAGGATGTATGGGTCAGGGTCAGACAGGAAGTATAGGCAGAGTCAGGGTCAAACAGGAAGTATAGGCAGGGTCAGGGTCAGACAGGAAGTACAGGAAAAGCTGAATTCTGCTGACTCATTAAAGTAGAAGGTAACGGCCCTTCTTTAATGTTTAACAAATGCTTCCATGATTGAGGTTCCACATCAATCTTGGAGTCCTGCAGATCAAACAGACTTGAGGCCGAAACAGAGCTTGAGGCCGAGTTGTCGTGAAGGGATTTAGTGGATCTACATGGCTCTGAGGAGCAGCTCCTGGACTTCACAGATTAAACTCGCACAGTCAAAAAATGTGCTGAACCCAAACTCTGAGACTCTGAGACTCTGAGGACAACACGTCCAGCTGACCACAATGCGGGACTGTGGGTCTGATGGAGGTCCCAACTTTCAGTCGGAGTCTGGTTGGATGCTCCACTCGGTCACACACACGCTACTCGCCACTCGCTGACCCCGGGAAGTCCTCGAACCACAGTTTGGGACCCTCTGGCGTCCGCATTACAAAACCGAAAGCACTGTGTAGGCTAGCTGCTAACGATAGCGTCAGCGTGACCTTCTCGGTTTTCGGGCTGAAACTCAGCGGATGGTCACCGGATAAACCGACAGATGAAGCCACCGGCGACACGCCACGAAGCACCAACAGCGGCGTTGACACCGGGGAGGTAACAACGTAAATGCTGCGTTTGTCCAGTAAATGTGACCAGCTCTTACCTCCGGTGCTCACGTCAAACAGCAACACTTCCTCGTTTCTTCTTCGTTGGTACCAGCGGCTGGCTGCGGCTCGTCTTCTTCTACTTTTTAATTCAGCCGGAGGGCGCCGCCTCGCTGAGGTCAGAGCATTACAATGTGGTACAGGTGAAAGCACGTGTTAATGCTAACCTGCGCTCCTCTGGGCTGCTTCCCGCTCATTTAACAACTCTCTTCACTGTTTTAACCGTAATTCACCACAGTAACAACACCGTCTAATTAATAAAGCTTTTATAGCTATAAATGTTTTAAGTACGAGTTTTATAAACAAAGTGTTTTATTAATAAAGTGGACTCTCCCACACACTCCAAAGGACACATTCTGGAACTCATCTGTTGTACTGGTGTCACTCCGTTGGTCTGTGTTGTATCGGACATGCCTTTCACTGATCATAAATTAGTTTCATTCAGTGTTCGCCTCCCGTTGTACGAAAATAACCTGACCTGCTTTATCAAATTCAGAAATATTAAGAGTATTGATTTATCAGCTCTTTTCTTTGGCATTAATCTCCCCACCATGGATACTTCAGCTTCCACAGAGGACCTGGTATATCATTACAGCAATGGACTTTTCAACCTTTTAGGTACTTTGGCTCCTCAGAAAACTGGAATTGTTTCCTTGTCCCGTTCTACCCCTGGTACACATCTGAACTCCACCAACTCAAAGCTGTAGGCTGCTACCTGGAACATCTTTTAGGAAAACTGGACTCACTATTCATAAGGACATGTATCACAGCCATATACTACAATATAAGGAAGCTATTTCCCATGCTAAATCTGCCCACTACACTAATACCACACAGTTTGCTGAAGGAAACACATGTACTTTGTTCTCCACACTCTACAATACTGTTAAACCTCCAGACACCTTTACCACTCAAACATACTGCATAATTGCCCTCTCCTTGAAGCACAGGTGGTGTGGTGTGGTTTTATCTGCTTATTTAATTTATTTTATTTTCTACTCGTATTTAACTGTGTATGTGTTTTTTAAAATGTGTTTTATTAATGTAAGGTGACTATCATCATCATCATCATCATCACTATCATCACTATCACCATCATCACCATCACCATTATCATCATCACCATCACCATCATCATCACCATCATCACCATGATCATCATCACAATCACCATCACTATCACCATCATCACCATCATCATCATCATCATCATCATCACCCAACAGAAATAAAGGCTATGTGCCATTGTGACTGATTTAACCACATAAACCTATGAAGTCATGACCCGTGTTGCCAGTGTAAACTCACTGCTGCGCGTCTCGCTGTGGACGGAGCAGTGATTATGTAATGTCGGTGGGACTCTTCCGGTTGCCAGGTTGTGAATAAGTCCCTCTAATGTAATTTTGCGGGGTTTTTGGTGGAGGTTTTGAATGGGAGGATAGAAGTCACAGAACCTGGCAACTCGGCGAGCTGACAGGATGCTTCTGCTTTAGAGCGTCCCGTTAGCAGCTAACAAGCTAACAAATAGCATCGTGAAGTCAGACGGAGTGACGCATCAGGAATTCACCTTACAAAATAAAAGCACAGATCATGCGTTATAGCGTAATGAAACGGGCTGTTGTGGTTTAGTCATCCTGGGGTAAATTAATACAAAGATCAAATATTCAGATGAAAATAATAACAATATAATAAATACAAGTTGTACAAGTACACAAATTAGTGAATTATGAATGAAGAGTTGTGAATGATGAAAAAAGTACAATTCAGCAATAAATACAAATTTATGAAATTAACAGAAATAAAGCTAATTCTACCAAATACCAAATCCCTGAGCAAACACTCTAAATGTTTTCAACTGCACTGTTGATTAATTATTTGTTCAATTTGATTTTCTGTATAATTTATTTCTAAACACACATTTTCAAAGTTTCATCGACACTGAGGAATAAAAAAGTAGTCTAGGAAAAATATCACTTTCATTTTGTTGACTTAACAGTTTGGTCAGCCTTATTTTTTATCAAGTATTTATCATGTATTTAAAATACACAAGGCTTTGTATAAAAAGACTTGGATCAAGATAATTTACAATGCATCATGTGTTATTATTTATTTGTTTATTGTATGCATGGATAGATGTATTTTGTAAAATGTATTTATTGAGCTTGCTAGAGATAAACAAATTCAGATAGTTAATCCAATTTCAGTGTTCTCGCTCACAACAGTCTATGCAACTTTATCTATGCAACAAAACGCAATGCTCTTTTGAGTTAACAGGAAAACCAACATTTATGTTTATAAAAGACAAATTAATTTCTTTTTATTAGCAATAAGGCATAAAAACTGGTAAAATCTACATTTTAAATGTCAAATAAATAAAAACAAAGCAGAAGAAAAAAGTAAACAATTATCAAAAATCAAAAAGCACATTAGAAACACCAGTTTAACCTGATTCAAATGGGTTTTCGTATTTACTTTCTGTTTTGTTTTATTTTACCCTTCATAGCTCTCCAGCTTATTTTACAGCGGACGGCCGGTAAACCTTGAATTGTGACTTTTAGATCGGAGCCTTATTTTGAAGGCGTTGACCGGATGTCTCTCGTGCTTCCGTCTGTAGCCTGACTCTCCGTCAGCGTCTCGTCTCCGCTCAAAGGCGCCTCGGAGAGATTTTCTCTCCGCCAATCTGCGTCCAGTCACGGCGTCTGTGCAACATATCGAGGCCGGGAAGAGTCCAGCTGGATCCATCCGACGTCTGGGGGGCTGGAGCTTAACCGAAAACACATCTGCGGATGGTTTTGTGTGCAGGCGGGGGACCTGGAAACCTGGGCCCGCAGCGGGAACAGGGAGGAGGCCCCGACGCCCCCTTGTTCTGACCCAGAAAACAGAAGCGACGGACGGTCTGCTAGTCAACTAGAAGGCCGGCTAGCCTCATCGGAGCTGGTAGGGTGGCACCGGGGAGGCCGGTTGACGGGGTGTTTTGTATCTATTCGGACTTATTTTTGTTCTTATTACCCGCCGAGGAGGTTCTTCCGCCAGCGAGAACAGCTTTAAACGGCTCCGTCCTGGATATCGGGGGCTGGTGGCTCCACAGCTAGCTCCGGGCTAGCTCCGGGCTAGCCGGCCCAGTTAGTTTATCTCCACGGCAACCTGACACTCCGGAGCAGGACGGCAAACCGTGGACTTCTCGGTACTTTTTAACTGTTTTCAGAGACCGAACGGGAGATTACGATCATGGCAGCCTTAATCAAGGAAATCGTCAGCAGGAATAAAAGGCGGTACCAGGAGGACGGCTTCGACCTGGACCTGACCTGTATCCTCTGCTGCTCGTCGGTTGTAACTGACGTTAGCTTGTTGTATGACACGTTGTGCAGAACTACACTGTAAATGTTAGTCACTGATTGTGTTACTGTGTTCAAACAGGCTGCTGACAGAGATCAAGGCTGCATGACAGGTAGAGCTGCTCTTCATGTCAGCGAGTATGTATCGGCCGCAGTTTAACAGCCAAACTGTGCTAAAATCAGCAGACTCTTCAGATCCAGTTCAGCAAAGGGTGAATCAAAGACGTGAGTCCAGCTGTAAGCGGATTAATATATAAACAGATCCAGAGATGGATTAAAGGCATTGAATGCTCTTTGATGCTGAAGTGTCTGTCTAGTTTTCAGCTGACTGCAGCAGTAAATGATCTCACCTGTGTAGGATCCAAGTTGACATCTGTGTGAGTTCGCTTTAAATTAGCTGCTTTTCAAATGGAGTCCGGACCGGTCTCTGTTGCGACTGGATCGGGTTAGCTGACGTTAGCACGCGTGTCTCTCCAATGACACACCTAGTCCAGCGGGGACACCTGGTGACGTTTGATGCTGATATTAACTTATCATAAGTCGTGGGTATGGGTTGTCTTTGCTGAGCAGTGTTGGAAATAGCAGTTGCTAACAGGCTAAGCTAACAGTGGTGTCAGACGGAAACACACCTGAGAAAACTCCACTTGCAGAAGAGACTCAGAGATGGTGACTGAGGGGTCCAACCGTTCACTGATGTCTGCTCTGCCCACACACTTACAGCATATTCACTATTTATCTTTACTGATTATTAGAAGTTCATCTCATTTTAATGTGCTCTCACCAGCAGCTCTTGGCTTTCTGTGTTGTTCAGAGCTGCACTCGGTTCCTCGGTATCAACACATTAACCAGGCTGATGAAATGGTCTGTGACAGAAGGGTACAGGTCACAGTTGAACATTGTCTCTTCAGTATCGTGCTGACACATGAGCCTGTTTGACACAATAACTCAGGTAAAGAGGCGTTTTATTTGTTCACCTGTCACTGGGGTTATTTCCACTTTGCGCGTGCAGTTCTAACTTGTAGGGAATCATGAGATGAACTGAGTGTAGAAGCATGTCTGAGCTATTGGGCTAAGGGGTGCTGTTGTTGTGTTTGCTTGTGATGGATTCATCATTTTCACCATTACATGTGTTTCTTTAGCAAAGAAAAAACTCCCATGATCCCATGCTACTTCGCCATGTCACCAAATTCCATCATTTGTTATTTTGATAGAGACGTGGCTGAAACCACAGCAGGGTCTTTCAAACTGACCTGAACTGAATCTGTTGTTCCTCAAATCAGCTGCTGCTGCCACTCAACTCCAAGTATCAAGTTTGTCAAGAAGCAACAATTATGAGCTACAGACAACAAGTATTATTTAGATCCAGGCAGAAAGAAAGACAGAGAGGCAGGCAGAGAGAGCAACAGACAGGCAGACTGAGAGAGAGAGACAGGCAGAGAGAGACATGTCCCACCAGGTGTCACCGAAGAGCCACATTGTACTGATGCAGCAGCTTCCTGCTCTGTGGTCCCTCAGACTTGGTGAGACTGCAGTTGCCATGGTTACCTGCAGTGTCCTGAACATGGCTGACATAGAGCAGTGTGTATGTGGTCAGATGATACAGGTGTGGGCATCAGTTAGCTTTGTCTGTGGAGTTTGTGGAGCTGTTTCTGGCTAGCGTCCAGAAAGCGTTTGGGAAAGATGGCGGTCGTGTCAGGAGGAGACAGGAAGTGAACAGCAGTGACAGCATGACACAGCCTGAGCAGCTGAGGTTAGTTCAGCTCAAACATGTCTTCCATCACGTGGTTAAGTGTCGGTAAGGCAGATGGTGCTCAGATGTAAAAAGAACGAACCTGAGACAGAGGTCATTGATCCTCAACATGTGTCAGATATTTATCCAAACATCATCGCCATGGGTTTCCCTGCTGAGCGTCTGGAAGGCGTCTACAGGAACAACATCGACGATGTCGTACGGTAAGATGCCTTCACTGTCATGTTCCTGCTGAATAAATTTGTAACAAGAATAAATGGCATTTTGAATCACGTGACTCAAACATCAACACATGATGTAACAGAAATCGTTTGGCTGGAGCTCTGATGGCGTCTCTTCTTCTGTGGTGTTTAATGGCAGTGACTGGTGGATTGGTTCTACCAGTCTGGGCATGAGTCTGCTTGTAAACGACCTTTAACATTAATAATCAGCTTATGGACACTAACACTCGCCATCCTTCAGCTGGTTTTCAGTAAAGATTGATGAAACTCCACTGAACCAACAGCCAACAGTGCAGCATGTCACTATGCACTGAGATGATGCGTTCAGGGAAACTCTGACAGCTGAAGCTCATGTTGGCAGTCTCTGGACTTAACCTGTTTTTTGTCTTTCCCAGGTTTTTAGACTCGAAGCACAAGAATCATTATAAGATCTACAATCTGTGAGTACTGACGGATGGTTTTGACTTTAAATGGGACATATTATAAAAACAGTTTTTTTTCTTGCCTATACATATTTAAACTAGTCCCCCTCAGCCGACCAACTCAGAGAGTGAGGAAGGCAGACAGGTCCTGCATCGTCTCTGCAGCCCACCCTCTGGTAAAATGGGTCCTACAGGCCGTTCAGACTCAGCTGCTGTCGTTAGTAACCACAGGAGTGATTTCCATAGGCCGTCCTCCTCTGAGTGAAACCACTGAGAGGGGGCGTTCATCCCGCTAGGTGAAGCTTGCTGTTTCCAGCGGTAAGCTAGCGGTGTGTGGTGATGTCGTCGGTCAGAGCCAGACTTGCAGACTGCTCTGTTGTTGGCTGTAAACACCAACACAATGCCTATATTCTGTCCCAGCCCCAGAAGACCAGAGGAGACCGTGGCTGCGTTTTATTCTTTCCAACCGTCTCCTCCACTGTTCACCGTCACATTCTGGGTCGGAGCTATAGTGTACAACTGCGGGCTGTTCGTCAGGAGTGGCAGCCATGTTGGATACCGGTCCTGCAGACTGCAGACCCTCCTCAGAGGCTGAACTTCAGAGTTCTGCTGCTAAAAAGTTCAAAAGTTTGTTTTTAAGACATCCAGGACCTGTTTAAACAGCTTTCAGCTGTAATGTGTCCCCTTTAAGGTT
This sequence comes from Datnioides undecimradiatus, assembly GCA_008933995.1. Classification (NCBI taxonomy): domain Eukaryota; kingdom Metazoa; phylum Chordata; class Actinopteri; order Lobotiformes; family Datnioididae; genus Datnioides; species Datnioides undecimradiatus. The sequence goes on along the minus strand of WARS01000093.1, from coordinate 4,056,560 downwards.
CGCAGGAAGTTGTTGTGTCATTTTCTGCTGTTGTTTGAAGCTGATGTTAGCAGGTGATCTGTCTGAACTTCAGCTGGAGCTCCTGTTGTAACATCTGTGTCTCTGTCCACAGGTGTGCAGAGCGACATTACGACACGACGAAGTTCAACTGTCGAGGTGAGTCATGTGATGGACGCAGAGAGTCCTCTTTTCAGAGTCCTCTGTGTGTGTGCAGTGTCACAGCTGTGTGTGTGTGTCTCCGTCAGTTGCTCAGTATCCCTTTGAGGACCACAACCCCCCTCAGCTGGAGCTCATAAAGCCATTCTGCGAGGACTTGGATCAGTGGTTGAGTGAAGATGAGCAGCATGTCGCCGCCATCCACTGCAAGGCGGGAAAAGGCCGTACCGGCGTCATGATCTGTGCTTACCTGCTGCACCGAGGCAAGTTTCAGGAGGCTCAGGAGGCCCTGGACTTCTACGGGGAGGTCCGCACCCGGGACAAGAAGGTAACTACAGCAGTGGTCGAGGAGGAACTGGCAGCTGCTGCTGCAGAGGATGTGTCACACACACACCTGTACTAATATTTATGGTGATCTGTGATTTCCTTTAGTCAGCACGATATTGACCGTACTGTCTCCGTTCTGACGTCTACGGTCCTGCGGAGGCTGGAGCGTGTCGTTGAACAAAGCAGCTGTTTGTTGTTGTGTCTGCTCGCTCTGCTGCGCGGATGATGGCGTGAGAGCGCTGGGAACAGGAAGTCTTTACCTTTAGATACTGGACATGCAGTGACGCCGTTAAGATGCTGCTGTCATCACCTGGATGATTTGTGTTTGTGTGCTCAGGGTGTGACCATCCCCAGTCAGCGCCGTTACGTAATTTACTACAGCTTCCTGCTGAGGAATCAACTGCTCTACAAACCCGTCGCTCTGCTGTTCCACAAGATGCTGTTTGAGACCATCCCCATGTTCACCGGAGGAACCTGCAGTAAGTCTGCCTGTTTGCCTGTCTGTCTGTCTCTCTGCCTGTCTGATTACCTGTCTGTCTGCCTGTCTGTCTGTCTGCATGCCTGTCTCTCTGCCTGTCTGCCTGCGTGCCTGCTTATCTGTCTCTCTGCCTGTCTGCAGATAAAGTATTAACAGGTTATGTCTCTCTCTCCCTGCCTGTCTCTCTCTCTGCCTGTTTCTCTGTCTCTCTCTCTCTTTTTCCCTTCCTGTCTTTCTCCCTGCCTGTCTCATTCTCACTGCCTGTCTCGTGCTGCAGACCCACAGTTTGTTGTTTACCAGCTGAAGGTGAAGATCCACACGTCGAATCCATCACACACCCGGCGGGAAGACAAGCTGATGCTGTTTGAGTTCCCGCAGCCACTTCCTGTCTGTGGCGACATCAAGGTGGAGTTTTTCCACAAGCAGAATAAGATGATGAAGAAGGTGAGGAAGAGCTATGCAGCTGATGCGAACGCCACCAGGAAGCTCCACCCATCGCAGCACGCTTTCACTTTCATTACATCCGTGTCTCATAGCACTGTCCACACTTAATAACACACTACCAGCCAGTGCAGGTGCACTCTGATACACAGTAGACACACAGTAGATACTTAGTAGACACACAGTAGGCATTCAGTAGACACTCAGTAGATACGTTGTCGCCGGTGGAGCAGCCTGAACTCTGAGCAGCTCCAGTTGAACTCGTTTGTCGGTTCTTCAGACGAGGTGCAGAGGAACCAACGCTGCTGGAATTCAGGCGCCAGGTGAGCTCTCCACTGATGGGCTGACCTTGCTGCTAGTCATATGACTTCCTGTAACTCTGGCCTTGCTGGTGCTGGCACAGTTGGTTACACAAGTGGTTTAGATAAAGAGCCCGCAGGAACATGAGTGCCCTCAGTAAGAGGATGAACAGGAAGTAGAATTGTTTGTTCTGTCATTCCAGGAAAAGATGTTCCACTTCTGGGTCAACACCTTTTTCATCCCTGGTCCAGAGGAGAACCTCGACAAACTGGAGAATGGAAGCGCTGGCACGCTGCGGGACCCAACCGACAGAGCACATCCGAATCTGGGGATGATGATGGGAGGAGAACCCAACGACAGAGACTACCTGGTTCTCACTCTGACCAAGAATGACCTGGACAAGGCCAACAAAGACAAGGCCAACAGGAACTTCTCCCCGAACTTCAAGGTAACACCTTCTGTCCGAGTGCTTGCCGTCAGACTCGAGCTGCAGCTTAGCTTCACTCATGTTATGTTTTATCAACCACTCAGGTGAAACTGTACTTTACCAAGACGGTGGAGGAAGGAGCGAACTGTGATGCCAGCAGCACGTCAGCCTCGGTGACGCCGGATGTCAGTGACAACGAACCAGATCATTACCGCTACTCCGACACGACAGACTCGGACCCGGAGAATGAGCCGTTTGAAGAGGACCATCACAATCAGATCACAAAAGTCTGACACACACACTCTCACACACATACAGATAAATGTGTGTGTGTGTCTTATTGCTCACATACTCACACACACTCTCACACACAGTATGTATGTACACACTCATGAACCCCCTAAGACTAGTGTGTCGCTAACGGGGAATATAACCAACGGACCAGAACTGATCTGTGGGACTGTACCCAGATCAGTTCAGACGCCCCCTGTCCTCCCAGTCTTGATGCACAGCTGGACAATCACATGACATTGGTGGTCCGAGGTGAGGAGGGCAGGGAGGAATGTGTGGGCGGGGCCGGGCCGGCGGACAGCGAATGGACGATGAGATTTAAAAACAAAGGAAAAACTTGAACTTAAACAAAGTGAAAGATGAGTGGACTCGTTCAGTGACGACACCAAGATGTTTGTTGGATCGGTCCCATGTGACCCCCCTCCTTCATGACCAGGGTCAGGAAACTTCATGCAGACCAATCGTTTTCCATCTCCTCCTTCCTCAGTGACCTGTTCAGCTGCTCAGGAGCATGGGCTCTTCTCTCTGTGCTCTCAGAGAAGTCTTTTCTGGCCGGACCAGTTTTGACATCCGGCTCAATATAATCTGTACTCCTCGGTCCTCGGTGCTGCAAGTCTGCAGCTTTTCCGTCAGACATGTCCAGAGTCTGGGTGAAACTGATTCTCTTGGTCTTCAGAATCCCCTAGCAATCACAATAAAATCATGTGGAGCCAGGTGTTGGTCTGGACCAGGCTGAGCTGGTTTGGACCAGCTAGTGATCGCTGGGGTACAGAGGAATGATCTCAGTGAGCTTTGGTTCTGAAGGTTTCTCCCGACAGGTTCTTTGTGTTCCTGACATGGGAAACTCTGACCAAAGAACTCTGACCCAGACCTGTTTAACTCTTTGTTCCGGTCCTGAGACGTGTCTGGACTGGTCCAATTGCTGGTCTGGACTGGCTTTAGGACTCGGCAGTGCACTGAGAGAAGTGACGATGTTTGACTGACGAAGGACAAATTTTACGATCTGCTGCAGATCTTCAGTCATCTACTGCTGGAACCTCACGTACAGAACAAACCAACTGTGAACTGATGCTCTTTCTGCCTATCTGTTTCTCTGCCTGTCTGTCTCTCTGCCTGTCACTCTCGCTCTGTCTCTGCCTGTCTGCCTCTCTGTCTGCCTCTCTGCCTGCCTGTCTGTCGCTCTGCCACTCTGCCTGTCTGTCTGTCTGCCTCTCTCCTTGTCTGTCTGTCTCTCTGCCTGTCACTCTCTCTCTCTGCCTGTCTGTCTGTCTGCCTGTCTGTCTCTCTGCCTGTCACTCTCTCTCTGTCTGTCTCTCTCTCTGTCTGTCTGTTTCTCTGCAGCTCTTTATCTCCAGTTACTGAAAAGCTTTTTCTTGAACTCGTATCGATCATTGATCTGAACCAATGAGCTGCAGGCGGTGAAACTGTTCCTTCATCCAAACGGCCAGGCAGACCAACGCACCCTGACACACTGAAGCTCCAGGCTGCTTGGTTTCATGCATCTGGGAAGCCAGACGGGTGGTGTTTGCACCGTAGGAAGGACAGTTGACTGAATATTGATGAACTCAGTCCCTCCAGGATGTTTTACAAAGCTGCCGCTGGTGCTGGTGTTCTCAGCCTAGAGGTCAGGCCCCACGTGGATTTGTGGTGGATACCTAAAGTCTTGTTTGCTTGATTGATTAAAATTAAGGTAAAGGCTCCTGTCCGGTCCAGCCTGGAGGTCCCTCTGTGGTCCTGAGGGCTCATGAGTAGTTAGGGGATCGCTGTCCTACCAGCGAGACAGAAGTTTGTTTGATTTGTCCTTGAAGCAGCAGCAGCTGAGCTGCTCATTTCCTGACCACGTCGGTCCTCAGAGGTTCAGCTTCTGGTGTCTGACATTTCAGAAAGGGTGATGTCCTATAACTCAGTCGTTATACTTGCTAATACTTCTTGGAGTTGTTGCCAACTGTACCTCCCCAGGTTTAGGATCACATTAGCGTCCAAGCAGTTTCGAGACATCTGGCTTTTACAGAAACAGATGAACATTAGGGATGCTCCCATTGATGTTTGGTGATCTGTTAAAGCGTCAGAGCAAACCAAACAAATCTGCAGGTGGCTCATTTTCCATGTCAGGCAACAAGTTAAAAGCGTTTAACTGATTTTTCTAAATGTAAACAGGCTTTTGGACGAACAACCTTCTTATGTCCTCGTGTCCTGCTCTGCGGGTGTTTTGCTGCAAAAACTACCAAGACTGGACGTAAAACCTCTGAGCTGTGAACCATTTCAAGCACTGTGAAGGTGTGTTTGGATCACCCAACTTCACCCAACATCAAACTTTGTAATCCTTAAATCAACAGACTACCCATTAGCATTGAACAGCCGCTAGTTTGCTGATTGGAGCATCCCTAATGATCATCTCCAGACAGGCCGTGGGCAGAAGTTTCAGTCCTGATAACAGATTTACATCAAAACATTTGGTGCTACTACCTGTCATTGGCTCTGTGCTGGTCCTGCAGTTATTCTGTTCATCATAGGTGTGGATTCAAGACTCTGGACTAGGTCTAGAGGTTCTTGTTGTAAATCCTGTAGGCCTTGTCAGGAGCCTGATCACACAAGACGTTCAAGATGAGGCTTGGAAACACAAAATCCATAGAGAAGCTGCACAGTCAGAAGAACTAATGCTGTGTCTCTAAAATCCACCTGGAGACGCTTTGACAGAGGAAATCCTTCATTTCCCAAACGTAAATTCTCTTCTCTGAACGTCCCAACAGTGACAAACAGTCAGTGACGCAGGGCAGGACACTGAAAGGCCGAAGATTTTGGGTGTGATCACGATATCCCAGATGTTTGAAGGCCACCTGAAACAGAGCAGGAGACAAAGTCTTTCCTCTGGGATTTATTTGACCTTTAGAGGATTTAAATTCGCTCTTAGCAGGAAGCTGACGCTTCGACTGGTGGAGGTGAGGCAGATTGAACAATAATTCAGTGTCCATCTGCGTCAGAGCAAGACTGATTCTAAAGCAAAGAAATGTCCTGTGTGATCACATGTTGACATCCAGCACTCAATGAAAACCCCTTGTAGCCTTGTGCTAGCAGCTAATCAGTGCAGCCATTGTGGGGCCTAGAGTTCATCTTCCCTGATTTAAGGTGCTAAGCCAGCCAGGGCTGATGCTGAGCCCGGTGTCCCTTTGTGGTGCTCTCTACCAGCCACAAGTGTTTGTCCAGTGCTGATCTGTGACTCCAAGCAGCTCTGTCCACAGACTGGCCTTTTAGTGCAGCAACACACTTCCTGTCCTGAGTCCTGTCAGGTGCTGTTAGGCCAAGCCTTAGTTCCTGTCATCCACCTGTTCACACTTGACTGCTGTGTCGGCTCCTTCAGCAGGGCAGCGTAAAACTTGTTCACCTTGAAAACAAAGGTAACAACTCCAGAAACAGGACCAGCAAACCGGATTCAGTTTTCCAGGGTATCACAAATCTTCTCGGGTGCAATAACGATGTTTTCCTGTCTGGGTTCAGTTGAAGATGCAATCACCTGTCACAGATTTTGCTTTGACATTTTGAAGTTTGCCTCCAATGAGGCCGAGGCTGATTCTGTGGTGTTTTAGGAAATGAAATTGAAATCAGAGCGACCAACATCTTAGCAACGCATTTTATGGCAAACAAGCTGATTGGTTAATGCAATGTCCTATTGGGAGGCAGGTTCAGAACAAAAAGAACAAATCAACACGTTTGTTCATGTTTGTTCACACATGTGCCGTCTTCAACACTGCTGGTGGAAACCAGTTTGCACTGAACAGGTTTTGGGTGTTTGAGACCAGACAGGTGCTGTCCACATCTCCAACTGTTTCAGGTGCTAGGTGTCTTTTTACTTTAGATCATGGTTTAGTCGTTTTCAGGCAACAAATCCCAGTTTGACTGTGTTGATCCATCAGGGAGATTTGGACAGAAACTGCCATTAGAATGTGAAACACAGCCAGTGTTGATTTTCTCTTTGACTAAAATTTGGCTTTAGACGTTTGTTATAATGTTTTAAACAAACTGTCCATGAGATGTTTATGGTTCCTGCACCAATTCAGACAGAAACGTTGAAGGATATGAACAAACGTTTATGGATCTCCACTCAGAAAGAACATACAGAGAATGTTTGAATCCGAACTTTGAAGGAACTTAAACCTTCAACAACACAACTAACGTGAACAGTTTCACACTCAAACTAAGCTTCAATCAGACGACGCTTCACCTCTTTCTGTTTACATCTCGTCACCAAACCTGCCAAAATGAAGCTCACGCTCTTTTATTGTTACATGTTTGTGTTTGTTTGGTTTTGTTGGTTAGTTCAGACTAAAACCGCAAAACATGTTTATGTTCGCCTTCTTTTTGCCTTAAGGTGCAGCCACATTCACCCCCATTCAGCAAACAGTCCCGCACTCAGCGCCGCAGAGGGAAGTGATGTCGCCTGATAGAGAAACAGTCTGCATTTCAAACCCAATCAGTGTTTTTATTGGCTGAATGTGCATATTCAGAGGTGGAAGGTGAACTCTCACCTGTGAGGTCTCACTAAAACACCAAATTCATTCTTGGATTTGTCATTTAAACTTTTATTGAAGTGAATGAGAGACGGAGCAAGTATTCTCAGGACCGAGCCATCATGTGACCATACCTTTACTTGAAGCTAGCGGCACAGTCGCGTACACCAACCACATCTGTCACTGTCTGCAGGACCTCCCGTCATCGCCATCAAACTGTCATAACACAAATGTTTCAAACCCATTTGGGTCTTTGTCAAAATCATCCGCAGATGTCAACAACCTGATCGTCTCCATGGTTACAGGTGTATTTAAACAGTTTTAAGCCGCACCCCTTTCATTGCTGTCGTTGACCTGCTGGTCTCCCTGTTGTCATGGTTCACGAAAGACAGATGTGGTTTTTCTACACGACTGAGTTTCAGCTCAGCGGTCCAGTGTTTCTTGATTTGTTAGGTATTGATTTCATAATCAATCAAACAAACAAACACACTATAGCTTCTGGCCTTTATCACCACGGATCAACATTTCGTGTTAACCTGCCCCCCCCCCATTCTTTTATTCTTTCCCTTCTTGTTTTATAATGAAAAAATACTGTAAAGGTGAATAAACTATTTATAAACAGATGCTGCCGTCCTGTTGTGACTCCCATGATACTCCAGGTGTGTGGAACCTTACATCAAGCGGTGTTAGCATGCTAACATTAGCGTGTTAGCACAGGCTCACACCTGCCACCCAAACTGAACACGTGCTGATTGAAACTGAACACCTGCCACCAGAACTGAACACCTGCTGACTGAACATTGGCATGTTCCAGCAGCGTTGCACAAACTCTGAAGAGGCTCAACATCTCCAAACCACAACAACGACCTGATTGGCTGTGCGACGACCAGGTGTCACACAGGAGCTGCTCACTCTGACGGAGGACAAGTTCAGACGTGAAGAAATGTTTCCAAACACATTTGATGTTACTGGGAGATCCACCAGTGACATGGCTGAAACTATAATCACTTCTCCCACACTGCAGCCACACTATTAAGTGCGCTCCAAACGACTGGAGAACAGACGAGGAAAAATTAGGTCACACACACACTCGCTCACTCCCTGAGCCTCATGGGCACTGAACCGAAACTCATTCTGGCTTATCTGCTTCTATAAAAAGATCAAAGCGTCGAGAGCCGAGGAACCACAAACCTGCAGCTTCTCCGCTCCGGCCAACTTCTCTCCCCCGTCCACTTCAACTTGGTGCATAATAGAAAATCCTGTAACCGTGCCAACGTACAGCCCCAAACCAGCCTGTCGCAGGTTAACGGTCACCTCTATTTCAATGTCACGATGTGACCGAGCATGAGTTTGTGTTTATTTTAAAGACTAACACAATAAAAAAATGTCATGAAAATCTTGAGTTTAAGTTATTCATTTATTCATTTTGAACAGCAGCGTGAACAGTGAATTCCTGCAGAGTCACTGGCTACTGCTGTGTTTGTGGTTGAGCTGCAGACTGAACACCTCGCCTGCTCGCCTCAGACAAACTCATTAACGTCTGCTGTGACTCGCGTGACCTCCCTGGATGTGTAAAATCATCAGCATGTTCTGTAACATGATCCTCTTCCACAGTCGACTGGTCAGGCCTGGTGTTGTTCATTTGATGGACGTGAAATAATCGTTAAATATGTTCAATTAAAAAAAATAATCGATTCAGAAAACATTGTTTATTTCAGACTAAACAGAAAACCACTCATTACTGAAACAATATGTAAATCTAATCAATCACTTCAGAAATTGATTCATTGATCAATTTCATTGATCATTGACACACATGCCGGTCGGATCCTCGTGCTGGAGTCACTTCCTGTTGTGTTGGTGGCATCACAGCGAGGCCTTCAGCACACTGAGCACGCTCAGTGCAGATTCCACACAGCCATCGAAGTTCGAGTGGCTGAAGGCGTCGCCGCCGCAGACGAGCAGCGGGCGGTCAAGGACAGTCATGTGGCCCAGACAGTCCGGCACCGAAGTCAGCACCTGTAGAAGGTGCAGGATGGGTCATAAATCAAACACTACCTCACTGAAAGTCAGTGGGATTTCTGAGTGTCTAGGCTGTGATGGCTCACCTGGGAGTACCTCCACTTCTGACACTTGATGCTAATTGGCTGAGGCAGATCAGGAAGCAGCTTGTGGAGTTCCTGTAAGATGATTGGCTGGACGTCCTCTTTGTCTTTTTCCAGGTGCTCCACACCAAATGGGACACTGGTATGGACGACGAGGGATGGAGCGTCTGAACGGACATAAGTGTGGAAATTCAGCTGGTTGTCATGTGATGAGGTTGTGATGATGTCACAGCTATTTGAAATTAGCCATCAAGAAGCTAACTCCTGACTAAATGTTAGAAAACTGAAGGCTTAACGAGCATCGAGGCTCGTTGAGTCTGAACCACATAGGTAAGACAGGTGAGCTGACACAGGTGGGCAGACATACCTGCATTGCGTTTGCGGGAGTCTGCAGCGATGTAGCAGATGCAGGGGTTGTTGGTGACGTATCGAGCCGTCCAGGAGAAACTGAAGACAACGTCTGGAGCGAAGAAGAGAGCAGCAGCAAAACGGGACGAGTAGACGACCCTGTCTAACTGTTGCTTCTGCTGTACAGACAGCACTGAGAGACAGACAGGGAGACAGATAGGGCTTCACTGAGTAGCTTTTGCACCAGGCAGTGTCTGATGAAGACTGTGTCGAGTTGCATCACAAGAGCTGTAGTTCTGGCAGCCTGTGGACTCTGCTGCTTCAATGTGTTTGAACTCAGTTTTCTACTGTTTTAACACCAGTTTCATATTTTATGGGCACCAGTTTGTTTATGACCTGTTTGTTTGTTGAGGTATCAATGCCGCTGGTGGTGAGGTCCTTCGAATGAAACAGGAAACAGGATGGATCCACTGCTGGACACACCTGAGCTTCAGAGCTGCAGTGTCAGCGTGTAGCTGTATATGAAAACAGAGTCCAGTGTCGCTGCATGACTGAGCAGGTTTGCACATGACTGTCAACGTGTGTGTGTGTGTGTTTGTCCACGCATGACATCAATGAAACCTGATATTCAAATCTGACTGAACGTCAGTAACACAGTGTTTCTCTGATTTTAAACATTTTAAAAAGATGTTTCATGGTTCAGTCTGAGAACCACACACACAGTGTATCTAATAATAACCTCTGTGTGTGTGTCAGCACAGAGAAAATGGGCGCTGTCCTCTGTTAGCCAATCAGATGAGCTGATGATGACATCATCTAGAGAAACATGGAGGGGGCTCTAGCCCTAACACATACACATACGCACACACACACGCACGCACACACAGTCTGCAGTCGCACACAGACGCATGTGTTAACAATCGAACAATCAGAGACAAGAAAAGTGATTTTTAAAGGAGGGTGTATTGAGCCTGTGTGTGTGCATGTCATCCTCTATGACAGACGTTTGTTCTGTTTTCAATATGATCAATAACCCCGTTGATATGATCAATAATAATTTAATGAACTTTATGATCAAATGTTTTTCAAAGTCACTGCTGCTGCCCCCGCCTGGTCACACTGTGTCAGCACACACAGTGCTGTGTGGCTGTGTGTGTGTGTGTGTGTAATGGCCTGTACTTATATACACTACACTTTACTCACTTTACTTTATTTACACTACAAGTCAGCATTCACACCAAACAGAGCCAAGGAAAACAAACAAACAAACAAAGGAATCTAACCCGTTCACAATTAGGGGTTCAGTGTCTGTGTGTGTGTGTGTGTGTGTGTGTGTGTGTGTGTGTGTGTGTGTGTGTATCTCACTCTGTCCCACGTCTCCCTGCAGCTGCAGGATTTGAGGCACCGGCATCGTCAGGACGACAGCGTCGAACATCTCACTGCCTCCCGCCTTCCTCTGGACCTCCCATGATGCACAACGGCAGTACAGGCCTGTCACATGATGCTCAAAGAACAAATCAGCTCCTGTCAGAGAAAACAGTCAGTTATTGATTAGTTATGGATCTGCACAGAAATGTTCAGCATAGCTCAAAGTACATCTCAAACAAACAAGTGTTCATGTTTGAGCTGTCATCACAGCACAGAGAGCTCCAGATGCACTGTGGGTAATGTATGCACCAGGTCGTGGAGACAGACAGGCAGACAGTGAGACAGGTAGGCAAACAGACAGACAGGCAGGTGGATGTGTACCTGATTCGGACAGGAAGTGTTTGACCACACTGCACATGCCCTGTGGAGTCATGAAGTCTTTGCTGCCGTCTCGTTGCCTCAGTCCTTCAACCAGCGAGTCAAGAGGCTGCAGGATGCCTGAGGACAGCAGCTCAGAGTAGAAACTGACACACACACACAGACATACACACACTCTTCAAGTCCTATACATTTCACTGCCACAGATAATGTCTATAATTAATAGTTTTCTATTGATTGATCAATTAACCTGTGATGTAAAACCAAAAAGCTATGCAGTCAGACAGGTTCACTGTGTCGCCGTGCAGACAGATAGGTGTGTGTTGTACCTGTGGTGGGACTGAGCATAGAACGGCGTGGCCGTGATGTATTGAGCTCCGAGATCAGCCGAGTGAGAGGACGAGTCAGGAGGTCGAGTGGTGGACATCCTGCCCCCTGACAGACAGACGCGGAGTGACAGACAGACAGAGGAGAGAGAGGCAGGGTTGAGTTCTCTGTTCTCTGCACCAAACCTCGTTGTTTTGATGCTCTTTGAGGAACTGGGGAACCTTCTTCTATTTGAGTGACTCTGAGCAGCCGAGGGCCGACAGACCCGCAGCCTACATCAGCCTCCTTCAACCAGAGCTGAGGGCCGACAGACCCGGAGGTCCTCAGTCCGGTCGTACCGGGAAACTTGTGTGGAAACTCGGAAACTTTGTGAACGAGGCTCTGGCTGACAGACACTCACCCGCGCCCCTCGCCTTGTCCCACACCACAATCTGGACTTTACTCTGCAGCTCCCTCCTCAGCAGACATGCGCACAGGCTGCCTGTCAGGCCCGCTCCGACTATCAGAACCCGGGACATGTTTAGCACGGATCCTTAGCCGGACTAACACAAGAACGGAACTATAAACCGGGTTTTAACTGGTGCGCTCCGGCATGTCTTCGGCTCCAGTCTGCAGATGTTAAACACGCCTCCACATTACAAAACAGCTGAAGATGAAGGACAACAAGAACTATCCCGGAGACCGGCCGGAAGTAACATGGAGCATCCGGGAGAGATTTTCAGAATAAAGGTCTCGCTGCTGAAAAATAAACTAAGACCCGTCCAAAGGAAAGAAAAATGAATATTTGGGCCAAAGACGGAAACGTTAAATAACAAAAACGTGAGTTTCGTCATAAAAAGTCAAACAAACCATTAAAAAATAACTTTTATTCCGTCCTTCTCAGCCCAAACATTTATGTTTATGTACTCGAGTGTGTCTTTGGATCATCCGTGGTACTCACCAGTGATAGGGCAGCTGGAGCTGGTGGTCTCTTTCCTTCTCAACACATTTTTTATGTTGGATTCATCTTTTTTATGTTTTATTAATATTTTACTTACAAATAAAATCATCAGTAGTATAATGATGATGTCACCGTAGATTATTTTAAATTATCTCCACTTTAACCAGCAGCATTATTATAATACTGCTTACACATTAACGCACAATGAATCCACTCTAACACCATACTGGGTACTTTTACTTTAATAAGAGTATCCAATCATAAAAATATATGACATATGTTCCGATTAAACACATCTCGTGATTTTATTAATTATTGTTCATTATTTCTTCCGTTTTTGTTTTGTTTTGTGTTATTTTCTTTTTCCGGTTTCTTTTGTTCGATCGCAGAGAAACACAAGCAGAGTCCTTTACTGACCAATCACAGAGAGGGACTCCTGATGACATCACCGCTGCTGACTTCCGCTTGTTCAGTCACATGATCAGAGAGAAGTTTGGGGCCAAAGATCAGCAGAGAGCTGCAGACAGGTGAGTGCCCGAGTTAACGCTTTGTATTCACACGAACCGTTACTGTGACGTTAATTAAACTGTCAATTAATGAAAACATAAAGCTATTCAAACATCTTCGGACACTAACGGGCTCAGATACGTCGGTAAAGTTTCCGGACTTTGCAGCTTCTCGGTTCAACGACTGAGCCTCAAAAGCGTTTTCAGACCGAAATAACCGAGTTTTAGAGTTTTACTGTTTAAAGAGCAACTGGAGTTCAAACGGGTTCAGAACAACCTGGAAACGGTTTGTTAACAGCCTGGACACATACGTGACGTCACCAGGTGTCACGTTTTGGCGAAAGAGTCAGTGAAATGCTCAGATGATTGAATCACGTGTTACCTGTCAGGTCAGTAAACGCATCATCTTGGCCTTGACGTCAGTGCCCCACATGACTTTTATTCAAACCTAAACCTGCCGTTTGTGTCGCTGCAGTCGCTCCTGAGCAGAACATGAGTCACACCTGTGCAGGAGCTCCGACCGCAGCCAGTCACGTCGGAGTTTACTGGACAGTCAGGACTCGCAGCTCGAGTCAGCGCGAAAAAGTTTGACGGAAACATTTTAATTCAACAGGATCTGGATCAGGTCTGTCCTGGTCTGAGCTGCTTAATAAGCTCAAAGAGGAAACAGGAAGAGGAACTTTGCCTTCGTGGTCAGGTGACTGAAAGCTGAACAAACAGGCTGTGATTGGCTGCACACTGAGATCAGCTGATCAAAGTCCAGCAAACACAAGAAACCCTGTGCAAGTTCAGCTCGGTAAATGATGACATCACTCAGGTGTTACCTGGGAAGACTCATCATCAGGCAGTGACTGTGTTTCTTGTTCACCCAGCGACAGATGTCATCGTGCTGTCTGACTGTGTTAAACTGATGATGTCACTTCCTGTTAATTTGACCCAAAGATGTGTAGATATTCTTACAGGTAACAAACCTGTGAACGCATCATCCTGACTCTGTGTGTGTGTGTGTGTGTGTGTGTGTGTGTGTGTGTGAGTGTGTGAGAGAGACACAGATGATGTTGCATGTTGTGGTGTGTGTATTGTTGCTCTCCGGACTCGTCCACACTGGACCAGCCGACGACAGGTCTTTTGTCTGGCAACGCTCACATAAACAACTGGACCCTGAAGTGCACATGAACATCGTGAGTACACGCAGTAACACCCCCCCCCCCAACACCCCCACGAGTACACCTGGTCTCTCATAGCGGAAGGATGGAGGGATTTCTGTGTGTGTGTGTGTTCAGACGGAGATCATCAGGCGCTGGGGTTACCCTGCAGAAGAACACGAGGTGGTGACGGAGGACGGATACATCCTGACTGTTAACAGGATCCCAGAGGGACTCAAACACACCACAGGTCAGACTGTGAGGACACACACACACAAAGATACACACACTCATAGATACATAGACACACTCACACACACACACACACACAGATGTAGTCAAGTTAATCTCTGTTGTTTGTGATGAGTTGTTGTAACAGCCTGTGTGTGTGTCTGTCTGTCTGCCTGCCTGTATATGTGTGTGTGTGTGTGTGTGTGTGTGTGTGTATATGTGTGTATATCTTTGTCTGCCTGTATATGTGTGTGTGTGTGTGTGTGTGTGTGTGTGTATCTCTATCTCTCTGTCTGCCTGTATGTGTGTGTGTGTGTGTGTGTCCCAGCTGGTTTCATCGGTGGTCAGTGGTCATATGACAGGAAGTTGCACCTGTGTGACGCTGGTCTTGCGTGTGTGTGTGCTGCAGGTCCGAGGCCAGTGGTCTTCCTCCAACATGGTCTCCTGGCGGCAGGAAGTAACTGGATCACCAACCTGCCAAACTCCAGTCTGGGCTACGTGCTCGCCGACACTGGGTACGACGTGTGGATGGGGAACAGCCGAGGAAACACCTGGTCCCGGAAACACCAAACACTGAACCCAGACCAGGAAGACTTCTGGAGGTTTAGGTACCTGTCTGACACCACGTCACCTGTCTGACACCACGTCACCTGTCTGACACCACGTCACCTGTCTGACACCACGTCACCTGTCTGTCTGTGCAGCCATGATGAGTTGGCTCTGAAGGATCTTCCTGCTGTTGTAAACTACATCCTGAAGGTGACAGGACAGGAGCAGATCTACTACATCGGACACTCTCAGGGAACCACCATAGGTAACACGCACATGCTCACACACACGCTCACACACACACACACACACGCTCACGCGCACACACACACACACACACACATGCTCACGCGCACACACACACACACACACACACACACACACACACACTAATGCTGTAACCAGATGAAATGTCCAGAGAGCAGTTTAATCTAATTAACATCAAGTGAAAACAATAATTAGTTAATTATCTCTGCCTGTTATTTCCCAGCATTCATAGCATTTTCCACGCTCCCAGAACTGGCCAGTAAGATCAAGCTGTTCTTTGGTTTGGCGCCCGTAGCAACTGTGGCATTCACCTCCAGCCCCATGACCAAACTGTCCGTCCTGCCCGAGTTCCTCATCTGGGTAAGAACTGTTGCTAAAGAGTCACATGACAGATGACCTGCTAACGAGTTGGTGTCACATGACAGATGACCTATCGTCTTAGCTTGATGTATTAATTGATTAGTTGATTGATGGAATAAGTCTGCTCGTTCTCTTGTTTGAGTTGGTGAACTTTTATTGATCTGTGTTTGTTGGTGTATTGATGATGCATTTGATCGTCTCCATCAGGATCTGTTTGGTAGGCGGGACTTCATGCCGCAGAGTCACATGATCGAGTGGTTAGCAGAACACGTGTGTGCGAAGCAGCTGCTCAGTGAGCTGTGTGGAAACCTGTTCTTCGTCCTCTGCGGCTTTGATGAGAAGAACCTCAACATGGTTGGTTGCAAACACACCTGGACTGTTGGCGCGTGGGTCACATGTTTACCTGTCGCTGCATGTTGATTTAGCTTACTCGTCAGTTTCAGCTCTAAGGATGAAACGTGTCGAACAGCTTGATGATGAGCTCATTAATCAGTTCTTGGGGTTTTCAAAGAGGAAAATGATTATTTGATTATGTGACTGTTGAGCCGCAGGTCGAGGTCGACCTTTGATGGCGAACACCACCCTGATCCTGTTTTTCTGATGATGAAGACCAGGAGATGTGGTCAAAAGCTCCAACAGGTAGTTAATGGTTCTGTTGTTGTTTCCAGACCCGGACTCCCGTCTACACTACACACTGTCCTGCAGGGACCTCAGTCCAGAACATGGTCCACTGGGCCCAGGTAACACACGCACACACCGAGTGCTTTCTCATTGATCTGTTTAAACACAAATGAACTTTTGACAGGATGTTGACAGTAACCACAGGATATGACATCATCAATCCCCTCGTCCTGCCCCCAGAACCCTGAAGCCTCCGTACCAAGTTGATAACGTTTGATCTGACTCGTCGTTTTCAGGCCGTTCATGGAGGGAAACTGATGGCGTTTGACTTTGGAGCTGCGGGAAACATGAAACACTACAACCAGGTGAGAGTCCACCTGGATCCACATCACCTGCATCACCTGAGCCCAGAGTCCAGTTCAGTTCAGGTCCCTGTTGTACAGTCAGACATGAAGAAACTTCCCCCACAAACACTTACTACCTGTCTGCCTGCCTGTCTGTCTGTCTGTCGGTCCTTAGTCCACTCCCCCCCAGTACAACGTCCAGGACATGAAGGTTCCCACTGCCCTGTTCTCGGGGGGACAGGATACACTGGCGGACCCTAAAGACGTGGCCGTCCTTGTCACACAGGTGAGTCGTCTGATGTAACGCGGTCACAGGTGACAACAGGAAGTCAGGGAGTCACAGCCAGGTGTTTGATCGCAGCAGCATCTGTGGGACGGACGGAGGTGGAGCTAACAAACTGTCTGTCTCTGCCTGTCTGTCTCTCTGCCTGTCTGTCGCTGTCTCTCTCTGCCTGCCTGTCTGTCTGTCTGTCTCTGCCTGCCTGTCTGTCTGTCTCTGCCTGTCTGTCTCTGCCTGTCTGTCTGCAGGTGTCTAACCTGGTCTACCATCAGCACATTGATCACTGGGAGCACCTGGACTTCATCTGGGGTTTGGACGCTCCTGAGCTGATGTTTCCTGCCATCCTGAGGCTGTTGCAGGGAAACCACTAGAGGGCGCCACACGGGGGGCAGCGAGTGTGTGTGTTTGTGGCAGTGTGTGTGTGTGGCTGTCTGTGTGTGTGTGTGCCTGAGAGCTGCAGGTACACAGTACTGTAACCTGCTGCTGAACACGGGAAAAAACAGTGTTTTAACCGTTTTACCTGTGAATTGTTTGTTGAAACAGTTTGTCACACACTTTTATTCTAGTGTTTTATTGATTGATTGATTGATTGATTTGCTGTTAAAAACATCCTCACATTGAACTTCCTGTGGTTTTCACTGCAGTTTTTAAAGCATAAGTCTTATTGTGAAAATCCTGAAAAATCAGCTGATCGCAGACCAGTCAGCAGCTCTGAGACTGCGAGGTTCATCATCTTTAATCAATAGACTCGTCAATCAGTTTGGGAGCATTTGGTCAAAGTGTTTGTGTGGTGGGCGGGGTTAACATGTCTTGATGACTGCATCTGTAAAACGACCTGAAGCTGCGTTTCCATCCAACTCATTTCAGTGAATCCATTTTTATTAAAAACCACCTTTTGATTTAATCACATGGTTCATTTCGTCTGTTCATGTCTCTGCTATGTTGGGGCCACCACACCTGGACCACTGGGCCTCACCTGTCACCTGACCAGGTGTCAGTCACTAAACATTAGAGGCATGATTGGTGATGCTTCTCTAACTCGTATCGAAGCTGACGTTACAAACAGCCTCACAGTCAACTTGGAGATGATGTTCCACTAGAAACAACACGAATGACTCATAAATCATTTAAATAACTTTATTAGTGCATTCGATAGAACGCTGAGTCGACTCTGAATAACACAGTCAGCTTAGCAAATGAGCTAAACAGTTCTTAACTTGAGTGGACACTGGTCTGAGGTCTGTGACCCACTCCCTTCTTTTAGAAGTGCCAGCGTAAACATCAGTTTTTATTACACATGTTCCAACACCGTCAAAATAAAAGCACAACTGTTTTTTTCCATCATCACTGCTGTTTTAACACCATCAAAATAAAAGCACAACTGTTTTTTTTCCATCATCACTGCTGTTTTAACACCATCAAAATAAAAGCACAACTGTTTTTTTTCCATCATCACTGCTGTTGTTGTGAGCTCAGCGACGACTCACTGACTCCACCAGACTAAGTGTAGCCACTCATACGTCCTCCTGTCTGTCTCTGTCTGTCTGCCTGTCTCTCTGTCTGTCTGTCTCAGTCTGTCTGTCTGCCTGCCTGTCTGTCTGCTTCCCTGTCTGTCTGTCTTCCTTCCTGCCTGCCTGCTTGTCTGTCTTGGTCTGCCTGCCTGCCTGCTTGTCTGTCTGTCTGCCTGTCTCTCTGTCAGTGTGTCTTCTTCAGCATGCTGATGATGTTCTTGAACTTCAGTCTGGTGGCGATGTCCAGCGGAGTTTCTCCGTCCTGCAAAAGAGGAAGAGGAGGATGAAGAGAACATCCATCATCGTGTCTCAGGAAGCTTTGTCTGTCGTGAGTTTTGAACACACCTTGTTTCTGATGTTGGTGTTGGAGTTTCTGTCCAGCAGCAGAGGAACCAGGCGATGACTCTTCCTCTGACAGACGTAGTGAAGAGCTGTGTTTCCCTTCTGTACAGAACACACACACAGCAAAGCTGTGGTCACTGAGGACACGGAGGAGGTGAGATACAAACACGTGAGTCTGCACAATAAGAGTATTGATCCATATTGATCAGCTTTCTGAACCATGAGTTCACAAACTCCTTTCTTAGTCTGGCTGAAAGTCAAAAGCCTTTAATA
The DNA here is from genome assembly GCA_008933995.1 of Datnioides undecimradiatus. Taxonomy (NCBI): domain Eukaryota; kingdom Metazoa; phylum Chordata; class Actinopteri; order Lobotiformes; family Datnioididae; genus Datnioides; species Datnioides undecimradiatus. The sequence continues at coordinate 4,037,740 of WARS01000093.1, read as the reverse complement.
AAGATGGTGGCTGTGTGCGTGTGTACACTCACGTAGTCAACAGCATTGATGTTCACTTTGCTGCTCAGCACCACCTGCATCAATGCCATGTTCTGCCTCTGCTTCTGCAACTGCAACACACACACACACACACACAATTTCTATGATCTCTGAAGAAACATAAATGATCCTTGGATGCTGATGCCTGTCTCTCTCTCTGTCTGCCTGCCTGTCTGTCTCTCTGTCTGCCTGCCTGTCTGTCTCTCTGCCAGTCTGTCTGTATCTCTGCCTACCTGCCTGTCTGTCTTTCTGCCTGTCTCTCTGCCAGTCTGTCTGTATCTCTGCCTACCTGCCTGTCTGTCTTTCTGCCTGTCTCTCTCTCTGTCTGCCTGTCTGTCTGTTTATTGTTCCTGACTTGATTTCCCATCAGCCTCAGCTGCTCTCTGTGTTCACTGACAATCAGCTAACATTAGCATGCTAACATGGTCAAAATGAGTATGTTAGCATTTAACTTGAAGCTCTGATTCACTGAATGAGCTCCCACCATGAGGAAGTATCCAAGCAGCAGGATAGGCATCAGGATGGAGATCATCAGGTAGTCGAGCAGAGAGAACGTTCTCCTGGACAGGTAGTGAAGACACGTCCGCTGTTTCTGAAACACAGACACACCACGTCAGTGACAGCCGCTGTCACAACATCATGACATCACAACTTCTTCACCACCTTGTTGGTCAGGTGGACGTCGGCCCCATTCTCCAGCAGGTAGCGAACCACCCTCAGGTTGCCACGGCGACATGCTGCGATGAGGGGCGTGTCTCCAGTCTGCTCCTCCTGAACATTCAGGTGGGCCGGATCCTTTCTCAGCAGGTGATACAGCTGATGGACGTCTCCGTCATAGGCTGACTGACAGGCCGGCTGAGGGGGAGGAGGAGCAGGAGGAGTCAGAGTCAAATATATTAAACTAAAACATCAAAATGTGTAAAAAGAAAGTTTAAAGGAGACGAGTATTCATACTGCAGTATCAGTGTAGTACTGTATGAACCAGTCTGTCCAGTCTCCAGCTGCACATGTGGAGCATGTTACTATTGTGACCGGCGGTCGGAGGACATTCTTCTTCTGTCTGATCTATTTCCACAGTTATCTCTGAACCACAGAGATAAGAATGTGGAGTTTTAAATAGTTCACGTTTTTCTTCTGTTGTTCGTTTCCAGGTGACCACGGAAACTGATCACATGACCACACCAGTCCAGCAGTACATAGAGGGAATATTGTAGTATATACAGGTAGTATTGTAGTATATATAAGAAGTATTGCTGTATATATTTCAGTTGTATTGTAGTATATATCAGTAGTATTTCAGTATATATCAATAGTATTGTAGTATGCAGAGGTATTGTGGTCTTTGAATCTTTCAGTGAAGTTGACATATTTTCATATTTAGAACTGAAATAATTGGTCAGTTAATCAACGAACCAATTAATTAATAACTTCTGATGTTTGATGATCAGATTCATCAGAAATGAAGTGAGTGCAGTACTTGTACTGTGGTAATCCAGTTGTCTGCTCAGTACACAGGTATTTAAGTACAAATACCGAGTACAGATGTTCCTAAATGTCAGTATGCTAACTGGAAGCTAATGCTAACAGATCGCTAATGCTAGCAAGTAGCTAATGCTAATACAATCAATGGATTCATGGAGAAAAGAAAACAGAAGATGAACCAGAAAAAAATCAGCAGACATTACTTTTACTCCACTCTGATTACATGTGACAGCAGACACTATTTTTACTCTAAATACTCTGATTACATGTGACAGCAGACACTACTTTTACTCTAAATACTCTGATTACATCTGACTCTTTATACTCACAGGGTTTCTCTTAAGTCTTTGTCTTTAATAAGTCTTTAATGCAGGACTTTTACCTGTAATAGAGTAGTTTTACTTTAGAGTATTAGGACTTTCACTGTAGTAAAATTGTGAGTACTCCCTCGCTCCCTGAGTAAAAGTACTTTATTACTTCCCATCACTTCTCGTAGAAAACGTCATCATATTGATTTATAAATGTCGCTGTTGTCTGTTTGCGTCTCACGTGAATCAGCTGCTGTGTCAGGTTGACGATGAAACGGAGTCTCACCAGCCAACTTACCTGTCACACAAACCGGAAGTGTCTCGATAAAAACACGAGATGAAAAGAAATCAAATGAAGGAGTTTGTGAAAGTTTGAGAGAGAAAGAGACGGTTTGTTACCTCAGAGTAAACCAGCCCCATGTCCGCCAGCGGGAACACACCTGGACACTTAAAGTCACACACCGACAACAGCAGCACTTCCGCTCCAACATTTCAAAATAAAACGTTTTAATTTGAAATATGAATTTTCTTCACCACTGAATTTAAGTATTACAATATTACAACGAAGAATGGGGATTGAATTCATTCACAAACTCATGTGAGTTTATTTATTTCAGTAAAAACAAAAATATAACTTTAATCAGATTTTCTCACTGTTTGTGATTTACATCAATTTACCAAAATGAATAAGCCGATACATCAAAGCGATCATTCAAAGCTCTAACATATTAAAGTTCATATTCAGAACAGACACTGTGACACATCTATAAGCGTTAATCTGGTGCTTGTTTTCAAGGAAATGACACTTCTATGGTCAAGTGACTTTTATTTTGTAGTGTGTACTTCCTGTTGATAACCCACTCCGTGAACTTCACAGAATCTAATAAAGTTGTGTGGTTAGAAAGTTACACATTTCATATTAAAATGTCAATGTTCACGTCACACCTCCAAACAGTGTCTGATCAGTCAGATCGTCAATCAATCACCTGATCGGTAAAATGAACGAATGTTAACAGAAACTCTGGTGATCTGAGGCAAGTTGACGCAAGCTGCTGGGAACAGGAAGTGCGTCACAGCCGATCACGGCCTGGAGCAAAAACAGAAAAACCAGAATCAGAAAACAAGTTGGAACAAAGGACACACACACTCATTCCCACAAATTAAATACATAAATAAAATAAATCAATGTAATCATTTTAAAATAATAATTTCAGGTTTCAGGAGTCCAGCAGAGGGAGTTGAACCAGCAGAACCTTCTATGGATTCTGTCCTTCCTGTCCAGACTGACCTGTCCTGGTCTAAACCAGGACATCACATCAGCATCCAGTTAAAAAAAACAGTTTCATGTTACTGGTTTCATTCTGGTCCCAGACCTGAACCTGTTTTCGTACCAGCCGAGTTCCTGGTTGTGTTGATGGTAATGTCGCCTCTGTGCATCGTGTCTGATGTTTGCAGACGAGTGAACGTCTCACCAATTGGTCAGACTCATTTCGGTTGGTTGTTTTCCTTTGACATAACACAACCAAACTAATGTTTTCACACCAGAAACAAACTGAACTGGATCCAGGATGGAACCTGGCTCTGACATGAGTCCACTTCCTGGTCCAGTGAGTCTGAGTTTAACGCTGCTTCCTGTCTGAAGGTTCCACATTCCTGTTGCTCTGTGATCAGTGATGAACTGAGCATTTCCCACAGTCCAATGCAAATTTAGTTTACTGTATACATGTATACAATATATATCTCGGTTGTGCATATTGCACCTTTTTGCAACGTTTTTCATGTCTCTGTTTTAAGAGAATACCTTTGCTATTGTTTCTGTCCTTTCTTTTAAATAGTTTTTATGCGGTGTACGGAAGCTCTGCGGGAGCACCCACAATTTCGTTGTACCCCCGATGTACAATGACAATAAAGACTATTCTATTCTACTCTAAATACAAGTCCTGCATTGAAGTATTACTTAATAGTGTAATATACTTTAAGTATTAGTTTAAAGTAACAGTACTCCGCCTGTTGTATCATATTACTTTTTCTCATATGGACTCATGTAACTGAAACATGGCTGCAGCTGAGGCTCCGGATCAGGACTCCGTTTGGTTTCTGAAAAAAGCGTCGGAGTGAGACCTCCTTATTGATGCTATGGCCGTTTCTGGCAGCAGTGGAGCGCATGCGCAGAGTCAGCAGCCGGTGCCGTGAGACCGGAAGGAGAGTGAGTCATCTTCGTGCGCAGAGGGTCTTTGAGCTCCACCATCTCTGTCACCATGAGTCGTGTTTGAAGCAGCAGCCGCCGGAGCTTTCAGCCATTTTACCAGCGGATTCATCCGCAGCTGCTTTCACCGCCGTTTACGGTGAAACCGGGTCCGGTTGTGGTCCCGGGACCAGGTCCAAGCTGGGTCTGTAACCGGGTTATTGTCACTCCGCGCTGCACACGTGACCCGAGGATGCTGCCTTGTGGACGTGAAACCGACAACAAACCGGTAAATTCCTTCAGTTTGTCCCGGAGCTTTCTGTCACTTTCTCTGTCTTCTTCGCTGCTGTCAATCATCTGTGGTGTGTTTAGGGACGCCAGTAGATCTGAGAGCATATGCACTGATTTCCTGTTTGGCTTCACTCAGTGATGTTTGATTCACTTCATGGGAAGAAAGCAAAGAGTTTTCAAATGAAGTGAATGTTTATTCAGTCGCAGCTCAGTTAAAGGAGCAGTTCCACACTTTTCTGTTTGTCTGTAAAAACATTCAAACCAGACGCTCTCGAATTTTAATAAGCCTTCAACTCACCCTCAATGAACATCTGTCCTCAAACCAGCATCTTATTTTGAAAAGCAGGATGTGAGACACGACTTCCCCTACCTGTGTAGATTACCTTAATGATCCATTTTAAGGCGTTTTCAGGTGTGCAGTGGTTCTGAAGGTGAACAGGAAACTCCTTAAACAGACTTTGAAAACGTAATGCAATGAGTAATCATGTGTGACGATACTTTATTGCTGCTGACATCACACTCATATTACATTTATTAACAGATAATTAAGAAATGAATTACTGATCAGGACAGTTCAGGGGCTCCTGTGTGTTTAAGGGGTTTTAAATTCATGAGAATCAATCAAACGTATAAGTTAATTCATTTAATTAGTACATGATGATGATGGTGATGATGATGATGATATCTGAATTTGAAGTGAACTGGCTTAGGCAGACTTGTGACCAGTTTCCTGTTCAGCTGTTGTCATGTGACATGAATGTGGTCAAAGGTTGTTCAGCAGCATAGTGAATGTGGTCGAGCAGGATGTTTGAGTGACGCACCTGAACACACCTGCTGAGCTGCTGCAGCTCAGAGCTGATCAGCATTAACTCAAACGATTTATTAATATTCATATTTATCACAGCCACTGAATTACATAACACTCCACGTCAGGTGGACCTGGCCTGGTGAACCTGATCCAGTCTAGCCCACATCAGGTGGACCTGGTCTGATCCAGTCCAGTCTGTTTTTCACCAGGCATCAGCACCTCCTTGTGGACCAGAGGAGGCACAGTCCGAGATGATCAGCAGTAAGCCCTCCTAGTCTCCAGCCTGGATGCAGCCATTGTCATGGCGATGTGCTCAGTCTGGGTGTAGCAGACGGTGTTGATGACGGTGTGAATCAGAGCTCACATGTTTTCATGTGCTGGCTTCAGTTGTTGTTGGGGAGTGGGAGGTCGTCTTCTCTTTGTCTCTGCTCTTCTTCTGCTCTCTGTTGTTAAGGTGGATGAGTCACTAGATGGTTAGTTACTGGTTGTCATAGCAACCATGGACCAAACCGAAGGACAGGCAGCTTTGATGAGGGAGTGATGGGGAAAGAAGGGGCCATTCACACAAGGCCTGCTCTGATTGGCTGCTGACTGTTAGCTTTAGCCACCATGCTAGCTGCTCCACACACTTAAAGGAGCATTTCACCCAAAACTACTCATTTCTGTCTCCCTGCAGTGAAGCATCATGGGAGGTGGCAGATGGACGAGCTGGTGGTGGGCCGACCGGAGCCAGTGACACACACTCACACACACACACACACACACGATGGAGCAAGGCTTCAGCTTAAATACACTGGTGAGTGAACTTGTGTGTGTGTGTGTGTGAGACACCTTCAAACTAAAAGCCAAAATGTTTCTGCAACATGAAAGTTTTTCAGCTGAGGACAGTTAAAATTTAAAAGACGCTTGTTTGATTTGACCCACGATGTTTCCTTCCCTCTGTCCTCTCTTCTCTCCACCTTGTTTCCTCCTTTCTCTCCCACCTTGTATCCTTCCTTCTCTCCTCCCTTGTGTCCCTCACACACACACTTGCCGTCAGTGTCCTTGGCTCCCGTCCTGAATAGGAAGCACTCATAGGACAGAGGACTGATTCACCTCGTTTCATGTAAATGTGCTGTGGAACAAACGCTGCATTCAGGCTCCCTGCAGGACCAGTAAATCTGAGTTTCCTGCCTACAAATGTTTTTCAGCTCAGCTGTCAGATGCTCCTGCTTGATGACAGAGTGCTGATGTCATTACCTTACATCAGAACTCATTATGTTTATGGTTTCAGGTTTTGATGTGAAAATGATATTTAATATTATGATTTAAACAGACCTTGAACGCATCTTGCAGTAAATATTAATGACATTTTGAGGTCCATGGCAGCCTCTGTCCACAGGTCTGGATTTAGGGGCTCTGTTCGCCAATACCAGGCTCAGATAACCCTGATGACATCACTATGACATTGGCAGGTCGCGTTGAACCTGTCAGATCTTCAGCTGATATAGCGGCTCCGTCAGCATCGCTCTGAACCCTGCTTGTTGTTTGCAGAAGAAGCTGGCAGCAGAACCGGACTACACGGACGTGTCGCTGACGGCGGCTGAGCGGGTCCGGGCGCTTGGGAAGATGGGATGCAATGTGGAGATCAACGAGGACATTGCACCGAGACGCTACCTCCGCTCCGGGGTGGAGATGGAGCGCATGGCGGCGGTTTACCTGGAGGAGGGCAGCCTTGAGAATGCCTATGTCCTCTATACCAAGTTCATCACGTGAGACACTCAACCAGCCACCATGGGCCTCCAATAGGATACCTAACATTTACATTTAATGAGCTTATGTTTATGTTACATTTAATATTTATTTATCTTGAATTCATGTTTTATTTATGTCATCTGTTACTTCTGTCTGTGTCCAGTCTGTTCGTAGAGAAGCTGCCAGCTCACAGAGATTATCAGCAGTGCAGCGTCCCTGAGAAACAGCTCATCATGAAGGTAACACCACTCATTAGGATACATGCTAACAATGCTAACACACACACAATGCTAATATGCTATTAGCATCATGTTATGCATGATCGTCAGACAGACAGACAGCCAGGCAGGCAGATAGACAGGCAAACAGACAGACAGACAGACAGACAGGCAAACAGACCAGCAGACAGGCAGACAGACAGACAGACAGGCAGGCAGGCAAACAGACAGGCAGACAGACAGGCAGGCAGACAGGCCTCTTTTGAAGTGATCGGGGCAGTGAGGGTTACAATGATCAGACCTTCTGCTGAGGTCACTGTGTTGACTGACGTGTGATACTTCAGGTGTTTCAGGTGTAGTTCCTGATGTTGCAGGTGCTGCAGGTACTGCAGGTACTTCAGGTGTAGTGCTGGTGGTACTAACACCGTCTGTCCGTATGTGCAGAAACTTCAGGAAGTGGCGTTTCCTCGTAAAGATGAGCTGAAGAAGCGTCTTCAGGAGAAATACAGCAGGGAACACAGCGAGTACCTCAGAGCCCAGGTGTGTGTCTCCCCTGTCCAATCGGAGTGCATCACGCGTTTACCTGTTCAGCAGGTTAGATGGCAGAGCTTGCACACACACAGAGTAATCTAAGAGTATTGATTAATGTATCAATCAGTCTGTCTTTATGAGTACACTTTTAATGCTGTGGTCTGAGGAGGTCTGATTCATCATGGGTATTATTCAGCACATAGACGTGATTGTATAGAAAGCCTCAATGGTCAAACGCCACCCACAGGGACCTGATCATCTAACTTCCTGTTTCTCAGAGCCAGGCAGCGGTGGTGGTGGATGGGTGTGGCCAACAGCTGCAGCGACTCTCCTTATTGGACAAGGACAGGAGGCGGCTCCTGCTTTTGGAAGAGGAGAAGCAGCGTGTCGCCACCCTGCGACGGATGCAGATTGAATCAGAACAGTTTCGCTACTTCGAGGATCAGCTGAGGCGTCAGGAACTGGCCAGTCGGAAAGGAGAGGAGGTGGAGCAAAAGGTAACAACACCACAGTTCAACTACTACAAGCTACTAGCTACAAGCTACCTCCACAGTGTAACAGCAGAGTACTGCTGGTATACCACTAGACGTACTACTCCTGCTACTACAGCAACTACTGCAGTGCGGCTGATACTGATACTACGACTACGATTACACAGTGATTCTGATGTCGTTGCAGTGTCAGTACTGTATAGTATTTCTGGTACTGCAGTATTTTTACATGCTTCTTCTTCAGGTGGGGACCAAAGTGCCTGAGGTGACAGACGGCTCCTGCCTGTCTCAGCAGCCAATCAGAGATAGAGTCCGATCCCAGGGGGCGGACCCTAACCGAAACACACCGGCAGCTCCTGTCAGCCAACCAGCTGCCTCGCTGGCCGGAGTACACAGTGAGCAACGGACACATGTCCTTGACTTCCCTGACCTGTGTTTGTGTGTTAGATGGTGTGTTTAAGTCTCTCGCTGTGTGTGTTTGTTTTGTGTGTGTGTGCAGCTCAGAGGGTGGAGGGACTGAGGCGGGTGGTGATACCCAGAGACCTGACGTATCGTTTCCTCCTGCTGGCCGACTCCAACACAGCCAGAGGGGTGGAGACCTGTGGAGTCCTCTGTGGACGCCTGGTGAGACTGTTTACTGTTGACTGCCTCTTGACTGTGTTTATTGCCTGTTTACCACATGTTAAATGCCAGTTGACTGACTGTTTACTGCCTGTTTATTGACTGTAAGCTGAGTTGCTAACCCACTGACAGGCTCTCTCTCCCTCTCTCATCCATGTGAATGTTTCTCGGCCTCAGACGCACAATGAGTTCTTGCTGACTCATGTTGTGATCCCGAAACAGTCATCTGGTCCAGATTTCTGTGACATGGAGAACGTGGAGGAACTGTTCAGTTTCCAGGACCAGCAGAACCTGCTGACGCTCGGCTGGATCCATGTATGACTGCAGGCTAAACAGGCAGCGAACAGACACATGCCAAATACGTGCTAAACATGTGCTAACCACATGCTAAACGCATGCTAAACACAAGCTAAATACAAGCTAAACACAAGCTAAATACAAGCTAAACATGTGCTAACCACATGCTAAAAAAGCTAAACATGTGCTAACCACATGCTAAAAAAGCTAAACATGTCCTAAACACATGCTAAAAAAGCTAAACATGTGCTAACCACATGCCAAACACAAGCTAAACATGTGCTAAGTACAAGCTGAACACATGCTAACCACATGCTAAACACAAGCTAAACACATGCTAAGTACAAGCTAAAGATGTGCTAAGCACTTAGATTAAATGAGTTTCTTTTACTGACCTGAAATTAAAGTTATCACCAAATCCGTGTTAACAATTATTTCCATCAATAACCAGTTGATCAACTCTTTTCTCAGTTGTTTCGTCAGAAAATGTAATAGTTAAGAATCATTTCCCAAACCCATATAGATCAAACTCAGTGTGACGGGTCACATCCAGATCAGTTTCAGGAGCCAAGGGACGGCTGGTGGTGTCACCTCAGCATGAGTCACCTGTCAGCGGGGAGTCCTCTCAGATGGACGTGAAGCGAGGAACATGCGACATGTTTAAATTAAGTGAAGGCTCAGGTCCAACAAACCATCAGAGGACATTACACCTGTGAGGTCCCCGCAGTGTGAGTGGGCAGTCAGCTCAGGGTCCCCAGAGCGTGATGAAACACACATACTCTCACACACATGACCATCATACTTTTTCTGCCACTTCATTTGCATGATCAGATATCACCATGGCAACAGTAGCTGTGGTCACGCAACAGATGAAAAGAGGGAGGAACAGAGATGGGAACAGACTGACAGAGGTCTCACTCTGCAGGACTTTGCTGTAACAGTTGAAACTGCTTCAATGTAATGAATAATTTAAACTTTATGTGTGATTTTTCTTACACATCATTTGTGTGTCCACAAGAATAAATACATATATTTTTGTGAGCACAGTGTGGGTGCACAGCAGGTTTGTGTTGTGCAGCACTGTAACCTTTGACCTCTTCCTGTTCAGACTCATCCCACTCAGACGGCCTTCCTCTCCAGCGTTGACCTCCACACTCACTGCTCGTATCAGCTGATGCTGCCGGAGGCCATCGCCATCGTCTGTGCTCCCAAACACAACGAGTAGGTGCATCACACACTCACACACACAGATTAAGCCCCAGATCAATCTGACTGACTGCCCCCACCCCCTGGCAGTACTGGTGTGTTCAGGTTGACCAGTCCGGGGATGGCAGAGGTCTCTGGCTGCAGGCTGAAAGGTTTCCATCCTCACTCCAAGGACCCGCCTCTCTTCAGTGTGAGTCACCTTCTGTTGTTCTTCATGCTCAATCTCAATAACATATTAAATACCTCGCTGTGATTGGCTGACAGACTGCTTCATGGATGCTGCCCAATTAGAACGCCCCACACTCATTAAGTCTCTGAATGCCCCCTGCTCGTTCGGGTGTTTTCACACCTGTGTTTGTTTGAATTTACCATTTCTGTTCAGTTTATCTCCATGAATGTCTCTCTGCCTGCCTGTCTCCCTGTCTCTCTGCCTGTCTCTACCTGTCTCACCCTTCCAGGTGTGTAAGCACGTGGTGTTGAGGGACTCAAAGATCAGCCTACTGGACCTCAGGTGACAGACAGGTGGCGCTGTCCGTCTCTTTACTGACAGGCTGTCTTTTATTTCTGAAGAGGAAACTGTGAACACAGTGTGTGTGTGTGCATCTGGTGTGTGTGTGTGTGTGTGTGTGTGTGTGTGTGTGTGTGTGTGTGTGTCCGTGTGCACGCGTGTGTGTGGTGAAGGGATCTGAACTTTATTCAGTTTTGAAGTTCTTTCGTGAAACTTGTTTTTTAAGGTTTTTGTTTTGCTTCTGAACTTTCCCGCCGGCTGTTCACAGATCAGTGTGTGCAGTGAAACGTGTTGTGTGTGTAAACACGTGTGAAGTGTGTGTGACGCTGGAAGTGACAGAGTGCCTTCTTATGAAAAACAAGTGCTGGTGATTGTTGCTTCAACAAACACAGAAACGCTCCTGTTGTGTTGTGGTGGTTTCATGGCGGCAGCGCCTCGAGCTGCGATTCAGCTCTTTACTGTTACTGCTCTGCATCGATGGACACCAGCCAATCAAATCTGCACACATCTGTGATGTCAGCGCTGTATATAGGCAGTTGTCACACTCAACCAATCAGCAGCAACTATACAACTCGGGAGCCAATCAGCAGCAGCTACACAACTCAAGAGCCAATCAGGAGCAGCTACACAACTCGAGAGCCAATCAGCAGCAGCTACACAACTCCAGAGTCAATCAGCAGCAGCTAAAAGCTGCAGAATGAAGAAAAACTACATCAGCTCCTGAAGTTTCCTTCTATTTTGCTCTCTGTGGTAATGCCGGTGCTCTGATGGCGTCTCATTGCTCCGGTGAGCTGAGACATTAAAACATGTTGATATTTTCAGATTCAGATGAAACTAAATGTGATTTCAGTTGGATTTAAATAAAAGACAAAGTAAATGAAAAGAACTTGCAGATGTGTTTTGTTGGTTGAGGTGCAGACAGATTTCAGTTTCTCATCATGTTTCAATGATTTTCACACGTCTGACCTGCTGCTGCAACGCTGCACACTGACTCTCAGTTGGTGTACCAGCAGGTGTGTTTACCTGGGGACTACTTCCAGCATCGGATTGATATCATTATAGATAATTTCAGAAACTAGTTTTATGTCCGCGTGTGATCGCTGATAAAATATGATAAATGTGATTTAAAGACGGTCACGACTCCTGGACCTGGGCTATGACACGTCAGCTGGTACTTTTGAAGTTTCTATAAAACCACCGTGTCTTAGCCAATTAGATAACAACTGACAATGAGCCATACTCTCCTCTCAAGTTACTTTTCAAAGTGCAGTATTCATCTGGTCAGAGGTCGATTGAAGTGAAGTGGACTGAACGACATGGAAATGATGAAACAAACGACAAACACAGCGTCATCTGGTATGACAGCTCTTTATTGTCTTCCTGGGGCCATCATCTGTCACTCCCATCACATCACACACCATCTCTCTGCTGCTGACATGCCTCCTGTTCACCTGTGACATCATCATACACTGTGTGACATCATCATTCACTGTGTGACATCTTAAGACTGTGTGAATGTGCTGTACTCCCCAGCGATGGAAGATAACACCAGCAGGCAACATTCAAGCTTTATTCATCAAAAATAAAAACACACTTTATGACGAGAGACAGTACCAACATGGCTGATGCGAGGCAGTGGGGGGGGGGCACAGGTGGCGCTAAGGGAGTGGGGGCACAGAGTATAAAGATAAAGATTAAGCACCACATTCACAGTTTTAGGGGAGCCAGGGTTTTGCATGTGGGGTGGGGGTCATCTGACATCACAAAAGATGACATCACTTCCTCAATGTCATCTGTCAGAATAAAACCCTGACGTAGGATCAGATGCTGGGCTTCCTGCTGGTGTCCGGGTGGTTCTGATGGAGCTGATCTGGGACCTGGGAGGCAGGTGGTGCTCAATGAGACCTAAAATACGATGCTGGGCAGAAAACAAGGGGGCAGGCGGGTGGGGGTGGCAGTGTGGTGGGGGGTGGGGGTGTAGGGGAACTGGGATCTTTCTAGAAGCACTTGCGGTGGACAATGGAGGGTCCGGCCTCATCATACTCCTGCTTGCTGATCCACATCTGCTGGAAGGTGGAGAGGGAAGCCAGGATGGAGCCGCCGATCCACACCGAGTACTTCCTCTCCGGGGGGGCGATGATCTGCAGGACAGACGAATACAGTTTGACTCGATATCTGTTTACATCTTCATACCTGCTGAACTTAAATGCTTCAAACCAGTTATTCTTCTTCATTAATCAGAATTTTCTTTTAGAGAGTTAGCAAAATTGTTGCATTTAATATAAATATATAATATTTAATATTCAGATTGATACTTTATTAATCCGAAGATTGATTCTGTCAGTATATTAGCATGTCAGTCTGTTAACCTGTTAGTCTGTCAGTGTGTTAGCATGTTAGCATGTCAGTCTATTAACCTGTTAGTCTGTCAGTGTGTTAGCATGTTAACATGTTAGTCTGTCAGTGTGTTAGCATGTTAACGTGTTAGTCTGTCAGTGCATTAGCATGTTAACATGTTAGCCTGTCAGAGTTTTAGTATGTTAATGTGTTACTCTCTCAGAGTGTTAGCATGTTAGCATTAGCGTGTTAGCTACAGCTCAGGGAGGATGGTTTGACCTGCTGGTGGCACTACAGGCCTGAGATCAGGTGAGGAGGGTTCAGGTGTTGGCTCACCTTGATCTTCATGGTGCTCGGAGCCAGAGCCGTGATCTCCTTCTGCATCCGGTCGGCGATTCCCGGGTACATGGTGGTTCCTCCAGACAGCACGTTGTTGGCATACAGGTCCTTACGGATGTCGATGTCACACTTCATGATGCTGTTGTAAGTCGTCTCATGGATCCCAGCAGACTCCATACCTGCAGGACAGGAAGTGAGTCAGGCAGGCGAGAGACAGGTGGACAGACAGACAGGTGGACAGGCAGATAGACGGACAGACCGATGAAGGAGGGCTGGAACAGCGTCTCGGGGCAGCGAAACCTTTCATTGCCGATAGTGATGACCTGCCCGTCAGGAAGCTCATAGCTCTTCTCCAGAGACGACGACGTGGCCGCCGTCCCCATCTCGTTCTCGAAATCCAGAGCAACGTAACACAACTTCTCCTTGATGTCTCGGACGATCTCTCTCTCCGCTGCAGAGACAACACGCACACGTCAGACACGCAGAGTTGCCCAGCCACACACACACACAGGGTCCAGTCGTACCGGTGGTGACGAAGCTGTAGCCGCGCTCTGTCAGGATCTTCATGAGGTAGTCTGTGAGGTCACGACCTGCCAGGTCCAACCTCATGATGGCGTGAGGCAGAGCGTAACCCTCGTAGATTGGCACGTTGTGGGTGACGCCATCACCAGAGTCCAGGACGATACCTGAGACAGACAGACAGAGAGACAGGCAGGCAGGAGGACAGACAGACAGAGAGACAGGCAGAGAGAGAGAGACAGACATGTAAACATTTGGTCACATGATGCACTGAAGTTTAAATGTATTGCAGTTTTTCATCAAACAGGAGAAAGGGGGGGAGGAGGGGGACTGTGGTCCAACCTGTGGTGCGTCCGGAGGCGTACAGCGACAGGACGGCCTGAATGGCCACGTACATGGCGGGAACATTAAAGGTCTCAAACATGATCTGCACACAAACAATGAATATCTGCTGAATATCAATAACACAACTGGTTACACCGCCTGTGTACTGCTGCTGTGCAGTACTGCAGTAGTACTGCAGTTGTACCTGTGTCATCTTCTCCCTGTTGGCTTTGGGGTTGAGAGGAGCTTCAGTCAGCAGGGTGGGATGTTCCTCTGGAGCCACTCGCAGCTCATTATAGAACGAGTGATGCCAGATCTGACCAATCAGAGAGCAGATTACTATCAGCATCATCACCATCACCACCATCACATCTTCAGCTAATATGAATGTGAAACCTTCTCCATGTCATCCCAGTTGGTGATGATCCCGTGTTCAATGGGATACTTCAGGGTGAGAATTCCTCTTTTACTCTGAGCCTCGTCTCCCACATAACTGTCCTTCTGCCCCATTCCCACCATCACTCCCTGAGACAGGCAGACAGTCAGGCAGACAGACAGACATACAGACATACAGGCAGGCAGAGAGACAGACAGACAGGCAGGCAGACAGACAGGCAGACAGACAGGTCAGTGTTTGTCAAGGTAGCATCATAAAAACAAATACTAACTTGATGTATGTTAGCATTAGCATTAGCATTAGCCTGTCCCTGCATGTGGACCAATCAGCTGTCACCTGGTGCCTGGGCCGGCCCACAATGGAGGGGAAAACGGCCCTGGGGGCGTCGTCTCCAGCGAATCCGGCCTTACAGAGACCAGATCCGTTATCACAGACCAGAGCGGTGCTCTCCTCATCATCACACATGGCTGCAGGGGGCGCTGTGAGCGAGCAATAACACTACGACACCGTCACACTGTGAGGGAGAGAGTGCCAGTGATTATTGGTTATTGATTAACATGTTTTGGTTTTGATGTTTGGAGCATCACATCATCACTGAGATATTAATTAATAATGATAATACAAATGAAGATGTTACAACGATGTTCCACGCTGCAATGTGGAAATTTCCCAGTTTGGGATGAATAAAGTTTATCTGTCTATCTATTACTATTAACAACATATCTTAATAATAGTGATCAGGTATATTAATAATATTACCCAGACATGTTAATAATAATAAGATATGTTAATAATAATGATCAGACATTAATAACGGATATATCAGATATATTGTTAATAATGATAAGACATGTTGATCATACTGGTTTAACAGAGGCTGTCCACATACTTTTGGCCACATGACTCTCAGTGTTTGATCAACGATTGAATCAAAGCACCAAACTTGGAAATATAGGCTTTTCAGAGCAGTAACAGCCCCCCTGCCCCCCACCTCCCACCCACAATGCACCACTGCAGTCCCTCTCTGAATGAACAACAAAGCACTCTGGGAAAACTTCCTAATTAGGGCATGGAGCAGAGTCCTGACTGTGTTTGGTATGCTCGCTCTCCCTGAGCCCACTCTACCTCGCTCGCCCTCCCTCATGCTCCCTGTCTCTCTCTCTGTGTCTCTGTCTCTCTCCCTGTCTCCCTGCCTGTCTGTCTCTCCCTGTCTCTTGCCTGATGTCTCTCTGTCGGTGAGACAGATGTGAGTTAGTGAGCTGGGCACCAGATGTTTATTGGACTCGTCTTCCAGCTGGAGCCTGACGGAAGTGTGTGGGTTTACTCTGCCCTCAGTTTCATCTGCGTCGCCGTCTCATTAACAATCCTGATCGCTCTGCTGTTGTTTCATATGAATCCTATGATCAATAAATCCGATCAGGTCGTCTGAAACACAAGTATCCAGATATGAAGCTTCATGAGAAACAGCTGCTGCAGCTTCATCAGACTCTGCTGGGGCACATGGATCCACAGCTGGTGCTCACTGAGGGTTCGGGGTGTGTGTGTGTCAGTGTGTGTTTGTGTGTGTCAGTGTGTGTCAGTGTCAGTGTGTGTCAGTGTGTGTCAGCGTTTGTGTCAGTGTGTGTGTCAGTGTCTGTGTGTGTGTCAGTGTGTCAGTGTGTGTGTGTGTCAGTGTGTGTCAGTTTGTGTCAGTGTGTGTGTGTGTGTGTCAGTGTGTGTGTCAGTGTGTGTCAGCGTGTGTGTGAGTGTGTGTCAGCATGTGTCAGTGTGTGTGTGTGTGTGTCCTCTATAACCAGATGAGTGCGGCTTGTTGATGCTTTTTATTGTTATTTCTGTTTAAAAAGTCCAAAATTAAAATCAAACTAAAAATAAAAATGAAACCTGCAGAATTTAGATTTTCTGGGGTTTTTTTTCTGATTTCACAGGTTGAGTCGCTGCAGTAAAATCCCTCAGGAAGTACAGTAGTACTACTCCCAGTAACAGCAGATGCAGTAATAGTACTCCCAATATCAGCAGATGCCGTAGTAGTACTCCCAGTATCAGTGGTACATTTACTGCCCCCTGTTGCTTCAGTCTGACAGCAGCTGCTTGGTTGTTATTGATCATATCTGAATTGTGTCAGAATCAATCAATCAATCAATCAATCAATCAATCAATACGTCTTAGATGAAACATGTCATTTCATTGTTATCAGTCACAGATCAGTAACTGAAGATGCATGATCATGGTCTTCATCAGTGATTAATGATTTTATTTGTCTTATATTTGGCTCGTTAACTCAAACTGCTTCTCTGGGCTTCTGTAGTTTTTGTGCTCTGAACATGAGGGAGGTCATGTGACGTGATGATGAACCCTGAGAGCTCCTGTCAGCCAGTGCTCAGTGCACAAAGCTGAACCCACTTTGACAGTCAAAACAAACACATGTCAACAACAACAACTCGACAACAACAACACCCCAATAACAACCACAATAACAACAACACAACAACAACCTGCCAGACTCAACCGATGCTCACAAAACAAAGTGAGTCATCAGAAGCAAAGAGACGAGACAAACATTAGAGCTCCTGCTCCAGCGAGCTCCAACTGAGACTGAAGACAAGACTCCAGATCCCAGGAGAGGAGGAGGCGACAGGAGGAGGAGACAAGATGATGGAGAAGGAGGTGAAAGCAGAAACAGACGGGTGAAGAGGTGAGATGGGAGGTGGAGAGGAGGTGAGATAGGGAAAAGGAGGTAAAGGAGAACTTGAACAGTTAAACTGGGAGAGGAGCAGAGAGGAGG
Source organism: Datnioides undecimradiatus (assembly GCA_008933995.1). NCBI lineage: Eukaryota > Metazoa > Chordata > Actinopteri > Lobotiformes > Datnioididae > Datnioides > Datnioides undecimradiatus. Next base: position 4,020,323 of record WARS01000093.1, on the reverse strand, counting down.
ACACAAGAACATTGAGAGGAGGTGGAGGAGAAATAAGACATGATGCAGGTTTTCCACAAACACTCAGATTAGGAGGTGAAAGAGGAGGGAGAGATGAGGTGAAGGAGGAGAGAGGGGGTGAAGGAGGAGAAAGGATGCTTTAAGAGCAGATTTGACGATTTAGAGTAAGGAGGAGGGAGGACAGGGGGTGAAGAGTAGATGATGGAGGAGATAAAGAAGAACTTTTTCCACACTTAAAAAAGAGGAGCAGACAGGAAGGAGGTGGACAGAGGTGGAAGGAGGTGAGGGCAGTGGAAGGAGGTGGATGGAGGTGAATGGGGGTGGAAGGAGGTGAGGGCAGTGGAAGGAGGTGGAAGGAGATGAGAGCAGTGGAAGGAGGTGGATGGAGGTGAGAGCAGTGGAAGGAGGTGGAAGAAGGTGAGGGCAGTGGACAGAGGTGAAGCAGTGGAAAGAAAACAGAGGAAGACAGTTTTTTCAAGTTATGTGACACTGAAAGATGAAGGAGGTGAAGCAGGAGGTGATGGAGGAGTTGATGGAGGAGGTGAGGAGGTCTTACCGTGGCAGTGCAGGGCCTGCTGGGATGTGAGGGGGGGGCAGGACAGAAGTGAGAGTCCAACTGCTGCGACTGAGTTTATCAACCCTCCACCTCCTCCATCCATCCCTCCATCCATCCCTCCATCCCAAACATGGCCCGGGCCTCCTCCCTCTCCACCTCCTCCATCAGTCCCTCCTCCCTCTGTCCTCCTCCCTATCGCTCCTTCTGTCTTGATTCCTTATAGGGCAGGCCTGCAGGGAAGCAGCCAATCAGACGGCTTATGGCGCCACCAGACTTTCTCCCATCATTCACTGCATTCCTCAGAAAGACAAGGAGGGAGGGAGGGAGGGAGGGAGAGAGAGATAGACAGACAGAGAGATAGACAGACAGACAAGGAGGGAGAGGGATAGACAGACAGACAGAGAGGGAGGGAGGGAGAGAGACAGAGACAGAGAGAGACGGACAGCCGGGGAGAGAGACAGAGAGAGAGAGAGAGAGAGAGAGAGACATGAAGTGGGAGGGAGAGAGACAGGGAGTATGTGATGTTCAGTTCATGTGTTGACTGAGGTGTGAGACAGTGTTTGGTGACAAAGAAAAACACTTCCTATTAGCTTAGCTAGGCTAAGCTATAGACTAGCCTGAGCTAAGCTACACAAACAGCAGATGTGCCTGATGTGTTCTAGCTAACATGAAGCTGGAAGGCAGTTGCTAACTGTTGCTAACAGATGAGCATGTGATCAGTGACACATTTCAGGGTCTTGAAAGTGTTGACGAAATGTGACTGACACATCCAGCCTGTCCGTCAGTCTGTCAGTTAGTCTGTCAGTCAGTATGTCAGTTAGTCTGTCAGTCAGTCTGTCAGTTAGTCTGTCAGTCAGTCAGTGTGTCAGTTAGTCTGTCAGTCTGTCAGTCAGTCTGCCTGTCAGTCAGTCTGTCAGTCAGTCTGTCAGTTAGTCTGTCAGTCAGTTAGTCTGTCAGTCTGTCAGTTAGTCTGTCAGTCAGTCAGTCAGTCAGTCAGTGTGTCAGTTAGTCTGTCAGTCAGTCAGTCAGTCAGTCCTCCCGCACCAACCTCCACCTCGCCTCCACATGCTGCAGCTGCAGCAGCTCCTGCCTTTGATCAGCTAATCAGGGATCAATCAGCTGGTGATTAAGAATTTGAGTGGACAGAGAGAGGTGTGTGTCGGCTTCCACTTTGACTGAGCTCCAGAGTCAGACAGTGTGTGATCTTTGTGAAATATCCCTAATCTTATAATAAAGTCATTAATCTTAAATGACATGATTAACATTATTCTCTGTGACGCTGTGAGTAAACCTGAAGGGAGAGGCCTGGAAGCTAATGCTAACACTTTGCTAACACTAGTGACGACAGATTCAACATGTCCCCTCTGAGACGGTCACACCACTGAAGTAACTAAGTCCTTTCTTATTCAGACCAGAGTTTCTCCAGCTGCAGCTTCTCCTCTGGCTGCAGGTCCTCCTCTGGCTGCAGCTTCTCCTCTGGTTGCAGCTTCTCCTCTGGCTGCAGGTCCTCCTCTGGTTGCAGCTTCTCCTCTGGTTGCAGCTTCTCCTCTGGCTGCAGGTCCTCTTCTGGTTCAGCTTCTCCTCTGGTTGCAGCTTCTTCTCTGGTTGCAGCTTCTTCTCTGGTTGCAGGCTCTTCTCTGGTTGCAGCTTCTTCTCTGGCTGCAGGTCCTCCTCCAGCTGCAGCTTCTCCTCTAGTTGCAGCTTCTCCTCTGGTTGCAGGTTCTCTTCTGGCTGCAGGTCCTCTTCTGGTTGCAGCTTCTTCTCTGGCAGCAGGTCCAGCAGAGACTGGCGTCAGGACAGCATTCAGCAGCAGCTCTGAAGTCCTCAGGTAAACTGATCCAGCTGATTCTGTGGTCAGTGAAGCGGCCAATCAGATGCCGGATCTGACCATCAGCTGCTGAGTAAAGCTGAACTTTTACTGAGTCTGAGACTTCGCAAACATCAAGGCCTGCTGCAGGACACAAATGACATATGACACATGACGTATGTCATATGACATATGACCATGTTCTGCATCACACTGCTGCAGGGTTTATAACTTAACTTCCTGTTTTAACTTGACCCCCCCGCAACTCAGTCTTCAGTGTGCCTGATGTGTGTGTGGTGTGTGTGTGTCCAGTGTCAGAGACACGTTTCTCTGCTGATCATGTGTAATTATCACAATAACTCAGTAAACACCTCCTCTCTCTGCCTCTCACCTCCTGATATGGCAGTGTATGTTCACACACACACACACACACACGCACACACACACACACACATATATATACACCTAAGCAGTGTGCCAGAATAATGACATCATCATTTTACATGATGTACACTACAAACCCCCTCTGAGGACAGATCCCAGACCATCCTGAACACACACACATCCTCCCCATGTTAGGACGACAGGGGATCCTGAAGCATCAACCTCCAGTTTTGCTCTGTCTGTCTGCCTGCCTGTCTGTCTGTCTGTCTGTCGGCCTGGCTGTCTGCCTGCCTGCCTGCCTGTCTGTTTGTCTGTCTGTGTCTTTAATGTTTAAACTAAGTGATGTTCATCACTCCCGTCTCACTATATGCGGTCAAATTAATAAATAAATTATATTTATATGAATATTAACAGTGAACTTCAGTCAGTCTGAGCTGCTGCTGCTTCCTGTCACACACTGACTGTGTGTGTGTGCATGTGTGTGTGTGTTACAGAGCAATTTGAGGAGGGGGCAGCCATCTATCTCCTTAAAAAGACAAACAGAGCAGGAAGCAGGATGGAAGGATGAGATCGTCTCAATGAGTCAGAGAAGAATAAGAATGTCTCTGAACATCGGTTCTTCATGTGAAGGATGACCGACTGTTTAGATGAAGTCAGTCAGGAGATGCACAAACACTATTTCCCAGAGCCCCCTGCTTCATGTGCCACAGGTCTGCTGAGGGTGAGCTGGAAAATGAGGCACTGTGGTGCCCACCTGAAGAACTGCATCACAGCACTGCGTTGCTGCTCTGCATCACTGCGCTGCTTCACTGCACTGTGTCACTGCACTGCATCACAGCACTGCTTCAGGAAGTTTGTGTACTTTGTACTTAAGTCATTAAGTTGTAGTTAAGTTAAGCTTTTTAGTTAATTAGTCATTAATTAAAGAGTGTGGACATAAGAACAAGAGGGTCGACCACGACTCCCATGATGCATTGCAATGACATTTACAGCTGATAAACGGTTCAGCAGTGATCAGACAGGTATGTTGGCTGGCTGAGGCTCATGGGAGTCGTAGTGAAATGTTCAGCAGGTTTCAGGTCTTCTTCAGGTTTCCTTACAAGGAAACATTACGAGGAAACCAGGACTTCCTGCATCAGAGACTCCACCCACCTCAGTTCATCTGGAGGGAGACTTCCTGGGAGACTTCAGCAGGAAAATGACCAGGATGTGTCAGAAGCAGAAGGAGAAGCGCTGCAGATGAATTCAAACAACAGACGGCAGCAAGGAGGTCTGTGACTGCAACTCCAAATAAGGAAGCCGGTCAGTAAAAGAGAAGAGTGAATCCCCCCCCACCCCCATCTCATGTAAGGAGAGGAAACATGGTGGGTGTGGTCTGTGTGTGCCTCCTCACTGTGTACAGTAGTATTTCTCTGTGTGAGTGGTGTCCTTTACTATGTCCTTGTTTAGTTGTACAGTGTTCATCTCCTCCTCCACACCCCTCCAACCCCCCCTTGACCGAAAATGGGAAAACAGTTGGACTCCTTACAACGACGTCTGAAACAGTTTCTGATTGGTCGACTAACATCAACACAGTGAGCCGCTCACAACCAGCTCAGGAATGTGTGTGTGTGTGTGTGTGTGTGTTTTGCCATTCTTCTGTTTATGGCAACAGAAGAGCTGCATGAAGCACTTAGATCACTGACAGTAAAAGTATAAATACCACAATGCAGAAGTAATCTATTACAAGTTCAATTCAATTCAATTAATTTATTTATATAGCACCAATTCAAAACCAAAGTCATCTCAGGGCACTTTACAAACAGAGCGGGTCTAGACCACACTCATTACTGTTAATCACACCCAACAGTTCCACCATGAGCAAACACCTGGAGACAGAGGCAGGAGAGACTTCCTCTAACAGGCTGACACCTGGGACTAATCCTGGATCTAGGTGGACAGACATCTGCCCTGACCGGCTGGGGGGAAAGAGAGAGAGAGAGAGACAGGAGGGGGGAGAGAGAGAGAGAGAGACAGGAGGAGAGAGAGGGAATACAACACATCACAGAGATACAGGTGAACATAAAGATGAAACTAACAGAATGGTAGAGCAGCAGAGTCCTAACTATGGCTGCTGTTAGCAGGACAATAACAATAATAATACAATAATGATAATAAACGGCAGCAGAGGACACGTGGCAGGTCGGTGGAGCCACAGATCAGATGTTCAGCTCTGGAGCCACAGGTATCTGTAGAGAGGTACAGAGAGAGAGACCAGAGAGAAACAAGCACAGCACTAGGGGAGAGAGGACACAGAGTTAAGACATGGTTTACAGATGAGAGGATGGGTCTGAGGAGAGAGAGAGGAGGAATGTGGAGACCATTATGGGACGTCCCGCAACAGCCGAGGCCTATAGCAGCATAACTAAGGGATGGCATTAAGGAGTAACTGTGACTAACTATGGGTTTAGTTATCATGATAACTGTAAGCTTTGTCAGACAGGAAGGTTTTCAGCTTTACTTTAAAAGTAGAGAGGGTGTCTGCTCCTGAACCCAAACAGGCAGCTGGTTCCACAGGAGAGGAGCCTGAGAGCTAAAGGCTCGGCCTCGCTTTCTACTTTTGGAAACTCTGGGAACCACAAGCAAACCTGCTCTCTGGGAGCGAAGTGATATGTTGGGGTAATAAGGAATTAGCATTTCATTGATGTACAATGGAGCTTGGCCATTAAGAGCCTTGTAGGTAAGAAGAAGGACTTTAAAGTCTATTCTGCACTTTACAGGGAGCCAATGAAGAGAAGCTAAAACTGGAGAAATATGATCTCTCGTGCTAATTCCCATCAGAATATAGAATAGTCCTTTATTGTCATTGTACATGGGGGGGTACAATGAAATTGAGGGACCCCCAGAACCCTTGCTGCAGCATTTTGGATCAGCTGCAGGCTTCTCAGCGAGCTAGTCGTAGTCCAGTAGTCCAGCCTTGAAGGAACAAATGCATGGACTAGTTTTTCAGCATCACTTTGGGACAGGATACTCCTAATCTTAGCTATGTTGCGCAGGTGAAAGAAGGCTGTCCTAGTGACCTGACTAATGTGAGACTGAAAGGACATGTCCTGGTAACTCCAAGGTTCCTCAGGGTTGAGCTGGAGGCCAGGGTAATCCAGAGTGACTCTATGGTCAGATAACCTGTCTCTGAGGTGTTTAGGACCAAACACAATCACCTCAGGTTTGTCTGTGTTTAGGAGTAAAACATTACAGGTCATCAGGCCTTTGTGTCTGTAAGACATGTCTGAAGTCTGACTCACTAATCTGTTTCTTCTGGCTTCATAGATAAATATAGCTGTGTATTGTCAGCGTAGCATTGGAGTTTATGCTGTGCTTCCTAATAATATTGCCTAGGGGAAGCATGTATAGGGTGAACAGCAATGGTCCAAGCACAGAACCCTATGGAACTCCATGATTAACTCTTGTGTGCATGGACGAGTCGTTATTGACATGAACAAAGTGAAATATGTTAGATAAATAAGATTTAAACCAGCTTAGTGCTGTTCCTTTAATGCCAATGACATGCTCCAGTCTCTGTAGTAGGCTACTGTGATCGATGGTGTCAGATGCAGCACTGAGGTCCAGCAGGACAAGTACTGAGACGAGGCCATTGTCTGAAGCTAACAGGAGGTCGTTGCTAACCTTAAGAAGGCTTTTTGAGTAAAGGTTTGATGACAGCAACCTTAAAAGCCTGTGGAACATAACCTGTTAGTAATGACAGATTAATCTGATCTAATATAAAAGTGCCAATCAGGGGCAAAACATCTTTGAGAAGACGAGTTGGGATGGGGTCCAAAAGACAAGTTGAGGGTTTGGATCTAATAATTGTTGAGGACAGTTCAGTGAGATCTGTAGGAGAGAAATGGTCTAGAGATAAATCAGGACCTGCAGACATTTCAGGGGCTGCTGCACGTGACACACATGGATCTCTAACAGTTGAAGGGAGCGTGTGATGAATTCTTTCTCTAATATCTTTGATTTTATTAGTAAAGAAATTCATAAAGTCATTGCTGCTGAGAGCTGAAGGAATAGCTGGCTCAAACAGAGCTGTGACTCTTTGTCAGCCTGGCTACAGTGCTGAACAGAAACCTTATTTTCCTCTGTTAATGTGTAGTAATGTGCACTTGCCTTACGCAGGCCCATTTGTATGTTATAAGACTATCTTTCCAGGTGAGGTGGAAGTCTTCTATGTTAGTGGATCACCACTTCCTCTCTAACTTTCGTGAGAACTGTCTTAAAGTGCGTAACTGTGAGTCAAACCATGGAGCTAGCTTCCTCTGGTTAATGGCTCTCTTATTCTGTTTCATAGGGGCCACAGTGTCCAGGGCTGTGTGCAGTGTAGCTGCAGTATTATCAACAAGATGATCGATATGTGCTGGACTAGTGGTTAGGCTGCTACCCTCTGTTATAATGGCACATGGCAACGAAGCCAAGGCTTTAAACCCAGGCTTAGGTCTAGGATTGATTAATAAACCTGAGTGGTAGATTGCTGCCACTCCTTCGAGGAATATGGTGATTAATGTGACTGGCAGGGGTCGACTCATTCAGACTAACGTATTCTTCCTTCTGCAGCCAGGTCTCAGTAAGACAAAATAAATCAATGTGATGATCAATAATCAATCATTTACTAAAAGGGATTCAGACGTTAGAGAGATCTGATGTTTAATAATTCGCCTTTTATTGTGGTGTGTTTAGGTCCAGATCATGTTCAAAAGTATCAGCATCAAACACAAACATGTGTCATTGATCATTATCAGTTATTATTGATCATATATTGATCATATTCGCATGAATGCTCATACCTTGGTGATCAGCACTTTTACACATGTTGTCTGTAAACAGGGAGCCACACCCACAACACACACACACACACACACACACACACACACACACACACACACACACACACACACACACTCCTCCTCCTGCTCTTCCTGCTCCTGCTTCTGTTCCTGCTCCTGCTCTTCCTTGTCCTCCTCCTTTCACCTCATGTATTACCCTGTGCCTCCCTCTGCAGGAGGTGCTGCATTACTGCAGGTTGGTGTGTTTTCTCAGTAACAGTCTGTGACCTGCAGGTGGCGCTGCTGCATCAACCTCAAACCACAGACAAGAAGCTGATGACGCTCAGCTGAACATCACTGATGTACCGCTGATGCCAGAGTCTCTCCTGGTCACACAGGTCAGAGCCTCACCTGGCCACACAGGTCACTCAGTGAGTTTCCACAAGCCATGAAACGAACAGAAAGAACAGTTTGTACACACACTGTGACACACACACACACACACACAGACAGAGAGAGAGAGACACACACACACTGACACACACACACACACACTGACACACACAAAGACACAGAGAGAGAGACACACACACACAGACACACACACACTGACACACACAGAGAGAGAGAGACGCACACACTGACACACACATGGACAGGTGATGGACAGGTGGAGGACAGGTGACTGAGTGTGTGTGTGTCAGAGTGTGTGTGTGTGTCAGTCTCTCTCTCTCTCTCTGTGTCTGTCAGTGTGTGTGTGTGTGTGTGTGTGTCAGAGTGTGTGTACAAACTGTTCTCTCTGTTCATTTCATGGTTTGTGGAAACTCACTGAGTAGCTGCAGCATTTCCATTGGGGCTCCTCCACCTCCTCCCGCTCCTCCTCCTCCTCCCCCTCCTATCCCTCCCCCTCCTCCTCCTCCCACTCCACCTTCTTGTTGAAGCAGCTCAGCATGTGAGTGGGAGGAGATGAGTCTCTACAAGTTCAGGCTGCTCAGTGATGATGTAACAACGGCTCACCTGGGCTCACCACAGTTCCTTGCATTATTTTGTTCAGTTTATGTTTCACAACTTTAAACCTGAGAACAAACAATCTGATCGTGTTTGGACTCAACGACCATCATCTGATTGTTAATCAGTCAATAATCAATCAATGAATCAGCTGATGAGCTTCATATTTCTAATCTTACTGTTTTAGAGTCACAGCTGGAGGTTTTCATGGTTTCATGGTTTGACTTGACGTCATGTTTCCTGACGTTCGCCTGGAGTTTAAATCTGCTTGTCTGATCATTTCCAGGATTTGCCCGTCTTATCCTTTTGATGAACTTGGGAACAGGAAATTACCTCATCTGCAGCCAAGCTCCTTCCTGAGGATTTCTCCTTCTGACAAGGGGAATATGCCTTTTCCACTGAGGTTTCCCTCCACTTCCTGTGCTCTGATATCAACTTCCCGTCACTGTTGACGTCAGTGGTGAGTCACTGCAGCAATGGCTGGAGGAAATGTTTCTGCAGTGACTCACGGCTGTAAAGTGTGTGACCAAAGATTCAGACACGTCACGATGAATCACTGATGACATACTGAGATACTAGTACTGCAGTACTACTGTAGTGTTACTGTAGTGCTACTGTGGTACTACTGCAGTACTACTGTTGCTGTACTGCTGTACTACTGTAGTGCTACTGTAGTACTACCGCAGTACTACTGCTGCTGTACTGCTGTACTACTGTAGTGCTAATGCTGTTTTCAGTCACTACGATGTGATGATGAAGAGAAAGTCACGACTTTCTGTAAACTGCCCCTCTGTGTGTGAGTGTGTGTGTGTGTTTTGTCTTCCTGCTGCTGGGAAAAGTATGTGAACACCCTCTGTCTCTCTCTCTCTCTCTCTCTGTCTCTCTCTCTCTCTCTGCCTCTTTCTGTCTCTCTGGCTCTCTCTCTCTCACTCTCTCTCTCTAACACACACACACACAGAACAAACAGTGAGTCATCAGGTGTGCACACCTGGTCACAGGTTTCCTTCAGGTCAGCTCAGTTTCGGCTCGGTTGATGAAGGATCAGATGATTTTATTGATCAGTCAGCTCAATCAGCTGATCTACAGAAAAGCTCTTCAGTGAACCATAATTATGATGTCACAGTGACATATTCAGTGAGGACAGAAGGACAGTTTGTGTTTAGTTCATAGAGTTTATACTTTCTGATATATATATATGTATATATGTATATATATATATGTATGTATATATATATATATGAATAAGAAAAGAACAAGTGAAACACAGATTAACACTGATAATGGCTGAGTTTAGCTGATTCAGCCCTGGTATTGCAAGAGAGCATGTGTGGAAAGGCCTCTGAGACACAGGATGTTTCCTGACAGGGAGCCTTTACTCTCAGTGTGGAGCATCACTGATTACTGTCTCTCTGATATCTGTCAGGTCAGAACTCACTTGTTTTAATGACTTAAAATTTCTTTAGTCAAAGAACTGTTTGTGGGTTTAACTCAGGAAATCATCATAAACTGGGCTTTTACAAAATCATTTTCAAAACTACTACTATCCCTGGAAATGTTCCACAGTGTATAATGTGTGTGATGTGCCCCGCCCATCCTCACAGACTTAATGTGGTCACAGGGTGCCCTCCATAGTGATTTCATTGTCAAGTGAAGCGTGGGTGCTAAGAGATGAGCAGAGATGACATAATGTCCCTACTGTAACTGCTGAACCACACAAAGCATGCATATGTGTGTGTGTGTGTGTGTGTGTGTGTGTGTGTGTGTGTGTGTGTGTGTGTGAAAGAGAGAAAGTACACGGCCCATTAGTTGTAAACAAGTATTTCCTCCAGAGAGTTCCTGTTTAGTTCATGGGAGCGGGGAAGTCAGTGTTCTTCATCTTTAGTTCGAGTGCACGTGTGTGTGTGTGTGAGTGTTTTGTTGTTCAAGTGAGCATTGTTACCATGTTAATAGTTAAGTGTGTCAGTGTGTCTGTAGGTCAGGGTGCAGTGGTGGGTTTGTGTGTGTGTTACTGTTGAGCCCACTGAAAGGCTTCATGAAGAACTGAACATGTTGCTGTGTGTCAGCATCCCGTCCTTCTCTCCGTCAGTTGAGCGTGCAACATGTTGAACTTTGTGTCGGTCCACAGTGTGAAGCTCGTCTGTCTGTGGGCGCTGCGTTCACTCTGCTTGCCGTCTGCCACCACGCTCACTCTCTGTCTGTCCGGCTGCTGTGGTCTGACTGTTTTGTGACCGTCCTCGAAGGTGTCATCACAACAAATGTCTTACGTGCAGAGCTGACCGGTGCTGCTTTCACTGACATGTGGAAGCGGTTGTACTGCAGTGTTTAGTTGAACAGCATGATGACGAGGTTGCTCAATGAAGACCGGGGATTCCTCCACATTACTGGTGACTAAATGATGCTGTGGCCTGGTGGTTCAGTGCATCACAGAGAAGAAGGTGAAACATATTCTCCTGTTCATGCCTCATGAAATGTTTTACAGACAGGAGCTCCACCGGGCATAGCTGAGGAGAGGGTGAAGCAGCTACACATGCTTCAGTGGGTTGTTCTGTTGTGTCCCTGTCACCCTGTGTTATACATCTTACAGACTGTTTTCTGGCAGCTTCCTGTGCTCTCTCCAACCTGTCTCCCCCTCTATGTAATCACCCCTCTGCTCTCCTCCCTTGACTTTCCCTCCCCCTCTCTCTGTCTGCCTCCACCTTACCACATGTTTCTGTTTATCCTTATTCTTGTCAGCACCCCCCATCTGTACCCTGCTTTTCAGCCGTTCAGCCTCAGCTCTTGTATCCAGAGTAATTGAAATCAAGTACAGCTGTAAAATAAGCTTAAACTGATAATCACCAACATTACACGCAGCCACTTAAAGGGGGAGCAATGGATGAAAGGACAGCTGTGAGACAGTGCAAGTGAAAGGAGAGCCGAGTTGTTCTTTTTTCTCTTCGCTTCTTCCTTTTTCATTTCTTTTGTTTGTTCCAGCCTCTCTCTCTTTCTTCTGGCTTTCATGTGCTTACAACAGTATGTGAAGGGTTTCTTTCCAAAACACCATTTCTCCTGGGGGTGAGGGTGTTTTCCAAGACTGCATATTAATATTCAGTCTCTCTCTCTCATGGTGTTTCAGTGGTGGACATTGTGCTGTAGATGTTTCTTCCTCTGGCACTGACAGCTCTTTGTATTTGTGCTGCCTAAGCACATGTTGTGTGTCCTTTGAGACACTGCTTGTGTTAATCACACACACACCCACTGATACACATGCAGCGCTGATAGAGGCTGTATTTGCATGTTACACCTGGACTCGTAATCCAGCACACATAAACAGAGCTGACTGCTCTCTTTCTTCTCCTGCGTTGCTATGATGCTGCCTGTCTCTGCTCCCCAGGTGCCACAGCTCCTGAGGGACTCCAGCATGTTGTTATCTCCTTCACTCCCCTCCTCTAACTCTCCTCTCCTTCTGTTCTCCCTCCTTACCCCTCCCCATATCTTTGTCTGCCATAGCCATCACTTGCAACAGCAATCTGTCACTGTCTTCTTTTTTGTCTCCTCCTCCATCTTCGCCCGTCAGACTTGTTACAGTTGTTGCTGACAGCCAGCTTCTTGCAATAGAAATTTTGCCAGCCACATTATTTATGTCTGCCTCTCTCTGTCTTACACTTTCTCTTCAGGGCTGCTTTTGAAAAACCTGTGGAGAACAGAGAGCTGCTAACCAAAGAGAGGCTAGGCAGAGATCGTACAGAGATATCACACCCATTAACACACTGACTCCATGATGTCATGTTCCTGTTATTGAGTTTTGCTTTCCTAATCCAATCCAGTGTGTGTTTAAACACTGCGAAATGCACTTTGAGTGTATATGCATCTGTTTGTGTATCTGTGTGTCCTCTCCATGTTTGTGTGTATCCCACATGGTCTTCCTCATTTTCCTTGCAAATGCCAGAAACAGAGAGCTGCAGTAATTGATTGATAATGTAACTGCTCAGTCTTTACCAACAGTGTGTGTATCTCAGAGTTGACCTGTGTTGCGCAGTAACACAGAATATTGTTAGAACATTGTTGGCAGCTTCCTGGTGCTCTAAACTTCCTCTTTAACACGTTTCCTCCTCTGCTGCCTTGATTTAGAAACGTTTGTGGATCAATAAGAGCTTCCCCCCTACAGTCACCTGATCACATTCAGATATTCTTGATGTATTGCGGATATTAATATTATAAACACTATAAAAATAACAGCACAAACTGTATCACAGAGTGCTGCACAACATTTATTTGTTTAGAGAATAAATCACACTGATTATTAAACACCTCCTCCATGCTAATGAAACTAATTAATACTTTAATAACAAGCTGCAATGAGTTAGTTCACACACAGAGTTTGTATCCTGTCAATCAAATTAAACCATTCAACATATTTTAGGTTCCTGCGTGTTAAATATTCAGCTAATGATAGACAGCAGATGATAAACGAGATCTGATCAGACTAATACATTCCTCACGGAGAGGATCTATTCTTGTTTTATTAAGCGCCAGTTCAATGCATTAAAGCAAGTGACCACACGATTCAGAACGACCTTGCAGGTCAAACTGTACCAGCGAACAGGGTGTGCCTGGCCTGTGGCGCCATCTTGTAGTTTGCATCCGTGGGGACTCTCGTCATCTCCGAACACCACTTTTTCAGGTATGCTCGCTTTGAACCTCGAACAATTATGTCGTCTAATTCACTGCAGGTCAGGAAAGGCAGGGGCAGATTCGTGATGTGAGTTTGTAATCATACGACAGGCATATCTGGTCTGGGGATCTGGATCTGGGATCTAGTCTGGGATCTGATCTGGGATCTGGTCTAGATCTGGTCTGATGCCTTCTATGACTCTTAGTCTTGGCTTAAGTCCGTTCAGAACCGGTCTCTGGGCTGAATAAATCCTTTTTGAACATGTGATTATTAAGAACTCATCATCTGCTCTTGCTGCTCCATTTTACACCCAAATCAATAATATTGATTTATTATTGGAAACTCCAGCTGCTGAATCAGACATTTGTTCATACAAGATGAAATCTGACAAATGGTAAAATGTGCACAAAATAAGATCAATAATCAATAATCACTGATTTACTGACGATCCTAAAAACAGTTAGACACAAACGATGACACGGGAGGAAACAAACTTAAGGAGGACTGATCGCAATCAGTCATTTTAAGGAGGAATCCTACATTGTAGTCTTATAAAACAGCATAACTCAGAGGGGTCTTACCTGTCCTTCGCTGACATCACACAAGTAACGTGATACAGAGAGAAACGTAATGTGAGTCAAAGGTTTGTCGTACACTGAAACTATAATATAAAGGATGATGTTAACAGGTGCTATCAGGCGCTAACAGATGCTACCAGACGCTAACAGGCACTGACTGGCTCCAACACAAGGTAAACAGGTGCTAACTGAATTCGTGTGTTCAAACAGTAGTTGCTGCAGCTCATTTCACATTCAGCCCCATTGAACTGGAAGCAGTTCATGTCCAGAGGAGGAGGATGATGATTGTGGATCAGTGAGGGTCCTCACAGGTGTGTGTGTGTGTGTGTGTGTGTGTGTGTGTGTGTGTGTGTGTGTGTGTGTGTGCCTATATATATAATCTGTTTTGATCAGCAGTAATCTGGATCTTAATCTCCAGGATGTGACGCAGTTTGTTGTTGAGATGACAAACAGTTGACCCCTGTCAGCAATATACAGCAAGCTGCTTAAAACACACACACACACACACACACACACACACCTTGTTGTCCACAGGTATGAGGAATAGCAGCAGGTGCGTACCTGGCTCAGGTTTAGGATGCATCAGTTTGAAGGGCACCTCCAGAGACAGGTCGCTATGAACACACAGGAACATGTGAGTGTTCATACGTGTCGACAGTGAACACGTGAACTGACAGACGGTTGTTGCAACAGTTGTTGTGACAGTTGTTACCTGGATCCACTCGTCCTGCAGCCATGAGACCACATACACACACACACACAACTACACACACAGTGAGTTTTCAACAGAAATATTACTAATAAAACAGGAAAAGCATAGAGAGTCATGATGTCATGTGACAGGTCAGGTGTCATGTGACAGCCAGGCTGCTGTGTGTCTGCTGTGACAGAGATGAGTTCATATCTTTAATGATCTTCAATCTATAACTGAACAGATACTCATCAGCACTGCCTGAATCAGCAACAGCATGAACACCAGCAGCAAGAAGTCTGTCAGCTGACCTCCACAATGCCTGGTGGCCTGCTCACTCCGGACGCCATCATCCTCAGGATGACCTCTATAGAGACCAGCATCCCTGCACCTCTTTCTCTGTAGCACCTCCTGTTTCACTCTGAGACAAAGACACAGGCAGCTCTCTCAGTGTGTCTCAGCTGCCCCAGTTGGCCCAGTGTCTCAGTGTGTCTCAGTCTGTGTCAGTGCCCCAGCTGCCTCAGTGCCCCAGCATCTCAGTGTGTCTCAGTGTGTCTCCAGTCTGTGTCAGTGTCTCAGCGTCTCAGTGCCTCAGCATCTCAGTGTGTCTCAGTGTGTCTCAACATCTCAGTGTGTCTCAGTGTTTCAGTGTGTCTCAGTGTGTCTCAGTCTGTCTCAGCGTGTCACAGTGTGTCACAGTGTGTCTCAGTCTGGCTCTCAGCGTCTCTCAGTCTGTCTCAGTGTGTCTCAGCGTCTCAGTCTGTCTCAGCGTCTCAGTGTCTCAGTCTGTCTCAGTATCTCAGCATCTCAGTGTGTCGCAGCGTCTCACATGCTGGATGAAGCCAGGTTTGTGTCCTCATGTTTGAGTCGTCCGTCCAGAGCGAGTCCCCTCCTGTCGTTGTTGTGATCCAGCAGAGGATACAGAGTGTAGTCCTTCTTCAGACTGGTCCCAGCGGGGACGGAGTCACTGCACACACACACACACACACACACACACACACACACACACAGACATACAGACACACATACAGACACACACAGACACACACACACAAACACAGACACACACAGACAGAGGTCAGGTGTTTCTACAGAGTAGCCGTTTTCAGTCAGTGTCTGACTGAATTCATTTAATCTCTCAACTTGATGCCAAGCTCTAACAGCAATGCCAAGCAGACTGCAGTCAGCCTAAGCAAACAGGAAGCAGCCAGAATGTCAAAATAAAAGCCCGTCAGGCAGAACTCACCTCGTCTCTTCTTTGGCCACAGATTTGACGTATTTGTCATTAGAGTAAAGAACAACGTTGGTCACCTGTTCAACTGAACACACACATAAACGTGTAAACAAAGAGTTGGTGCTATTGATCCACACATGAAAATCAATCATTGCCAATGAGTTTGTTCCTACAGTCATCACCTGACACACAGGTGTGTTACAAACAGTATGTGAAGTCACCTGACACACTGATGTCCTTGATGTTCCTGTTGGACGAGTTGGTGATTTCTACATTTACTTTGACAGGTTCACCATGATAGAACGTCTGCAGAAAGACAGATGGGTGAGACAGGGAGATGAGACAGGCATGTGTGTGTGTGTTAATGTGTGTGTGTGTGTGTCTGTGTGTGTGTGTGTTTCAACGTGTGTGTTAACTGTCTCACCTCTTTGGGCAGGCTCACTTTGACATGCAGCGGTTTCTCAGACATCAAGAACTCGAAGGTGGTTTCTGCAACTGGGACCAGTTTCATGTTCTCTGGGCTGAACTGGATCTACGGATGGTGAGGCTAACTGAACCCTGCAGAAACAGACATTAAACATCAGAAAATAACTAAAAATCACACAACTCTGAATGCAGCATGTAACAAGCTGCTAGTGTGAGTCAGTAAAACTAGTTATAGCACTCCTTCACCAGCAGGAGTTACAGGAGGTCATGTGACCACCCGCAGATGAGCATCATCCTAATGCAGCTGGACCCTCAGTCTGAGTCAGAGCCTGATGGAGGTGATGTTTGTCTCCAGAGCAACCAGCAGCCTGAGCAGTGGAGAAGCTGCAGAGTCACAGATGGAGGAGGTTCAGAGGACGTCACAGATGGAGCTTTACAAGGTCACAGAGCAGGACTTCCAGGGAGAGATCCAAGTGTGGCAGGAGCGTCGGCAGCAGAACATCACTGCACAAGGTCAAGGACGGAGGTGTCATGGTTTTGAGTTGAGTTTCTTGTTTTGTTATTTCCTGTTTTATTTCCTGTTCCTGTAAGTGTTTCTTGTGTGTTTCTGTGCACTTGTTCCTGTTCTTGGATTAGTCCATTGGTTTCACCTGTGTCTTGTTTTCCTGCCCTCCCCTGTCTATTTAAGTTGTGTCATTGCCTTTGTTCTCTGCCAGTTTATTCTATCACGTCTTGGTCACGAGGAAGGATAGAAAACGAGAAACCAGGGTTTGCTGTTGCGAGACCTAGAGGACGGATGGCACCTCATTTATGAGAAGGGAAAGCAGCTTCACCAATGAAGTGTTTTAGGATCTGCTAAATACCATTAAGTACAATAATCAGCTGCTAATGAACTGTGAACTCACTGTTTGTCGATCTTTTCATCCTGGTTTTCACCACAGAAAGCTTTCACCTCAAACTCCACTGCACATTTCTGTCAGAGACAAACAGACAGGTGAAGAGGATCCTGTACCTGATGGTGGGTCATGAAGCCCTGCAGCATTGTGTCAAACTGTCTGACACCAGACACCAAAAGTTTTAAATCGTTATGTTCCACCTGTGTGTTCAGGTGAGACACATATTTGAAGATGTGACATCTTGACAACCCCACCCAAAGTCCTCATCAATGCTGAAGCTGAAGGATTTCACTGATGGTGACCTAACAATAGAGTTACCTTTCCCACATCAGAAGGTCCAGGCTGCAGAGTGACGGAGCACGGCAGGTTGTCTGGAAACTGAAACACAAACACCTTTTTACTCAAATCTGTTGGATTTACCAAACCATCATTTAGACTGTTCACACCTGAAATTCAGAACCCTGTCTTCACACACCTGTTCACACATCTTTTTCATAACTGTGTTCACACACCTGTTCTCACACCTGTTCACACACCTGTTCACACACCTTTTCATAACTGTGTTCACACACCTGTTCACACACCTGTTCAGAACCCTGTTCACACACCTGCTCACACACCTGTTCACCACCTGTTCAGAACTCTGTTCACATACCTTTTCATAACCATGTTCACACACCTTTTCATAACCATGTTCCCACACCTGTTCAGAACCCTGTTGTTTAGCCTGTTCAGAAACCTTACAGGTGATTCTCTGACTTTGTTGTGGTGGTTTATCTGCTGCTCCTTTGGCTTTGAAGGAGTCAGTTGAGGTGGTTCTGTATCTGATCAGGAGGTGTCTTCAACATTGTCCTGCACCTTTTCTGATCTACAGCATGAACACAAACACTCCACAGCAAACCTTGAACACACTGGAGAGATCCTGGAAACACCTCTGGATCCCCTAGGGGGAGCTGGAGGAGGAGGCTGTGGGGAGGGTCTGGACTTCTGGACTTCCTGCCCACTGTCTCTGAGAACAGAAATAGACAGCTGGATGGTTTTGCTTGTGTCTCAGCATCTCACCTCAAAGAAGAAGGGGAAAGCATTGTCTCCCAGCTTTCGCAGCAGTTTCTGCTGGATCTTGGTGTGAGTCAGCTTTTCTTTGTCCTGCAGCTCGGGATAAACCTGGCGGGTCACCAGGAACAGGTCCCTCCTGAAAGCCACG
Organism: Datnioides undecimradiatus; assembly: GCA_008933995.1. Lineage (NCBI taxonomy): Eukaryota > Metazoa > Chordata > Actinopteri > Lobotiformes > Datnioididae > Datnioides > Datnioides undecimradiatus. The sequence continues at coordinate 4,002,083 of WARS01000093.1, read as the reverse complement.
CCCATCACATCCATGTCCTGACGGCCATACCGAAATGTACACGTCAGCATCACGTACACTGAAGACACATGAAGACGTGGAGACAGTTAAACCATTTGACAGAAAAATAGCTTCAACACTGTTTTTCTGAATATTTCCCAATGAAAATGATGATCCACTCTCCTCTGTCCAGTGATGAAGGAAGTTCTCTGTCCCTTTACTTCAGTTCCAGTAGCAAGACCACAATGTATAAATATTCCAGCACAAGTACAAGTTTTAGTACAAGTCCTATTTTTTCTGTCTCAAATCCCTATGTACTTGTACATCCAGGGAGTCAACTTTCTCATTTTATATTATGTTTGGCACTCATTTCTGGAAACTTCCTTGGGGTCCTGTCCAGTCTCAGCCATGGATCTATTGTTTAGACTCGGGATTGGCTGTTAACCCTCAGCCAAACCTGAGATCCCTGCAGAGATATGGAGAAGAAGGAGAGGCTGCAGAGCGGGTGTCCAGTGTAAGGAGAGGAGAAGGAGGTATAATCTATGTTTACCATCCATTATCATGGATAAAGCTTAAAACCTTCTTGTTCAACAAAGCCTACAGCTAGCTCTAGTTACTGTGAACAACTGACCCATAGTCAAAACTACCCCTTTATGCCATCCCTCAGTTATGCTGCTACAGGCCTTGGCTGCTGCGGGATGTCCCATGATGGTCTCCACACTCTCTACAGATACCTGTGGCTCCAGAGCTGAACATCTGATCTGTGGCTCCACCGACCTGCCCCCTGTCCTCTGCTGCCACTTTACACGCTATTGTATTATTATCATTATTGTATTATTATCATTATTGTCCTGCTAACAGCAGCTATAGTTAGGACTCTGCTGCTCTACCATTCTGTCAGTTTCATCTTTATATTCGCCTGTATCTCTGTCTGTGATGTGTTGTTTTCTCTCTCTCTCTCCCCCCTGTCTCTCTCTCCTGTCGTTTCTCTCCCCCCAGCCAGTCAGGGCAGATCCAGGATCAGTCCCAGAGATTCAAGATTCAAGATTCAAGATGTTTTATTGTCATATGCAGCAAAAAAGCAAGTTTTCTGTGCAATGAAATTTTCTTTGCTGTCCCCCCTGATTCCGACGATATAAAGTACAAAAATAGAATTAAAAAAATACAGCTCCCGCTCCCTCTCCAATAAGATGGAGGAGCTAACGGTACTGGGTTAGGGTTACGGACAGCTACAATATAAAGGAAGGACCTCAACTGCCAAGGGGCTCAGGTCTGCTGCAAAATAACTCAAGTAATGCCCAATAAAGATGGGAAAATTCGGACACAGTGGAAGCTACTATTAAAGCTAAGCGATACACTAGACCTGTAGCCCGACTAGTAACACTTTCTTTCACCTTTTAGAGAAACACCTGCTGAAAAGACTAGATTCATTACCTGAGATTCTATTTAATTTCAATATGGCTATTAAAGAATCTCAAGGCTAGTCTAAGACAGGAAAGTGGTAGGAGTTACCTTCTCCGTATAGAGCTTAGTGTGGGAGTTGATAAGAAGCCTGATTAAGTTTCTGGTCATCTCCCTTAATCCGCTTTGTTCTATACTGAGCAATCACCACAATTCGACTAAATAATTGTTTAATTTACCTTTTTATTAGGACCCCATTAAATAGAGTTTAAACGCCTGATTAAACCTCATGGATGCCATCCATGACAGTATTTAATTTATGCATATCTTTGTGCAGAAAATCATCCATCCATCACGCTCTGACACTGTTCAAACAAATAAACGTTAAATGACCCAGAGATCCCAGAGACCGGTGTGCACACCAGTCTGAAGTTTGATCACTGAGCCACTGGAACTGGCAGTCCTTTATAGGCGTGTGTTTATTAACGAGGTGGTGTAGTCTGCCATTAATTCGCGTAGCGAACAAGGTGCACCATGGACATTCACCCTGACTGCTGGTGACGGCTATACTACCTCCCCGAGGGAGCTTTCACGTCATCGTGCTAACACTTTCTATCCCTCCTCGGCTGATGCGGCTGCTGTTCAAGTGAGTTGTTGCACAGTGCAGTAACTCAGCTACAGACTCCCCCAGTCCCTCCTGCTCATCTCCGGGGACTTCAACCACACCTCCCCATCCTCCACTCTCCCCATGTTCACACAATATATGAAATGCCAGACCAGGGAGAACTGGACTCTGACTCACTGTATGCAAACATCAAGACGCTTTCCACTCCCTCCCCCCAGCCCATCTTGATCACAAACTTGATGCTTTGTCTGACTCCTTGAATACACATCCATGTTAGGAGACAGCCAGCACAGAAGAAGACTGTGAAGATCTGGTCTGAGGAGGCTAGTGAGAGGCTGAGAGACTGTTTCCAAACCTCAGACTGGGAAACACTCTGCAGCTCTCATGGGGAGGATGAACATGGTCTGACCTGCTGCATCAAAGACTGCATGAACTTCTGTGTAAAAACACTGCATACTGTTTTGAGGGGACAGAGGAGCAGACGAGAGTCCAAAGGACCAGAATACAGGATCAGACAGAAGTCTAGGGACAGCTACAGGAGGAAGCTGACCAGAGGCTGAATGAACAATGTGGAGATGTGTGGAGAGGCCTGAGCACATCTAGGGACATGGGGGCAGGGGCGGTGCATGGAGACCAGCACTGGGCCACACACCACCATCTCTACCCCCCACCCCTCTTCACACCACTCCAGGCCAGCAGCTGCCCCCCTCCCCCAGCTGACCTCACACCACTTCACACCACAACTGACTTCACACCCTCCAACACCCCCAAAAACCCAAAACAAAAATCCTGCAAGCCCCCCCCGGCACCAGGCTCTCTAGCCCCCGACCCCCACCCTCCGCCCCAGCCTCCACACGCTCACCTCCCTTTGTCATCTGACCAGATGAGGATGGAGCTCAGGAAGGTGAAGCCCAGGAAAGCTGCAGGGCGCAGGGACTGCGCAGACCAACTCTGTGAGGAGGTCAGGTACATGTTCAACCTGAGCCTCAGCCTGGAGAGAGTCCCAGCCCTTGTAAGACCTCTTGTGAGGTTCCGGTGCCTATGATCACATAGCCCAGGAAACCAAACCACTTCAGACCTGTCACCCTGACCTCCCACCTTATGAAGACCATGGAGAGGATCATCCTCAGCCACCTCCGCACCCTGGTGGACACAGCACTTGATCCGCAGTTCACCTATAGGCCAGATTATCACGGTGGATGAAATTGTTGGTACCTTCCAAGAAGAAAGAAAACCCACAATGGTCACTGAAATAACTTGAAACTGACAAAAGTAGTAATAAATAAAAATTTACTGAAAATTAACTAATAAAAATCAGACATTGCTTTTGAGTTGTGGTTCAACAGAATCATTTTAAAAACCAAACTAATGAAACTAGCCTGGACAAAAATGATGGTACTTTAACTTAATAATATTTTGTTGCACAACCTTTTTGAGGCAATCATTACTGCAATCAGGCTTATTTCTCAACTCTCAATGAGACATCTGCACCTGTCGACAGGTATTTTGGCCCACTCGTGAGCAAACTGTTCCAGCTCTCTCAGGTTTGAAGGGTGCCTTCTCCAGACTGCATGTTTCAGCTCTTTCCACAAATGTTCAATAGGATTTAGATCAGGGCTCATAGAAGGCCACTTCAGAATAGTCCAATGTTTTGTTCTTAGCCATTTTTGGCTGTTTTTAATGTGTGTTTTGGGTCATTATCCTGTTGAGGACCCATGACTCATGACTGAGACCAAGCTTAACACTGGGCAGCACATTTGACTCCAGAATGCCTTGATAGTCTTGAGATTTCATTGTACCCTGCACAGATTCAAGACACCCTGTGCCAGATGCAGCAAAGCAGCCCCAGAACATAACTGAAAACTCATGTTTCACAGTAGGTACAATGTTCTTTTCTTTTGTATGCCCATTTTTATGCCTGTAACGATAGAGCTGGATGCTAATTGCCAAAAAGCTCCAGGTTTGTCTCCCCATCTGTCCAAAGGACATTCTCTGGTAGTTTTTGTGGCTTGTCAATATGCATTTTGGCAAATTCCAGTCTCGCTTTTTATGATTTGTTAACAGCTGGAGTCTCTCGTCATCTTCCATTAAGTCCACTTTTGGCTCAAAATAATGACGGATGGTGCGATCTGATACTGACGCATCTTGACCTAGAGTTCACCTATAATCTTCTTTGCAAGTTGTTTGGTGCAATTTGTTTACTATTCATATTATCCGGCTCTTCAATTTGTCATCACCTCCTCTTGCAGCCACGCCCAGGAGGTTGGCTACAGTCCCGTGGACCCTAAGCTTGAATATTGCAACTGTAGTCTCAGGAACATCAAGCTTGGAGATGGTCTTTATAGCCTTTACCTTTAACATGCTTGGTTCATAATTTTCTTGTAATCTCCCTGAGACAACTTCTCCTTAGCTTTCTTGTGGTCCAGGTTCAGTGTGGTACACACCACGACACTCAAAACAGGACAGTGACTACTTTTCACCCCTTTTAAATAGGTAGACTGGCTGGATTACAAGTTTGAAGACACCTGTGATGCTAATAACAGGACACACTTTAGTTTAACATGTACCTATGGTTAAATCATTTTCAATCTTTTCTAGGGGTACCATCATTTTTGTCCAGGCCAGTTTCATTAGTTTGGTTTTGAAATGATTCTGTTGAACCACAACTCAAAAGCAGTGCTCCGATTTAGTTAGTTAATTTTCAGTAAATTTTTATTATTACATTGTTTTTGTCAGTTTCCTTAAGTTACTTGTGTGACCATTGTGGGGTTTTTTCTTTTCTTAACAGAGGTGTGACTAACAATTTTGTCCACGCTCTGTATGTGTATATTTATACATTGGTATATTAGCATAGGTACTCTGTACAGACTATATATATATTTTGCTCATATTTGCATTTTGCTCCCTCTGGAAATCTGCTCAGAAGAAATTAAAGACACATGTTAAACAAAGTTGATCCTCAGAAGTGGATTTGGCGGACAATAGACCACAGGTCCGAAGTTCACCCCAAACCCCATGTTTATGATTCGTGACCAGTGACTAGGGACTCAGTTTTATCTGCTAGGGCTGGTTGACATATTTGAGGTGGTTGAATAAGTTTAATTGCAGAGAACTTTAGCTTCATCGAGGAAGGAATATAAAGTTGTGCATCATCTGCATAAAAAGACGAACAGCCAAAGGACTGAGTAAAGTGACAGAGACAGAACTCAGATCAGCTGAAGTAGTAGTAAAGTTATTCAATTTCTGTGGCTCCACCGACCTGCCCCGTGTCCTGTGCTGCCACTTATCATTATTCTATATTGTGCTGCAAATAGTTGCCATAGTTGTTGTTCTACCATTCTGTTAGTTTTCATGTAGTTATGTACTCCTGCAACAAGATGTATCCTCTCTCTCTATTGCCCCTCCTGTCTCTCTCTTTCCCCCCAAGCGGTCAAGGCAGATGGCCGTCCACCTAGAGCCAGGACCTGCCCAAGGTTTCTGCCTGTTGTGCTGAAGTTTTGCCACTGTTGCCAAGTGCTGCCTCATGGTGAAACTGTTAGGTGTAATTTAAGAGCTATATAAATAAAACTGAATTGAAATGAATTGAATTGAAATTTGCTATTTCACTGCAGGTCCTGTAACAGTCCTGCTCAGTCCGATGATTCATGCCTTATTCTCATAGCTGAGCTCAGCCACACAACAATTATGATGAATATAGTGATTAAGATGTTTTTATGTACCACCAATCAACCACTACTGTATTAAGAACCCACAGACACTGACCTTCTTTTCCCTTTGAGCTGCGCCGGTCAATCACGTATAACTCCATCTAAAGACATGAAATGAGAGCAATAATCACAGCTTACTTTAGTTGATTTTGGATTCTGAGGTTAACATCTAAAACATACTTTATAACCACTATCACAAACAACTGGCGCCCAGTAGAATGAAGCTCACAGACTCCACCATCCAGCTCCAGCACAGGACACGCTTAGCCTAGCTTAGCACAAACGCTGGCAGCAGGGGAAACTGTTAACACTGAAGGTTAAATTAGCTTTAGCTTGAACTCACCGACTGATCCAATAAAGTTGCAGTGATCCACAAAGTCTCTTGGCTATGTAGACTGCCACCTGGAAGCACAGGGGGATTTGGAGGAGCTGCTAAACTCTGCTTATTTAACAGAGTTCTTGCTTAATTCCACCTCTGCGACAACGCGGACAACTGTTTTGGCACATGACTTACCACTTGTCTCGAAACTTTCTTAAAGACGACGTGGTTCGGGACTCATAGACCTACAATGTAATCCATTCCGCACAGGAGACAGGCCACACTCAACCCCTCTGATCTTGCAGTGGAAACATTGGTTTGACATCCACAAGCCACACTTGCTCTTGTTTGCACTCTCACCTGAATATTGACTGAAATTACACAATTATTCATGTTATTTATTGTGTTTCTTTTGGTTTCCTTATAACTTGAACTAAAGTGAAAGGAACCAAAGAACACATCTGAATGCCAGGCCTGACTTTAATGCACCTGAATGAACAGATAAAGCAAACACACTGGAGGAGTTACTGTGGGAGCATACAGTCAGTCACATAAAAACATAACAGTCTGAAGTCCAACAGTCTCTGTATTCAGTTTTATTGTCAGTGTGTTTCAATGACAACACATGAAGAAGAGCCAGAACTGGAAACCAGAACTCACCCAGAGAACGAGAACAGCGAGAAGCAGGAACTGACCTGAGAGCAGCAGGACTGAGCCAGTCAGCAAGACAAATACAGGTTTGAAATAGCTGATCATGACCACACAGCCAAGATTTATACGCGCGCATTAACACACGCAGCCTGGTCAGCATGCTGACTATTACAGACTAAATACACACCAGATAATCCTGACAAACAGGAAGCTTAATGTTACAAAAATAATCGAACACCTCTCCAAAAGCTTCAGCTGATTGATGATTTAATCTTTATAATTATTGGATGAATCAATAATTTACAGCTGCCCTCTGTCGCAGGCTTTATGCTGATAGCCAGTGACAGTTGACACTACACCGCGTTCCATATTATTATGCAAATTGTGTTTAAAGGTCATAAAGGTCATTTTTTTGCTGGGTTTAACACATGGATGGGAATGTGTCAGGGCTCTTCCAGTCACTCCAATCAATCTCAGGCACCTGTGCCAATTAGTTTGCAGGTGAGTCCAAATAAAGGGAAAACTACTTAAGAATGGATGTTCCACAATATTAAGCAGACCACCATTTTCCAGCAATATGGGGGAAGAAGGATCTCTCTGCTGTCAAAAGCGAGAAATAGTTCAAATTTAGGAGAAGGTATGACAACTCTTTAGATATTTCAAAACAATCACCGCGGATCATCGTACAATAAAGAGATTTGTAGCTTATCTAGAACACACACGGCTTGAGCAGATAAAGGCACAATGAGGAAGGCAAGATTTTGCCAGATAAATGCTGCTGGTTAAGAAAAGCAGCTAAATGCCACTGCAAAGCAGCAAACAGGTGGTCGGGTTGCTGGTGTCTCTGAGTGCCAAGAACATCAAGGTGTAGGATCTCAAGAGGGTTGCAGTTATGAAACCTGTCATTCAGCCACCCCTAACCAAAGCCTGCTAGAAGCAGAAATGCCTGCAGTGGGCCTGCTATGTACATGAAGACCACTTCAAACAGTGTTGTTCACTGATGAGTTATGCAACCCCTGATGTCCAGATGATGGAGTCGTGATGGTTGGTGAACGGCCACCATGTCCCTGGCTGCTGCGACAGCCAGCAAGGAGGTGGTGGCGCTATGTTTTGGGCTGAATCATGAGGAGAGAGCTGGTCGCCCTTCTGCTGTCCCTCAAAGGTGTGAAAATGACTTCTGTGAAATATGTGGAGTTTCTGACTGACCACTTACAAAAAAAAAGAACTGCGGTTTTTGTAGCAAGATCATCTTTATGCATGACAAGATCATCCCATGCTGCAAGGAATACCCAGCATCATTGACTGCTATGGCATAAAACAAGAAACCTCATGATGTGGCTCCCCCATCCTCCCTGATCTCAACCCTATTGGAGAACCTTTTGGAGCATCAAGGAAGCAAAAGATCTATGAGGTGGAGGCAATTCACACCAAACAGCATCTCTGGGAGGCTATTCGACATCCTGCAAAGAAATCTAGCAGACCATCCAAACACTGGACAACTTCCCATGGATGCAAGAATTGTGAAGCTCCTATCCAATAAGGGTCCTATGTCAAAATGTAATTTGGCCTGTTAAGATATTTTTGATTGAAAGAGCTTTTGATTTCAGCAAATATAACCTGCAAATGCTTGTAGTTTAACTAATGACCATTTTTCAGTTGCTTACAAATAACAAAATGTTTTGAAACCTATTGTGCGCATTAATGTGGAACAGTGCATTTTAAGATTTTTGATTTTTTTTTTTAAAAACGTTATGGATTTGAGGTTCGCTCAAAAACCAGTCGAAAGCTTATACTCTAATGCTTGATGACTTGAAAATTGGTGAGAACTATCATTTTATAGATTTAGGAAAAAGAGAGAAAATTACATTTGCATAATACCGGGAATGAAAATCCGCTTAGAAGCAATTAAAAACACAAAAGGCTCCACAGAAACCTTTAGTTTAATAGATGAGCAAAATCTGCTGATGAAGACCATGCAATGCTGTTGAAAGCTCCAACAAACAGGCAGTAAGTGGACTTTGAAACGTCAGATGAATGTGTATATTCACATGTAGAGGATCTTGTTGTTTACGTGTAACTGCTGCAGCGTGCAGTCAAATCCTTTGTCATCATTTCAGATAAACCCGTTAAACGATGACATGGAGCGCTACCTGATAAATCAGCTTCACCCTGTCCCTGATTTAACCAGGGGGTTCTCCTGTGGATGGGTGGAGCCACCTTTTCATGTGGAGCAGTACCAGGATGAGATGAAGGTCTTCACTCGGCTCAGTCACAGAGTGAGATGTTTTGTCTGGAACCGCCTCAGACTAGCTCACCTCAGCTTCTGCCTGTATCCCCTTAGCAGGTTTGTCTGCTCCTTTCCTGCTACTGCCCATGGAGGAATCATTGGTTGGAAGTCATTTTGCTGGTGATGGAGCTCCTCACTGCCAAACTCAATTCTAGGAATAGAAAAGATATATGAATCCAAGAAACCTTCTGCAGTTCAAACAGATGAAAAATCCTAGACCCTGGCCCTAGACCTAGTGTGTGCAGGCTCACAATCAGTTTGTGTTATTAAACTCCGTTTCCTCAGTGGCTACCACCATCTTCCCTTCGACCTGTGTGGGACCAGCAGTTGCCTGGGACTCCAGCAGATTCAACACAGACCAGAACTGGTCCATCTACTCGTCTGTTGGTCTGAGATCTGGTCCCAGCACTCCTCCCAGCCTTCAATCCAGTAACACAAACACTTTTGGCCTTCCAGCCTGCAGCGTTTCTGCTGACGGGACGTCTGGTCATCGTCTGGCCCTGAAACACAGTTCGGCTGACAAACACGATAACGTGTCTGAAACCGGTTTCTGTTGGAGGAGACGATGCTGCTGATGTGAACCAGGTGCGTTTGTCACGATGGATCTGATCCACGTGGGAGGGTCTAGGCTTCATTGTGGGAAAACTCTGAACTCTTTTTTAAAGCTCTTTTTTAAAAATGTTTCTTTTTTAGAGCAAGTCTGAACTGTGATCAATAATCATTAACACAATGATGAATAAGACAGAGACAATGTGATCAGCACTGAGTCTCTGCTGAACCCAGCTATGCAGTTGCCAGTCAGACTCAGCAGTCTGTCTGCTGACATCAGCAGCTTACACACACACACATTTAATACACACAGATCAATCTCATGACTCCTCGGGGGGGGGGGGGGGGGGGCACGAGCCTCAGGTTGAGAACCACTGATTTTACTATGTACAGAGAAGGAAGAAGAACTTTCTTTCTTGCTTTTTCAAATTCCAAATGTAGGTCTATCGGAACTGTTCAACGCTGTACCTGCTCAACACCTGAGCACAACCATTCATACCGCCAACAGGAAGTGACAGACTTGCATCCACAAGGCTCAGATCAGCAGCCCTGCAGATGCTTTAAGTGCTTCCTGCAGACTTTGGGAGATTTACCCATAACTCAATGTGTTCACATTACTCTGACAAGCCAGTAAACAGATTTGACCTGAGACAGGAAGTTAAGTCACACACTTCCTGTTTTCACAGGACATGGTTTTGAGAGAAAAGACGAGATTATTTGGACTTTATTCAGTTTCACACACAGACACATTAGTGTGATGACGGTGTGACGTAGGACACTCTGACGAGTCACGCATCTGACGCTTGACTCTAAATGTTCAGAGGAACAAACGGCGTCACAGCGCAAAACACAAAACAGGAAGCAGTTTAATGTTCGATTCGATGCCGTGATGCCACAATGACAAGTGGCAGGAAACAAGTCAGTCTGAGAGGAGCTCCACCCTCCTGCTTCTCCGGGTCTCTGCCTTCGCCTCCCTGCAGTCCACATCATCAGGAGGTTGGAAACCTCAGCCAATCACATGTCAGACCAGAGGATGGCCTTGCTGCCCTTCTCCACGCTGGCAACATAGTGTCCTGAAGGCGACCAGGAGACGGAGTTGATGGCAGAGCTGCCATGTCATATTTAACGGTAAATCACCAAAACAACAATGAGACAAACATGTTGCAGGTTGCCGCCATCACATGTCCAATGCAGGTCAGCTTTCAGGTCTCTGGTAATCTGATTACAGTAACAACACTGGGTGACCAGTCGAGTTTACTTGTGGTTTCGTCCAGAGTTCGTCCACCTTCCCTGTCAGGACGTCCCAGATGTACAGAGTACCATCAGCTGATCCACCGCCACGAGGCGAAGCATCAGGACTGAAAACAAATAGGGTCAGTGACGCTTGACACTTCCTGCAGAGGTTTCATAATAAAAGCATCAGAGTTTCAACACAAAGGGACTGAATAACTTACAAACAACGACAATCGCATCAGTGAGAAAGATCAGAATAATCAATTAAAAACACAATTGATTATTTATTTGAAAACATTTACAGTCTGTCACTGAGAAATCATCTCACCTGAAGGGACCTGCATCCAATGGCACCACACTTAAAGCCCTGAGCACTGAACACACACACACACACACACACACAAAGCAGCAGGATCAGGTGCTGGAAGTTTTCTCTTCATGAAGTGGCAGAGGCTCACGCCAGCCGCTGCCCTCAGGCGCCTGAGCTCTGTAGGCCCGGCTCAGGTCGGACTCACTGAACGCCTGTCGGACAGTGTTAAAAGCAGGTCGATGATCTTCACCAGGTCGCCCTGGAGCAGGTGAGCAGCTCAGCTGCGTCGCGGTTCAGGTCCAGAGATGTCACTCTGCCCAGCAGCTCCAGCCCTGGACGGCCCGCCTGGACACAGCAAACCCCCCCCAACACACACACACACACACACACACACACACACAGTGTTCTTGTTATTGGATTACGAAGCCTCATAAGAAGCTCTGATCTGTGTTTCTGATAGACAGTGTGGACCATCTTTCAGCTGGTCTCCTGCTGATTCCTGATCCAAACATCTTGAAGCACGATCTGCCCATTAAGTGTCATCTTCATCAAGTTCACTGGAAAAGGAACCTGATTGGCTACACACACAGTCTTCACTCTGGAACCTCCTGAACACCTTTATGTAAAGACTCAGAATGAGAACCAGAACCTTTGTGTCCTACATCAGAGCTCACAGGTATCAGGGTCAGGTGTGACGGTCGGGTGTCCAGGTGTAATGGTCAGGTGTCCACTGACTGGACAGTGAACTGGAGCCAAAAACACACTTAAATCCTCTTTTTAAAACCATTTGAGTCAAAATGCTTCGAAACATTCATGAAGAAGAAATCATCTAAATTCAGCCGGCAACACTTCCTGCCACTGCGTCTGCCAGCACGTTTCTCGTTAATGTGTTCAACTGACTGAACACTAACAAGCTTGTTAACACTCATCAGTGTGGAAACTTGTCAGACCTTCCAGATCCTAAAATGAGACACTGGATGATTAAACTGAAATCAAAAACGGGAGATTGTAGGATGTTTGGACACCTGATCTCCACCTGACAGGTGATCAGACTCATTAACACAGACCAGCACGCTAATAGAGGACACCTGATCAGTCAGACCACTTAAGGACCTGGTCTTCAACTCACTCACCTGATATCCCAGAATCGAACTTTCTTATCAAAGTGTCCGCTCATGACACACTGCTCGCACACAATGTCATTACAGCTGGAGCCAGCGAACACCGTCTTCATACCTGTACAGGTAAGACACATACTTATGTTTGTGCTGCAATGACTCACAACAAGCTGCTCTATCAGACCCATACACCTGTAAAAACTGGCCAATCACGTACAGACTTTGCTGCGGAGGTCCCACAGCTTCAGTGTTCGGTCATAGCTCCCAGAGACGATACGAGCGTTGTCCAATAGGAAACGAGCTGACAGAACCTTCCCACTGTGACCTGTCAAGGTGTGCTGTAGGACAGACACACACAAGCATGCACACACTTTGTTGACATTGACAACAGACCATCTTTAGGATCGACCGAAACAATGCGTGTGAGAACGTTCAGAGTTCAGACTGTGTGTCTACGTGTGACTGCATGTGTGTGACTGCGTGTGTGTTCTGACAGTGGTCATGTCTTCATGGTCTCAGTAGAAGAGTGAGATCAGGACTCAGGCCCCGCCCACTCAGCCCTGACGCTCTGTGCTGATTGGTTCTGTTGGACATATGTCATCACACTGAGTCTGTAGGATCTCAGTACAGACTCACACTGTGATGTCACATCCTGTGTGTCAGCAGCACCTGGAACCACCACTGCACCACTAGAGCATGATGGGAGCAGAGAGCAGGGGCTGCTGGGAGCTGAAGAGGTCAGTGGGAGGGCTCTGAGGTTCAGACCTTTTACATCACATCAGTGACCAGCAGACTGATGAACACAAACACACCTTTGCAGCCAATCAAAGTGTTTATGAAGTGTGTGATCGTCGATGGACAGTTTATTAGGATTGTTATTCTGAGTTTGGATGTTGGAAAACGTTAAGAATAAAACAATAAAACCAATCGATTCATCACGAACGTAATCAATACCTTATTGATAATGACATCAATCACTACTGCTGCTCGTCCGATCTACCTGCATAGGTTCCCCTCAGGTGAGAGACTCACCCTCAGTCTGTAGTCGTCTACAGTCCAGATCCGACTGGCAAAGTCATTGGAGGCAGCGAGCAGGTAAGAGCCCTGACAGCACAACATAAACAACAAGTGCTGCTGTTTATTACTGATTTTACTCTATGTGATCAATAAATATTGATATCTATTGGAGCTGAACGCTTCAACACTGAGCTCCACGATTCTCTATATTATTTACATCACACGGAAACAGCTCACACTCAAAAACAACAAATAACAACAAACAAGGATTCAGCTGTACACAACTTACAGCACTGTCGAACTCGATGCTGGTGATTCCAGCATTACTGCCGGTCAGCGCTCCTTTAGGCTCACAGCGACCTGCACGCACGCACGCACACACACACACAGTGAAACACAGTCACAGGGACAGGTGTTAAACTTCCCGTTTTCATTCTGAACTCACCAGCGTCGACCTCCCACAGCTTCACCCTGCGGTCCATCCCCCCTGTTGCTAGGAGACGAGAGCCAGGGCTGAACCTCACTGCGTTCACTTCACCGTCGTGAGCTTCCTGAACACACACACACGCACACAGTTTACCTATGAACTATCAAAACACCTGAACACTGATCACTTTCCCTCTTTCTGTTGGTCTCAGGTTGAAAACTTGAGATCAGCTCCCTCCTCCCTCCTCCTCCTCAGCCCTGACGCTCCATGCTGATTGGTCCTGTTGGATGTATGTCATCACACTGAGCCTGTTGGACCTTGGTGCAGACTCACACTGTGATGTCACATCCTGTGTGTCAGCAGCTCCTGGGACCACCACTGCACCACTAGAGCATGATGGGAGCAGAGAGCAGGGGCTGCTGGGAGCCAGAGGGCAGTGGAGGATTGTGGGTATCAGACCTTTTACTGCTCATCACTGACCAAACAGGTTAGACCTGGGCAACCACAACTGTTGATATTTCCTGTTACATCCAACAGTTTAGTACTTGTTCCCTTTTTGGAACAAAGCGTTGTTTATAATGCCAGCGACCAGCTGAACAGCAGCCAGCGTTTGTCCAATAAGTGTTTTCCCACTGACAGACAGACCTCCTCGCTTTGGGCCAATCACCAACAGAGTGACATACTTACAAAGATGTGCAGAGCTGTTGATGGGACTCGAACCTCTGCACACACGCCTGAAGGGGCCTCAGTGTTTTCAGGTGAAGTGCTGAAGGAGCTGGCAGTTCGACGCCTGCTGAGGAAGAGGAGCAGCGTCACCAACAGTCGAATGACATCACACCATTGGCTGATTACTCAGACCAGGAAGTTACATTTGATTGAGATCTGCGACTAAAGCCAAAGTGTGGATTCACATCAGCTCCGAGTTGAACTTAAGTCACATATCAGAGGTGTGTGTGTGCATGTGAGTGTGTGAATATGCGTGTGTGAGTGTGTTAGTGTGAGAGAGTCCAGTAACTATAATGAGTAAAGTGATGGTTTGGAGAGTCAAACACACACAAGGAAGGGTTTCATTAGACAACAGGCCCATCAGTCCGCAGGTAGACTGGTGAGGATACAGTAAACCGTATAATGGAGGTTTGGGAGTTTAATAAAAGTCCATTTAAAGGTATGAAACTGTGGTTTTATCAACCATGTGACTTGAGTTCACCACCTCTGCTAACCAATCACCTGAAGAAAACATTGACACCTGCACTATCCATGTGTTTCATTAGTCACGCTGTTACAACACAAAGCCGTACAGTTAATGTTAGTGTGTGAGATCAGCTACCAACAGAAACATCACACACTAATCTGCATCTTGGGCAGTTTAGCTGTTCTCAGTCTCAGAGTGCACCAGAGACCACATGACAAGACCAGGACCTGCAGTGGACTGACCCTCCTGCATGACCTCACATTATCTGGAACACAGCACAGACTCCATCATCAGCTGGAGCTGAGTCCAGTCCACCAGCAGAATGATGTGAGGTGTCTAGTTGTGACCATCAACTGCATCATGTTGTTGATCTAATCAGGGAGCAGCTCCACCCACACACAACAACAACTACATCCACCTACACCTTTCATTTGTGAGATGCTTTTATCCAAAGAGACGTACATATAGAGTCAGAACAACACGAGCAGAGAGGAGCAACGTGGACAGGTGCTGAGAAATGTCAGAGTCTGATGGGACACAGGAGTGGGCGAATGGAGCACATGTCAAGTGCAGAAGTATAGGTAACAGCGCAGGTGAGCAGACCTTCTGGAAACAGAACCCCCCTGGACGAGGGGTTTCAGGAAGCCGGGAGCTGGTTTAATGTAGTTTAATGTGACGTGAGCAGAGGAAGGACCAGACACTGCCGCTGCGTCCTGCATCATCTGCTGAGACACTCATTATTGACTGGTTTATTATTGATTTAACATCATTGACAAGTTCGACAGCATCATCTGTCAGGTGTCTGTCATTCCCTGCTGACAGCCAATCAGAGACTCCACCCTCATCCCCTGCTGACAGCCAATCAGAGACATCGTCTAAAGTTGAGCATCTGTTGAATCACTCTTCTTTGTGGTTCTGGTTGACGTCGCTTCCGGCAGTCACAAACATTTGACTCAGCAGGTGAACGTGTGAACTGCTGATGTCACTAAGAGAAAGTGTGAGTATCAGATTGACCTCATGATGAGGTGCTTTGGATCATGTGACTGCTCGTCTCAGTGATGTCATAGATTAACTTGCAGAGTAAAAAGTGACCAAAGCACTGAGTCTGCAGCCGTGCTAGCAGGTCCAGTACTTACACACAGCTGAACGCTAACCTCAACACGCTAACACACTAACAGAACTGATGAAAAGTCAGAGGATCAATAAAGTTTCTACAAATCATCCTGAACATGAAGGTCTGAGGCTCAGGCAGACAGACAAAGAGACACAGAGAGAGACAGACAGGCAGAGAGACACAGAGATAGATAGAGAGAGACAGGCAGAGAGACAGACAGACAGGCAGAGAGACAGACAGACAGGCAGAGAGACAGACAGGCAGGCTGTCAGCAGGACTGAGCCCTAGTGAAACTTTGTTCCTCTAAAGTCAAATATGCTGTTAACAACCGGCCAATCACAGAGCTGATATGTGAATAGGGTGAGCACACACAGTCCTTTCACCTGGAGTGTGGTGCGACGAGTCCAGGCTGAACACACTCAGACACGCTGCAGACAGACAGACAGGTACAAAGACAGGTGGTCAATAACAACACGGACAATCCAGACCCCCAGAGACCAGGATGGATGCAGGACACACCTGGTGATGGCACAGCTACATACCCAAATATGTTGGAGATGGAGTCGAGCAGACTGCCGGGGGGAGGCTGGGACGTTTTCTTACTGCAACCAAGAAACACACGTTTGAGTGGAAACCAGATGTTCAGCTCCACGGCCACTGAGCGCGGCGTCACATTAACTATGTCATCACAACATTTATCATATCAATAACACTGATTGCTGTCTGATCATCATTCACAGCAGCTGCTGCAACTAACCAACACTTTGCATTGGTCACTGTAGCAGACCTGTGGGCAGACCCCCCCCCCCCGGTCCAAGGGTGGCCCCTGACCTATTTCGTATTAGCAGCTTTGGTGCCCTGAGTCTTTGGCGGGACAGATTCTGGTCTCACCTGGGAGTCCTGCTGAGCGGTCTGTTGGGGGAGGTCTCTCCGCCCCCCTTCCCTCCATCCTCAGCCAGAACCTCGATGTCGTCATCTCTGAGGACACAAACAGCAAGTCAGACCGACGTCCACCTCTGTGACATAATGAAGCAACAGAAAGTCTACTGACGGTTCGACAGGCAGAGGCTCTTTGGCAGCATCGGCCAGTTCCTTCTGCAGTTTGGCTTGTCTGCGTCTGAAACACAAACAGCATTGCAGAGTCAGTCTCTCCAAATGTCCAGCATCTGTCCACCCCAGACCTCCAGCCATTTACCTGCTGTCCTTCTCGTTCTCAGCATTGAGCTTGTTAGCCTCCTGAGCCTTCTCAGCCATCCAGCGGGATACCAGCTCCTGGTTGTCCTCAGTGAGCTCTTGGCCTCCAGAGCGGAGAAGGTGATCTGCAGGGCGTCGTACTCGTCCTTCAGAGTCTGGTTCGCCCTCTCCAGGTCCTGCAGGCAAACAGGAAGTCACCATATGTTTATACTTTTGTGTTGCACTTGCTTGATGCCTCCCAGCCCAAGTAGATTCCCAGGTGACTATTTGTGTTCCCATTACCATGGCAACAGGATCCCTTGGATCTGGTCTGACTGCTTAAGTCAGTGAGACACCAGTGATTGTTTAGGATGAGGTAGCTTTGTTGTACTATTAGACTGAGTTGATACCAAGTTTAGACTGCGTTTACACTGAGTTAATACTGGGTTTAGACTTTATGCGTGGGCTCGTCACAGCTCTACTCCTCAGGGATGTCGCTGTCCTTTATGATGGAGCTGCTTCTCTTCAGGCTCCAGTGTTTAAACCCTCAAAGAAACTTCTGCTTTCGCTGCTGGAGCTGGTTTGACTCTGTTTAGATTTTAATGATCGAAGTCTCAGGAGACAAACCTGCTTTCCCGACAGAACTACATTTAAACACTAACATCAAATGTGCCGCCACTGTAATGAAACTGACTTAAGAATAAGAAAACCTTTATTTGTCCCACAATGGGGAAATTGCATTGTTGCAGCAGCAAGTAAGAACAGTAAGCAGGTAAGAGCAGTACAGCAGGTAAGAGCGGTAAGTAAAGCAATAAGCAACATATTGTAATAAAAAAAAAAAAAGTAAATACAATAAAGAATAAAAAAAAAAAAAAAATAAGATATTGCACAGTGGAATGTAGTGAGAATGTAGTGAAAATGCACATATCAGGAGTGGTTGCTGTCTTTCCTTCACATATCGGGGATGGAGTAGTCTGACACTGAAGCTGCTCTCCAGAGCTGACAGGGCGTCCTGCAGGGGGTGGGACTCATTGTCCAGCAGAGATGACAGTTTTGCCGTCGTCTGCGAAAGTCCACCACCATCTCCTTGGTTTTCCCCACGTTGATCAGTAGGTGGCTCCGCTGACACCAGTCCGCTAGTGCTCTGCGGGCCTGTCTCTTCTGTACTCTGCGTCGTTGTCGCCAGTCATGAGGCCGACAATCGCAGAGTCATCAGAGAACTTCTGCAGCACACAGCTGTCAGTATTGTGCCTGAATTCCGCCGTGTAGAGGGGCCAAGATAGTCCCCTTGGGGACACCCGTGCTACAGGTGAGCAGGTCAGAGACACACTTCCAGGATCTCACAAACTGTGGTCGGTTTGTGAGGTAGTCCAGGATCCATTCTGAGAGCTGGTTGTCCACACCCATCCTCTCCAGTTTGTCCTTCAGAATCACGCACTTGAGAAATCATAGAACGTGATTCTCACAGTGCTGCCGGGTTTCTCCAGGTGAGAATGAGCTCGATGTAGCAGGAAGATGATGGCGTCCTCCACTCCAACGTTAGGCCGGTAGGCAAACTGTAGTGGATCCATGGAGGAGCCCACCATGGAGCAGAGGTGTCCTAGGACCAGTCTCTCCAGTGTCTTCATCAAATGAGATGTTAGAGCCACCGGCCTGTAGTTGCTGAGGTCTTTAGGGTGCGGTGTTTTAGGCACTGGTACCAGACTTCCTGTTGTGCTCACGGTGAAGGTCTCAGGTTGAAAACTTGAGATCAGCTCCCTCCTCCTCCTCCTCCTCCTCCTCCTCCTCAGCCTGACGCTCCATGCTGATTGGTCCTGTTGGATGTATGTCATCACCCTGAGCCTGTGGTGGATCTCGGTACAGACTCACATCAGATAAAAGTCACATCCTGTGTGTCAGCAGCTCCTGGGACCACCACTGCACCACTAGACATGATGGGGCAGAGAGCAGGGGCTGCTGCCGTGAGGGCAGGGAGTACTCAGGGTGGCCAGACCTTTTACTGCTCATCACTGACCTTCACCGTGTCTCTACAGGCCGAGCAGACTGGTGCTCTTGCCTCTTTGGTGTAACGAGCGGTGCTGCCTCAGGGGGCCGGTGCTGTCCTGGGTGGGTGCGGGAGGGTTTAACAGAGACTGCGTTACAGCGGAGGAAACGCTGTCAGGTGGAAGCTCTGCTGCTTAATTAGATGATGTTTATTAACACGCTGTGTTTCATAAAATACAAAGGACAGGCTTGTGCTCAAAACACACATCCTGACCTGAGTTTTCATGTCCACAGGTGTCTCAGCTGGTCTCCTACCTGCAGGTAACTCCTCAAGTCCCGACAGTCCCCCTCCAGGTTAGCGATCTGCTGCTGGTACTCCAACATCCTGAAAACACACAAACACCAGACAAGATACTGACACAACATGCATGTGTTCATCACCTGCTGTAGATATCACACACACAGAATGTGTGTGAGTGTGTGTGACCACAGATACTGACTTGGCCTCGTTGCTCTGGATCTCTTTGTCTTTCTGTTGAATCAGGTTGTTCAGTTCAATCACACTCTGAGCGAGCTGCAGCACAGACACAAACAAGTGTTCAAACTCAACATGTTTCCAAAACTTTCCAGGACAGCAACTCAGTCCTTCAATGACCTGATACTTCCTTACCACTTTCTCTGCTAGGAAAAACACAAAGCACACACTAGGCTTATGCCGCCTGGATAATGGATGTCAGGCAGGGCAGATTTACAATAAACACACAAACAAAAAAAACACGCATTATTTTCTCCAAAAACATTCAAGATATTAAGAAAATATCAAGAATATTTTTTTCCAAAATTAATCAACAGAAAGTGAAATTAATCCAGCCTAACTTAAACGAGATCCTGGTTTAGTCGCTGCTGCTGTTTGATACACAAAGACAGAAAGACGCAGGCTGCATGACTGAGCACTGCCAGTCTGTTTCCTCTAATGGCCAACATACAGTCAAGGCCGAAATTATTCATACCCCTGGCAATTTATAATATATTAACATTTTTCTGTCTCTGTCGTGTCTCCAAGAAACAGATGTGCCCAACATTACACAGAAAAAACATCCTGCAAGTAACGTTCAATTAACCAGCAGTGACATTCAATTAACCACCAAGTAACGTTTAAATAACGTCTCTTGCTTTCTGATTCAAACATGTAAAACTTATCGTTTAAATATTATAAAACCACAGAATTTAAGTGTGACTGGTTCAATAACAATATTCAATATGTTAATATATTTAATGTTCAATATCAACCTGTTAATGTTTATAAACATGAATATAAATGAATATAAATAATGACACACACACACACACACACACACACACACACACACACACACACACATAAAATATATGTTTGTGCTTCTTTTAATATAAAAGACAATCAGATCATCTGAGACCAGCTGTGGAGACCAGATCAGGTCACAGACTCCTTCATCAGGCCACAGACTCCTCCGTCAGTAGTTCAGTCCTCCTGTGTGTACAGTGTCCCAGCCAGAAGGTCCCAGTGGGTGAAATAGGGGGCGTAGTTGTACTTGGACTTGAGGTGGTGGAGGTCGTGGTGGCGGGCCCCGCCGTACAGCTTGAGGGGTACCATGCGGTGCGTGGCCCAGGGCAGGTCATAGCCGCAGTGGTCCTCCACCGACAGCCAGATGTTGAGCAGGAAGAAGACCAGCTGGCTGAGCGGGTGGCAGCCCAGCAGGACGGGAGTGGAGGCAGCGAACAGGCCCAGGCTCAGAGTCTCCCAGGCCCCAGAGCACTGTGCTGTCAGGGCAGAGGTGGAGGTGTAGGTGTGGTGCACCTGCAACAACACAACACGAGGTAAAGACATCATCACTCATCATTAATTACTAATTAAACAATAAGATCAGATCAGCAGCCGCTGGGATTTAAGATCTGAAGCTTCACACCTGAACACACCTGAACCTCAGAGCTCCTGTCTTCAAACTCTTGTCACTAAACAAACCGATCAGATACCTTTTAAAGTTGATCAGTGATAAAATGTTTGGTTTGTGACAGATGGAAACCTGGTTCCTCCACCTGAGGCCACCTCAGACCATCAGGTGGAGGAACCATGTTTCCATCTGTCACAGGTAAGTTCAGGGGTATGTACCTTGTGGAAGGTGCGGTAGAGCCAGGGCACTTTGTGATGCAGCAGGTGCCAGACGAAGCTCTGGAAGTCGAAGAGCAGCAGGCAGACCAGAACCTGAGCCAGCAGGCGGGGCAGGGGTGGGGCCTCCTGGGGCAGGTGGATGGGCATCAGGTACCACTGAATGAGGGTGAGCGGCAGGATGTAGACCAGGTGGTTGTAGAATGTCAGAGCCAAGCAGCTCCACACGGAGGCCCAGCTGGCAGAGGTGCGCGGCTGCAGCCTGTACCTGCGCAGCAGAGCCCACCTGGACGACAGCAGGTCGAGCAGCAGGAAGGGCAGACAGCAGGACAGGTAGACAGACAGGGAGAAGACAGTGGGGAACGCAGGTGAGAGCAGGAGGGAGGAGTGTCCCAGGAGGAAGGTCCAGAGAGGCTGCAACAGCATCATGCCATTGGCTCAGAGCATGAGAGTGAGCTCACTGAGCCGTTTCATCACCACGGCTGCTTTTACAGGAGCCAGGCCCCGCCCGCTGCTGGCCCCACCCACCCCATATCAGATTCACTCCATGACTTCCCCACCTATCTTGCCCTTTTAAGGGTTCTTCCTGCTGTTACAGCGTCATCAGTCTGGAATTTCTCAGAATGTCACATGACTGCAGTCAGACAGGAAACAGAAAGTTCCAAGAAATTAAGTCAGAGGTTAACAACAAACATAAAACTGTTTTGTGCTTTTAGCCTGTCTCTCTGCCTGCCTGTCTGTCTGTCTCTCTCTCTCTGTCTGTCTGTCTGTCTGTCTCTCTCTCTCTGAGTGGCGTGGTGAGTGTGTGGAGCTGAGAGCGTGTTGCAGCGTGACTGCGGTTTTTCTAACTTTTTTCATGTTGATGGTGTTTAGTTCTTGGTGTTTGGGGATCACTGATTAGTTTTGGGTGTTTTGGCGAAGGGGGTTTAGGGGTTTAGGGGGTCTAGAGGTGTTGGTGGTTTTGAGTAGGTCAGCATGGTGCAGGGCTCCGGGTTGGAGGGGTGTAGTCTGGCGGTGGGGGAGCTGGTTGGCTATGGGGCACGGGCAGCTCGCTGCCTCTGAAACGTTGTTTCATTTCAGAGGTAGGTTTTGATGATCCTCAATGAGAACAAGGAGTCTCAACCTGGCTTTTAAATTCAGAATTGACGACTTCGATTATACTGTCCATGTCATGACCGATAATATGAAGTGTTTCACCTGCGGGCAGGAGGGCCATCTCATCCGGTTGTGTCCGGCAACACCGCTGCTTTTTTTGGAGGCTCCGCCGCCTGCCGAACCTGGCCCTTCAGAGAGGGGAAAAATAGTTTTGAACAGTACAACAACTGACAGTGATGACGGGGGAAATGACATGGCAAAGGGTCAGACAGGAGAAATAGAAACAGCGGAGTAGTTGGAGGCAGGTGAGCAACAGGTACAGTAGGCAGCAGATGATGAACAGGTGAAGGCAGGTATGAGGAAGGTGAAACAGAAGAGCAGTGACAGATAGGAAAAGACTGACAGAACAAATGAACAGAGGACTGACAAGCAGGTTCAGAGAGCTAAGGACAGACAGGAGGACAGGACCAGACCTGACAGCATTGATTAACTCCAAGAAACTCACAGCACAGTGGACAATGAGTCTGACTGGAGGAGGGAGTGGAGGTTTTTTTGAGCCATAAGAGCAGAAACAGTGGTGGAGTCTTTCTACCAGTCTCTCCAGAAGAAATTATTGAAGGTCGGCTGCTGAAGATTACAGCTGAATTTGGGGATGAAGGCTCTGTACAAAAACATGCTCTGGCATCGTTTGTCGTGCCTGGACCCTCCTACACACCTGCTAGGCAAAGTTCAGGCAGTGATTGTAGATTTCTTCTGGGATCACCTGCACTGGATCCCTCAGAGTGTACTGTTTCTCCCAAAGGAGGAAGGAGGCCAAGGACTTGTTCATCTGGCCAGCAGGGGCACTGCTTTTCGCCTACAGTTCACACAGAGGTTTCTCTCTGGTCCCAAAGACTTGGCCTGGAGACCCATTGCTCGGACCATTCTGGGTAGGTGCGGCAGTTTGGGACTGAGACTGTTTTTAATGGACCTGCAAAGTCACAAACTGGAGGATTTGCCGAGATTTTATCGTGGACTTGTTGGAGTGTGGGGCCTGTTCACCAAGGAGAGGCTTCAGAGCTGCAGCTCAGTATTCTGGGTCCTGCAGGAGCCGCTGATCTTCGGACCCGCTTCACCACCCTGCATGCAGTGGGCGTCTGCGTCTCTGTGTATTGGTAACGTATTGCGTCACTTCCTGTTGTTGTCTCTGTACTGTGGTGGATTGTAGCTTGCTGTGGCGCCGTCAATTGTTAAAACATTTCTGTTTTAAAACATTTAATTTTGCCAAATTATGGCATTGGCACGCACACCTTTGTTTAACACCTGTTTCACACGGCTTTTTGGGGATTTTACTCCTTTCCATTTTTCACCACTGGTTAGCTTGTTCGATCACTACCCATGGCTGCTCTCTCTTCCCCTGCTTCTCCTCTGTTTTGCTCTGTGTGCGGGTGTTAATGATAATGATTTGTGTGCTAAATGTAGCACTCATATCTTTGGAGGCGAGGCTTAAGGAGGTAGAGACACAGCTCCGCATCATTGAAAGCCCCCCTGTAGCATTAGCTAGCCAGTCCCCAGTAGCCGGTACGGACCTGCCCAGCGTAGCCTCTGCTAGCGGTCCCAGGGTAGCTCCTGTTAGCCGTTCCCCAAAGCCAGGGTGGCTTGGTGGCAGCCCGAAGGAAACGTAGCCCGAAACAACAGCCCACGGTTCACCACCAACTGCTTCATGTTTCCAAGAGATTTTCCCCACTCAGCGACACACCCGCTGACGTCAAGACTCTGGTTATTGGCAGCTCTATTTTGCGTAACGTGAAGTTAGAGACGTGACCACAGTTAAATGCATCCCCGGGGCCAGAGTGGGCAACGTTGAATCTTATTTGAAACTGCTGACTAAGGAAAAACGTAGATTCAATAAAATTGTTTTTAATGTCAGCGGAAATGACATCTGGTTATGGCAGTCGGAGGTCACCAACATTAACATAGAGTCGGTGTAAGTTTGCTAATGTTGGACTTTTTTCTGGACCCCTGCCCAATCTGACCAGTGACGACATGTTTAGCCGGATGTCGTCACTCCATCGCTGGCTGTCAAGGTGGTGTCCAGCAAACGACGTGGCCTTTATAGATAATTGGAAACCATTCTGGGGAAAACCTGGTCTCATTAGGAGAGACGGTATTCATCCTACTTTGGATGGAGCGGCTCTCATTTATAGAAATATGGCAAATTATATTAAGACCTGACAAACCAGAGCAGAGACCAGGCAGCAGAGCTGCTGTCATACACGCTTCTCTGCAGTTTCTTTAGAGCTGTCACCCTCCCATAACCACCACTACCCCCAGTTTCCTATAGAGACTGTGTCTGTCCCTTGTCCACCTAAACTACCTGGGGTAAAAAATTCAAGAGGTGTTATTCATAAAAACCTCATAAGAATTAATACCACCACGTTATCTGGACCTAAACACACCACAATAAAATGTCACATTAATCACCATATTCCTTGAGAAGGAGGAGTGGCAGCAATCTACCACTCAGGTTTATTAATCAATCCTAGACCTAAGCCTGAGTTTAAAACGTTTGAGTCTCTCACTCTCAGTCTCTGCCACCCTAATGATAGGCCAGAGAAACCAGTTCTGTTTGTTGTTGTGTATCGCTCGCCTGCTGCTTATTCAGTGTTTATCTGAATTCTCTGACTTCTTATCTATCTAACTAGTGCTCAGCTCAGATAAAGTAATTATAGTGGGTGACTTCAACATTCATGTAGACGACACCAATGACAGTTAACAAACCAACTCACTGCTTTAATCACACCCTCGATCTTGTTTTGACGTATGGCTCAGAAACTGAACATTTAACAGTGTTTCCCCAAAACCCTCTTTTATCTGACCACTTTAATAACATTTCAGTTCACAATCATGAACTTCTCAGCATTTGGGAGGGAAGCTACCTACAGCCGGTGTCTCTCTGATAATGCTGTTACCAAATTTAAGGAAATAATTCCATCTCTTTTGGCCTCGTTGCCATGTGCCATTACAGCAGAGGGTAGCAGCCTAACCACTAGTCCAGCACATATCAATCATCTTGTTGATAATACTGCAGCTACACTGCACACAGCCCTGGACACTGTGGCCCCTATGAAACAGAATAAGAGAGCCATTAACCAGAGGAAGCTAGCTCCATGGTTTGACTCACAGTTACGCACTTTAAGACAGTTCTCACGAAAGTTAAAGAGGAAGTGGTGATCCAACCTCCCCTTTATTTCTAAAATCCTTGAAAAGGCCGTGGCTGATCAGTTCTGTGATCACCTGCAGAGGAGCAGTTTAGAAACAGCACAGCATTGGTTAAGGTTAGCAACGACCTCCTGTTAGCTTCAGACAATGGCCTTGTCTCTGTCCTTGTCCTGCTGGACCTCAGAGCTGCATCTGACACCATCGATCACGATATCCTACTACAGAGACTGGAGCATGTCATGTCCTTTCAGTCTCACATTAGTCAGGTCACTAGGACTGCCTTCTTTCACCTGCGCAACATAGCCAAGATCAGGAACATCCTGTCCCAAAGTGACGCTGAAAAACTAGTCCATGCATTCGCAAGGCTGGACTTCTGTAATTCCTTGTTGTCAGGTTGTCCAACTAGCTCGCTGAGAAGCCTGCAGCTGATCCAAAATGCTGCAGCGAGGGTTCTGATGGGAATTAGCAAGAGAGATCATATTTCTCCAGTTTTAGCTTCTCTTCATTGGTTCCCTGTAAAGTCCAGAATAGACTTTAAAGTCCCTCTACTTACAAGGCTCTTAATGGCCAAGCCCTATTGTATATCAATGAGATGCTAATTCCTTATTACCCCAACGGATCACTTTGCTCCCAGAGAGCAGGTTTGCTTGTGGTTCCCAGAGTTTCCAAAAGTAGAATGGGAGGCCGAGCCTTTAGCTCTCAGGCTCCTCTCCTGTGGAACCAGCTGCCAGTTTGGGTTCAGGAGCAGACACCCTCTCTACTTTAAAAGAAAACCTCTCTCTCTCTCTCTCCCCCAGCCAGTCAGGGCAGAGCCAGGATCAGTCACAGGTGTCAGCCTGTCACAGGAAGTCTCTCCTGCCTCTGTCTCCAGGTGTTTGCTGGTGGTGGAGCTGCTGGGTGTGATTAACAGTAATGAGTCTCTGCTCTGACTGTAAAGAGACCTGAGATGTCTTGTGTTGTGAACTGGCGCTCTATAAATAAAGTTGAATTGAATTGTCTCTGCCTGTCTGTCTGATCCAGACTCTGAGCTTCAGCTCTGGTTGATCAGAGACCCCTGGTGGTGAGACGGGAGACAGCTGAACTTCAGCTTCTGTGTTTTCCATTGTCAATGGAGCTGATCAGTTTGACAGTAATCAATAAAAACGAAACAAACAAGTCAGCATGAAAACTGATCAGCATTGTTGATTATATTGATCACTTCACACAAACTGATGCCTCTGACCTTCCTCACCCCTGAAACGGACATGCTAGGCTTTTATTCTGGAGGGAACTCTCCGATCACACTTCAATCATCAATATTGAGAGGATCAATCATTTAAACACGACAAATTCACTTTTTATTTCCAAGACAAAACAACTGTCACTGTGTGTTTGTATGTGTGTCACTGTGTGTTTGTATGTGTGTCACTGTGAGTGTGTGTGTGTGTGTGTGTGTCACTGTGAGTGTGTGTGTGTGTCACTGTGAGTGTGTGTGTTGAAGTCCAGCTGTGTCTCCTCGGCGGTTGTCAGGACTCTCTGGGCTCGCCTCTGCAGCTCGCCGTCCAGCAGCGACACTCTGCCCACAAAACAATCCTGAAAACAAAAACAAACTAAACTTTATTGACAAACCTGTTCAAAACAGGGGGTGAACCAATAATCAATACACAATAGTCAATCACCAGTGATCAACACTGTACCTTTTTCTTGGTGCCAGGCAGAGCTACGGGGGGGTTAAAGGTCATGTCTGTAACACTGTAGAGGCTAAACAGCTCCACCGGGGACCTGGACAGGAAGTGACCACAGACACACACAGCCAATGACATCACAGCGATTCAGCAAATTGGTATCAGCAGGGAGATGTAATGCAGTAAAACAAACGCTCCTCATCTCTCCAAGAATGACTGAGCAGCAGCAGAGAGGAGTCACAGTGAGGTCGAGCCCCGCTCACACACACACACACACACACACACTCAAAATAAGAGCGCTGCCCCTTTAAGAGCTCATACCTGCGGCTCAGCTCCACGCTGAGTGCTGCCGATCCTTCGCTGGGAGCTCCATGACACAGGTGGACTGCAAACTGCCGCACGACCGGGTGGTAATGTCTCTGCAACACACACACAACAATTTAGTTGTGTAAAAGTGTGTACCTGCAGAGTGTGTGTGTGTGTGCGTGCGTGCGTGTACCTGCAGAGTGTGTGTGTGTGTGTGTGCGTGCGCGTGTACCTGCAGAGTGTGTGTGTGTGTGTGTGTGCGTGCGTGCGCGTGTACCTGCAGAGTGTGTGTGTGTGTGTGTGTGCGTGCGTGCGCGTGTACCTGCAGTGTGTGTGTGTGTGTGCGTGCGTGTGCGTGTACCTGCAGTGTGTGTGTGTGTGTGTGTGTACCTGCAGTGTGTGTGTGTGTGTGTGTGTGTGTGTGTACCTGCAGTGTGTGTGTGTGTGTGTGTGTGTGTGTGTACCTGCAGTGTGTGTGTGTGTGTGTGTGTGTGTGTGTACCTGCAGTGTGTGTGTGTGTGTGTGTGTGTGTGTGTACCTGCAGTGTGTGTGTGTGTGTGTGTGTGTGTGTGTACCTGCAGTGTGTGTGTGTGTGTGTGTGTGTGTGTGTACCTGCAGTGTGTGTGTGTGTGTGTGTGTGTGTGTGTACCTGCAGTGTGTGTGTGTGTGTGTGTGTGTGTGTGTACCTGCAGTGTGTGTGTGTGTGTGTGTGTGTGTGTGTACCTGCAGTGTGTGTGTGTGTGTGTGTGTGTGTGTGTACCTGCAGTGTGTGTGTGTGTGTGTGTGTGTGTGTGTACCTGCAGTGTGTGTGTGTGTGTGTGTGTGTGTGTGTACCTGCAGTGTGTGTGTGTGTGTGTGTGTGTGTGTGTACCTGCAGTGTGTGTGTGTGTGTGTGTGTGTGTGTGTACCTGCAGTGTGTGTGTGTGTGTGTGTGTGTGTGTGTACCTGCAGTGTGTGTGTGTGTGTGTGTGTGTGTGTGTACCTGCAGTGTGTGTGTGTGTGTGTGTGTGTGTGTGTACCTGCAGTGTGTGTGTGTGTGTGTGTGTGTGTGTGTACCTGCAGTGTGTGTGTGTGTGTGTGTGTGTGTGTGTACCTGCAGTGTGTGTGTGTGTGTGTGTGTGTGTGTGTACCTGCAGTGTGTGTGTGTGTGTGTGTGTGTGTGTGTACCTGCAGTGTGTGTGTGTGTGTGTGTGTGTGTGTGTACCTGCAGTGTGTGTGTGTGTGTGTGTGTGTGTGTGTACCTGCAGTGTGTGTGTGTGTGTGTGTGTGTGTGTGTACCTGCAGTGTGTGTGTGTGTGTGTGTGTGTGTGTGTACCTGCAGTGTGTGTGTGTGTGTGTGTGTGTGTGTGTACCTGCAGTGTGTGTGTGTGTGTGTGTGTGTGTGTGTACCTGCAGTGTGTGTGTGTGTGTGTGTGTGTGTGTGTACCTGCAGTGTGTGTGTGTGTGTGTGTGTGTGTGTGTACCTGCAGTGTGTGTGTGTGTGTGTGTGTGTGTGTGTACCTGCAGTGTGTGTGTGTGTGTGTGTGTGTGTGTGTACCTGCAGTGTGTGTGTGTGTGTGTGTGTGTGTGTGTACCTGCAGTGTGTGTGTGTGTGTGTGTGTGTGTGTGTACCTGCAGTGTGTGTGTGTGTGTGTGTGTGTGTGTGTACCTGCAGTGTGTGTGTGTGTGTGTGTGTGTGTGTGTACCTGCAGTGTGTGTGTGTGTGTGTGTGTGTGTGTGTACCTGCAGTGTGTGTGTGTGTGTGTGTGTGTGTGTGTACCTGCAGTGTGTGTGTGTGTGTGTGTGTGTGTGTGTACCTGCAGTGTGTGTGTGTGTGTGTGTGTGTGTGTACCTGCAGTGTGTGTGTGTGTGTGTGCGTGCGTGTGCGTGTACCTGCAGTGTGTGTGTGTGTGTGTGTGTGTACCTGCAGTGTGTGTAGCTCCCACACTGCTGTGTTCTGTGCGTTGCAGTGCTCTGGCTCGTCCAGCTCCGGCAGGTAGAAGCCACTGCCCTGAACTTCATTATCCAATAGGAAGTCACTCTTAGGGAAGGCCTGACACACACACAAACACAGAGTAAACAACAGGCGTTCACAGTGTTGCACAGGCAGCAGGTGACTGCTCTGTATGATGCACGTTGACCTGCAGCACAGCCAGGGCTCCCAGTCCCTTCACAACAGTTATATATCAGGAATTTCTCTGGCTGATCAGCACTGCAGGCCTGATTATGATCAGATATGTAGAAGTGTGTGTGTTTATCTGTCCTTTTTAAGTGTAACTGCTTGTTTTGAGCAGTTAGAAATAAACTTTATTATCACCATTATTACACTACCTCTATTACTACTACTACTACTATAATAATAATAATAATAGTTCAGTTCTGTTCGTTGACAGGTTAAACTTTCATTCACAACACAGGAATAATGATTTCCAATCTAAACTATTTAAATTAGATGGAAAAATTACAAATTCCTACAAAACTTTCCATGTGACAGCCAAACTAAGAGCCAATGAGCTCTTTGATCAGACGAGAGCCAGGCGTTTCCCATCATGCCCTGGGTTTTGCAGTCGGGGGAGAGTAGCTGCGGCGCCTTGATCTCCCGAGATTATCATTGTCCATTAGTTTATGATGTCAAAGCAAGTCGGGCTCAAGTCTGACAAAAATCTAACCAGCATGCATTGTGCAGCGATCAATGCTGTGCAGGCCTGGCTCATTTCCAACGAGCCTAATCTGTTAACCGAATAATTCACAAACACACACAAACTCACATGCATAGCAGCCCTGTTGGCGGCGAGGATTCCCACGCTGGCGTTGGGCAGCACGTGCAGACTGAGCATGCTCAGCCGTTTGATGAATGCCATCGCCCTCTGCAGGGTCACCTGCTTCTTGCGGCGTGTCAGCATGGCGTCCAGGCACTGCAGCACGATGATGATGTCATCATTGGGTGCCCCTGAGTATTAAAGATAGTAAAAGTAATCTGATTACTTTACATTACATCATACTGCCTCCTCTACCTTCACCATTGCTGTTGTTCTGGTCTGTGCATGTCTGTGTGTGTATGCGCGTGTGTGTGTGTGTGTGTGTGTAGACAAACATCATGCAGAACACACACAGGTGAACATGAACAGGTGTGTGAACAAAGTCTCTGACCTGCGTGAAGCTGCAGCAACTTCCTATAGAGCTGTGAGTAAAAGGTCAACGGGTCGATGTTCAGAACGTCACCTGACACACACACACACACAAAAACCTTATTGATCTGGGCCAGACTGACAGTGGCTCAACAAACACACACACACACACACACACACACACACACCTTGTCCTGACAGGATGGTGAAGACTGTCTGGATGCAGTGGAGACTCTCCCGATTGGTGAGATCCTGCAGAAGTCACGTCAATTGATCAATCAAAGTATCACTCAATCAACCAATCGAATCAAATAAAATCAGGTTGAAGTCAATACTCACTCCTGATTGGATGAGGTTCTGCAGCACGCTGAGAAGGTCGTCAAAAAACTCCAGATTGATCAGGTGAGCAAAACTGACAGGAAGTGACATCACAGTCAATGCTACAGCACTACCACTGTGTGTGTGTGTGTGTGTGTCATACTTGGCCAGCCCCTCCAGAACAGCGGGGAGCAGAACAGATTTCTGAGCTTTCTTCAAAATCCTGAAGTAGATCAGGAAGACGACGTTCAGAGTCTCTGTATGCTGAGGAGCAGAGGGAGGAGGAGCACGGGGAGGAGGGGCAGAGGGAGGAGGAACAGAAAGAGAAGGTGAGTTTGAGGCTGGTGTCATCAGCGACCGGTGTTCTCGTGTCTCTCACTCACCAGTTTGATCTTCTTCTCTCTGCTCTCTGAAGCTTCAGCCTCCAACAGCTCCTTCTCCAGCTGCTCCTCTGCCTTCCTCCACTGGGGGGGGAGAGACTCGTGAGGCAGCTGCTTCATGTGTTCTGTTTGCTGTGTGTGGGTGTGTGGGTGTTTACCTTCCTCTGCATCCTCGACAGGTTCTTCTTCTCTTTGTTGTTCATGAACTTCTTCGTTGGTGCTGTGTCCTCCATGTCCTTCTTCATCTCCACCTCTTTGATCCGCAGACTCAGCAGGGTCCTCAGCACCTGGGGTGGGGGGTCAGGGGGTCAGGTGAGCTCTGACATCACAGGTGGTGTGTGTTTGATTCGTTACCTCTGGCCGGACGTTGTAGTTGAGGCTCTTTACAAGGCCGGAGATGACCTGCACAGTGGCCAATGAAGCCCCGCCCACTTTGTCCTGATGGAAGAGCTTCATGAACGCATCACAGCACATACCTGACACCTGTAACACACAGACACCTGAACGCATCACAGCACATACCTGACACCTGTAACACAGACACTGGAACACATCACAGCACCTGTCACACACAGACACCTGAACACATCACAGCACACAGGTGAAGCTCGCGGGCTGAGTCTCACCTTCTTGGTGGGGTCGTTCATCAGCGGCACGAGGACGACAATGATGTTGTTGTGGAAGTTGAAGTGAGGCAATGCGAGCAGCAACTCACACAGGCAACGCACGGCAACTTCAGCGAGGCTGTGGTACGACTGGAGAGCCACTGCCTGACTGCGCTTCTTCTTCCTCTGCTTCCAGTCTGCAGGCAGAGGTACATTCAGCCAAATGGTACCTGCAGGCTGTGTGTGTGTGTGTGTGTGTGTGTGTGTGTGTGTGCGCGTGTACCTCTGACGGTCTGCTCCAGGTCCTCCAGGTAGAACTTGTACTGACTGACCAAACTTTCCTCGAACTCTCGCAGCTGCTGTGTTTCCTTCTTCACCTGCACAAACAGGAAACGCTCGTCAACCAATCGGACGCTCCGGCTCCACCTCCGCTCAGGACATGCTACAACCAACACATTCACACCACGAACAAGGACAAACACACAGACCAGCAGGGGAAGCCTGGACACACGGACACACACACACCTTGGCAGCCTTCTCAGCTGCGGTCAGAGGTCGGATCCTGTAGGTGGGGGCAATGTCTTTAAAGATCTCCATCAGAGACACCATCACCAGCTTCCTGACCGTCACTGCCACACACGGGTCAGACTCCATCAGCATCGCTCGCAGCTCCTTCAGCCGCTTGATCTGAGCACACACATACACACGGACACACACACGGTGTAAGACAGCTGGTGGATCATGGAGTGTCAGCTGATCTCAGGTCTGCTCTCACGTTGCTGTGTGGGTCCGACACGATGGCTGACCCCAGGCTGCCGATGCGGAGCTTCCTCTCATGGATGGTGTGAAGGCGCAGCTGCTCTTGCTGCTCCGCTGTGAGCCTAGCGCAGTTCTGCAGTGCCCCCCCTGCGCACAGACACGCAGGTCACAACAGGCTCCTAACTGATTAATGATCCACTCAAATCAAACCAGTGATCAGGTCAAAGGTCGATCGTACCGCTCTCTGGCTGCTCCAGTTCCTCTGGCTCCTCCAGCTCCTCCTCTTCCGGCTGCTTGTTCACCACTACAAACAAACAACAGAGGATGTTTACTCTCTAACTGATCAGATCAGTCAGCAGATCGATCAGTGGATCAGTAGAGCGAGCCGTACCTCTCTCCACGCTCTGCGGGATCACTCCTGACTTGTCTTTGATGGGCAGCAGGTGGATCACTTCC
This sequence comes from Datnioides undecimradiatus, assembly GCA_008933995.1. Classification (NCBI taxonomy): domain Eukaryota; kingdom Metazoa; phylum Chordata; class Actinopteri; order Lobotiformes; family Datnioididae; genus Datnioides; species Datnioides undecimradiatus. The sequence continues at coordinate 3,968,961 of WARS01000093.1, read as the reverse complement.
TTCTCCTCCATCCTTGCCATCTTCCTGGGAACCTTCTCATAACTACGAATCACCTCTGAGCGCCTCTTCTTCCCGCTGTGCACCGGCTCGCTAAGACAAGCCGCCACCCGAAACAAACACACCTCAGTCACTGTGTGTGTGTGTGTGTGTGTTGTACAGCTACAGTCACATCCACCATCTTGCTCCAAGCTACAGTGATATGAGGCATGCGTGTGTGTGTTCACTAGCGTTACCATGACGACAGGTCTCTGGTGATGAATGAGGCTTGTCGAGCCATGACAGTCATCTGCTGCATATCTTCATCCTCCATCATGTCGGTGGGCAGAGTCTCCAGGAACTCCTCCTCCTCCTCCTCCTCTGTCAGACAGACACCATCAACAAATGCAGCAGTGCATCATGGGAGATGACATCATCTACAAATCACTGTCTTCGTCAACAGGTCACATGGCTTTGCTATGAGGTTGGTAATTTGCCTCATTAACACTGTAATTCTTTCACTTCAACTCTGGAATGAGATCAGCTCACCCACGCGGTGACAAGGTCACATGGTTCCGTTTAAAATCAATAATCGTTTATTATATTCGACAGTTTCAGGTGACGGTGTCGTCTTTATGGTTTGTTTATAGACAAACATCGACACGCAGCTGATTGATGGAGTGATCAGTCGTACAGCAGCCAGCCAATTAGCAGCCATGCTCCCTCACCGGGTCTCTTCCTGTATGTCTCCAGGGGTTGGGGCATCCTGATGGCGGCGTCCTTCACTGCCTGTCTCAGCCTCTTCTGCTCTTTCCGCTGCTTCTTGGCGACATTCTGCTGCTTCAGCTGACGGTTCTTCAGTTTGTTCTCCAGCTTCACGCCGCTCGTCTTCAACAGGCGGCGGAACGTCGGCCGCCGCTTCTTTGAACGAGGCTGCAGGGAGGAGGAAAGGAAGCAAGACAGGAAAGGAAACAAGAGTGTGACCACAAGTTAATGATCAATAATAATCCCAGACGTGTTAGAGATTAACTTAATATAATCCAGAAAGCATAAATTAACCCGTGAAACATGTGGCATAATAACAGAGTGATGGTGATGAGCCTGAGAGAGAGCCGAGCCTTTGTTTACTCGTCTTATTGTTTACTGTGTTTGTTAAGGAGATCAAACAAACAACGAGGCGAACGAGTAAAGACCGAAGGATCACGTGACAACGTTCAATTAAAATACAGGTTACAGTGTGATGTGTGTGTTCATGTGAGTGTGTGATTATAATGATTCCTGTGATGATCAGCTGGTCGGACCTACACCGTCCTGTGCGTCAGCAGCAGCTTCAGTTTCAGCAGCGGGACAGACCGACAGACCGACGTGTCTCAGTGCAGAAACAACGGTGCTGTTGATGCTCGGAGCCAGTTGAATTAAACCCTGACTACAGTGAGAACATGTTGCCCACACAAACTCCGCCGTGAGACACCCATTTAACGGTGCTCCTGCGGTCACTCACCGGACCCATGGCTGCGGAGCTCCGGCTCGGCCCGCTGCGTCAGCTCGGTGTGCGAGGTGAAGCGTGTCGATGAGTTTTGATGAAAACACGGTTTGTTTCCACACGTGTGTCGATCAGAGAAGCGGGGTCGGGTCGATAACCTGGAAACACTAAACCCGACTTCCGGTGAGACAACAGCGACCCCCGGCGGCGGGAGGACACATTACAGGAAACAGAGAGAACAGCGAGACAGGACGGGTTTATCAGCCATGATTTAATAAACAGAGAGTAGCAGAGACGGGGTCTGCAGGACACCTGATCAACAGCTTCAGCAGAAACATGAGTCGGCTCTCAGAAATACAGAGAACCGCTTCACCTGGTGACACGAGTCCAGGTCACAGATCCTCCTCACAGACAGAGTCAGACTGAAACAATAGATCCAAACAGATCCATGGTTAATTTCCACATATCCTTCACAGCTTCAGCATGAAGCTGAATATGGACAACAAGAGGGAACACAAGGAACATGAGGAACACAAGGAACATGAGGGACATGAGTGAGGTTCTGAGTTCAGATGCTCCATGTGAAGCAGGACACAGTGACGTTCAGCTTGTCTCTGACTGTCTGACCAAAGACAAAACCTGAGACACAAACACAAACGTTCACTGAAGCATCTCTTTATTTTCCTCTGCACAGCGTCAGTCTTCCTGTCAGCTGACTCACCTGACTCCACTTCCTGTTCCCGCTCAGCATGGGCGATGCCTCAATGCAGGAGAACAGCCTATCAGAGAGCAGCTCCTCATCAGGGAGGTGGGACAGGAACTGAGCTGGAGGACACAGCAGAACAGTTGTTCACAGTTTAACCCGTGTCCCTGCACCAACACCAGTCTGAATCTCAAAGTGACCCGAGATAAGCCCAAGTGGATTCTCTGATATGAGCTGACAACTCACCTGTTCTCTACATGGCACCTGCATTCAGCTAAAGCCTCAAACGTGATTGGTCAGTGCCAATGGGACTACAAACAGGAAGCAGAACTCCTCTAATACCAGCATTGATTCTATATTTCTAACATTGGCCCAGTCCAGTTCGAGTCAAGTTTCAAGTCCTGACAAGTTAGCATGCAGGTGGTGCTTCTGACAGCTGATTGGCCACAGCATGTGTGATGTCAGTGAGGTAACTGCAGTTGTGATGATGTCTCACCAATGCTGACGAGGTTCATGTGTCCTGGTAGAGACGCAGGATCCCCAGAGCTGTTCTGAACAGGAACTCCTCACCGTCCCGGAAGAACACGTCCCAGACTCTGCTCTCCACATCAAGAGGGAGGGGCTTGGTGTACAGAGACAGGATCCTGGAGGAAGGGGTGAGCAGGAGTGAACTTCCTGTGACGTTCAGCAGCCTCCACGCCTCTGTACGTCACCTGAACAATCGTGTTCTTCATCGAGTCTCTTGCATTAGATACATGAAGCCCAGACCCATTAAACAAGCTAGGCTAAAAGTTTCCCTCTGCTCCCAGGCTTTGTGCTAAGCTAGGCTAAAAGTTTTCCTCTGCTCCCAGTCTTTGTGCTAAGCTATGCTAAGGGTTTGTGGACTCACCAGTCCATGAGGTAGACTTCAGGAGTCACACCTGAAGACTGGAAGTGAGAGAAGAGACGAGGAAGAGTCTCCTCGAAAAACACCTGGAACGCCCCAAAATACCAGAGCATCTACAGACAGACAGGCATAGAGACAGACAGACAGACATGGAGAGAGGCAGACAGACAGGCAGACAGACATGGAGAGAGACAGACAGACAGACAGAGAGACAGACTGAAGGTCAGCATTGCATTGTGTGTGTGAAGTTTGTGTGTGTCTGTGTGTGTGCACCAGGTGGTGGTCCACTCTGTGAAAGGTCAGCTGATCAGGTTTGAGAAACTGACAAAGGCTTCGAATTTGTTCATGTTCAGAACCAACATGGCTGCCGTGCAGGACATCCCCTGCACCTGGGTGAGCGAGAGAGAGAGAGAGTTCTCAGTTTGTGTGTCTCTTCTGTGTTTGTGTCTGTGTGTGTCTGTGAGACTCACATATCCCACATCAGGTCTGTAACAGGTGTAGGCTCCCAGGATGCTTTGCAGCAGGTCGTGGTAATTCAATTCAATTCAATTCAATTCAATTCAATTCAATTCAATTCAGTCATTACTATAAATTACACCCAACAGTTCCGCCATGAGCAAGCACTTGGCAACAGTGGCAAGGAAAAACTTCCTTTAACAGGCAGAAACCTTGGACAGATCCTGGATCAGGGTGGACAGCCATCTGCCTTGACCGGTTGGGGGGAGAGAGAGAGAGAGAGAGAGAGAGAGAGAGAGAAGTACAATATAGAATAATAAAAGCAAATGGCAGTAGAGGACACGGGGCAGGTTGGTGGAGCCACAGATCAGATGTTCAGCTCTGGAGCCACAGGTATCTGTAGAGAGGTACAGAGAGAGAGACCAGAGAGAAACAAGCACAGCACTAGGGGAGAGAGGACACAGAGTTAATGGTTAATCTGTGATGGTTAAAATGAGTTTGAGGAGAGAGAGGGGAGAGGAGGAGTATGGAGACGATCATGGGACGCCCCCAGCAGCCTTGGCCTATAGCAACATAACTAAGGGATGGCATGGAGGGGTAGTTTAGACTATGGGTGTAGTTCACATGATAACTAGAACTAGCTGTAAGCTTTGTCGAACAAGAAGGTTTTAAGCTTTACTTTAAAAGTAGAGAGGGTGTCTGCCTCTCAGACCCAGACTGGCAGCTGGTTCCAAAGGAGAGGAGCCTGATAGCTAGAGGCTCGGCCTCCCATTCTACTTTTGGAGATTCTGGGAACCACAAGCAAACCTGCACTCTGGGAGTGAAGTGATCTGTTGGGGTAATGGGGAATTAGCATCTCATTGAAGTACAATGGAGCTTGGCCATTAAGGAGAAGAATTTTAAAATCTATTCTGGACTTTACAGGGAGCCAATGAAGAAAAGCTAAAACTGGAGAAACATGATCTGTCTTGCTAATTCCCATCAGAACCCTTGCAGCAGCATTTTGGATGAGCTGGAGGCTTCGCAGTGAGCTAGTCGGACAACCCGACAACAAGGAATTACAATAGTCCAGCCTTGAGGTAAGAAATGCGTGGACTAGCTTTTCGGCGTCACTTTTGGACAGGATACTCCTAATCTTAGCTATGTTACACAAGTGAAAGAACTAGTGACCTGCCTAATATGGGACTGATAGGACATGTCCTGGTCAAATATGACTCCCAGGTTCCTCACGGTAGAACTGCAGGCCAGGGTAACACCATCCAAAGTGACTGTGAGGTCAGATAACCTGTCTCTGAGGTGTTTAGGCCCAAACAAAATCACCTCAGTTTTGTCTGTATTCAGAAGCAAAACATTACAAGTCATCCAGGCCTTAATGTCTGTCAGACATGTCTGACGTCTGACTAATTGATCTGTTTCTTCCGGCTTCATAGATAAATATAGCTGTGTATCATCCGCGTAGCAGTGGAAATTTATGTTGTGCTTTCTAATAATATTGCCTAGGGGAAGCATGTATAGGGAGAACAACAATGGTCCAAGCACAGAACCCTGTGGAACTCCATGATTAACCTTTGTGTGCATGGACGAGTCGTTATTAACATGGACAAACTGGAATCTGTCCGATAGATAAGATTTAAACCTGCTTAGTGCTGTTCCTTTAATGCCAATGACATGTTCTAGTCTCTGTAGTAGGATATTGTGATCGATGGTGTCAAATGCAGCACTGAGGTCCAGCAGGACAAGTAAAGAGACGAGGCCATTGTCTGAAGCTAACAGGAGGTCGTTGCTAACCTTTACCAATGCTGTTTCTGTGCTGTGGTTTATTCTAAATCCTGACTGAAATGCTTCAAATAAACTGCTCCTCTGCAGGTGATCACAGAACTGATCAGCCACGGCCTTTTCAAGGATTTTAGAAATAAAGGGGAGGTTGGATATTGGTCTATAGTGCGTTAAAACATCAGGGTCAAGAGAAGGCTTTTTGAGTAAAGGTTTGATGACAGCAACCTTAAAGCCTGTGGAACATAACCTGTTAGTAATGACAGATTGATCTGGTCTAATATAAAAGTGCCAATCAGGGGCAAAACATCTTTGAGAAGACGAGTTGGGATGGGGTCCAAAAGACAAGTTGAGGGTTTGGATCTAATAATTGTTGAGGACAGTTCAGTGAGATCTATAGGAGAGAAGTGGTCTAGAGATAAATTAGGGCCTGCAGACATTTCAGGGGCTGCTGCACGTGACACACATGGATCTCTAACAGTTGAAGAGAGTGCGTAATGAATTCTTTCTCTAATATCTATGATTTTACTAGTAAAGAAATTCATAAAGTCATTGCTGCTGAGAGCTGAGGGAATAGTTGGCTCAACAGAGCTGTAACTCTTTGTCAGCCTGGCTACAGTGCTGAATAGAAATCAGGTGTTGTTCCTATTTTCCTCTATTAATTTGGAATAATAGGCAGTTCTTGCCTTACGCAGGGCTGATTTGTATGTTATAATACTATCTTTCCAGGAAAGGTGAAATTCTTCTATATTAGTGGATCGCCACTTCCTCTCTAATTTTCGTGCGGACTGTCCTTGGACGCTGGGGGGTAAGGACCCCCCTACAAAATAAAAGCCTGTGTTCACTTCCTGTCTGTGTGTAAAAAAGACAGACAGTCTGATCCTGTCTCACCTGCTGGAAGATACAGAGCGACGGATACGTCCTGCAGATGTCCTGCGAGATCAGCTCCAGGCTGGATGATGCGCCGTCTGTGGGCCAACGTGATTACACCTATCTCACCTGATAACCCGCGTCTCACCCCTCACACTGATACAAAGTTAAAGCTCGTCTCTGTCTCATCATCTGTGTCATCGCGGTTCCCCCACTTCTCCTTCGCTCTGGACAGGAAGTTCTCATACAGCTCTAAGGACTGGGGGGTAGGGGGGGGCACATGTCTCATTAGTCTGGCCAGAGTCTCAGGTGAGTCACGCTGCTGTCGTCGCTACCTGCTGTGACGTTAAGCTCGCTACCTGCGAGACTCCAGACTCGTCCTCGGACGCTGGGGGGTATACCCCCCCACCACAGCTCACAGGTACAACGCCCCATTCCTGAAACGCCACAGAAACTGTATGACATCATTACAGACACTCTGACATCATCACACAAACAAAGACACACGTTCGTACATAGCATCCCACTGCGGCAGGATGTGCTGGGTCCAGACCAGCGCTGCGTTGGAGATCACCTCCTCCTGTCTCACTCTCTCTTTTGCCAGCTGCTGCCTCCTCTGCGCTTCCTTCAGCTCTGACAGACAAACATGCCCTCACAGTGGTCGATCCTCCAGGACTGCGTTCGACGGTGGCTCAAACTCCACCTTTTTCCTGCTCTGCTGCCCTGTGGCATGATGGGTAGGAGAGCTGCAGGCTGTAACCTTCCGCGCCTCAAACTCCTGCAATGACATCACAAGACCTGCCTCAGTCGCCATGACAACAACTAACAACAAGAGACAGAGTGCCTCTTCTTGTTTGTGCAAACATGTCATCAGCCAATCATGTAGTAGCTCATGTCGTCATGGTGATGAACTGTGATGTCACTGACTGTGAGTGTGACGTGTTTGATGTTTTCGGTCATTCTGGAGAATCATGTCGACCAGAAAAGAGCCAGCATCATTGTCATGTGATGTTGTCATGTGATGCCTGTGATGTTGTCATGTGACTGAGTCCGAGACGTGAACAGTCAGTACCTGCTGGATGATCTGAGCCTGTCGGGATGAACTCTGCTTAGGAGGAACTTTACCAAAGAGCTTCCAGCCAGGAACGCTGTGACTGACAGACCACTGCTTCCTGCTGCACACACACATACACACACATAAACACACACGCACACACACTCACAAACACACCGCACACATACACACACACACACACACACACACACACACACAAACACAGTATATTCAGACCATTAACACTGATGTGGTATTGATGCAGTACAGCTGTAGTACTGATGATCAGCCTGGAGTCTGGTTCACCTGCTGAAGTACTGGATGATACCGGGCCTCCTGGACTACAGCTCTGACTCTGGACCGCCGTCGTCCTGCAGCAGCTGGGCAGGAGCACTCTGCCTGCGACTGGACTCAAATGTGTTCCTGGACAGAGCCGCGGCGGTGGGAAGGTCCAGCGTGCTCAGCGCCGGCGGCTCCATGATGAAGGCGTCATCATCAGAGATGACCTCAGAGGTCAAACTGCCCTCGTGTGTGTCTGAGTCAGAACCTGAGGCCTGACAGGTGACCTCATCCAGGTGGTGGTTGTTGCCTCTGGTAGCCCTGCCCCCACAGTGAGCACCCCCTTCCAGTCTGTGACAGCAGTTAACCTTTGACCCCTCAGTGCAGTTCACCACACTGTCTGAGCTCATGTCCATATTTGGAATGTCTCTGTGAGTGACATCTCTTAGTCTAGGCCCCGCCCCCTGACCATCCCCTCTCATCCTGCCATCTGACCCTGGGCAGAGTGTACAGGTGGAAGGATCCGCACGCTGCGCCTGAACATGTGACCCGCTGAGCACCTGGACAGACGGTCTGACCCTGGGTGATGTCATCAACAGAGGACAGGTGATGATGCCATGCCAAGGACTTGTTGTTTCTGGTCACGGGTGGAGATGAGTCATCACTTTTGCCCATTTCCTACAACTGTGTGAATCTTTCAAAATAAAACCAAATTAACATTTTATTTATTTAGACATTTTTATTTAGACTTTTAATTTGAAGGTCTCCTATTACTGACTGATATTCAGGTGATTCTCGGGGTTTTATTCTGAAAGTACACGCATCCCACATGTTTCAACGTTTCAGCTTTTATTTTGAAGGGACCAGTGTTGTTGTGGGTAGTGGTGTTAAACGCGGTTAATTTAATGGACTCGGGTTTCTCTGAGTCACTCACTAAAGTGATCAGGTTCACTTAGTTCACTTAACCAGTTGTTTATTGCAATATTTAACTTACTGACTGGAGTGACATCACTGAAGTCAGTGAACCAATACAACTGAATCATTTGAGTCCGCAGTGTTTCTGGCAGTATCCAGCCAGAGGACTCATAGGATCCGGGTTTATGGAAACTTCGGACTCGTGATTCCTGATTCAGTCGGTGGTGACAGGTGAGCTCTCGGTGGACAGACATCATGTGACGTACAGAAGGCTACGTCGGTGCGACGTCAGGGGGATTAGTAAAGGTCTAGGATGGTTTTTGTTTTTACGAAGTAATTTTATGATTAATTACTGTTTCAATTATTTTTAGCTAATTTAATGAGCATCATTTTACTTTAATGATTGTTTTAATTAAAAATAAAAAGATTCATGGAGTTTTTGTAAAAATGTGTCACTTCTGTAAAACGTGTTTATTAAATGTGGAACAACCTGTTGTTGTGTCGTTCCTTTAAGGCGTGGCCACAGCAGCTGGATGAAGGCGGGCAGATGTTTTAACATTTTATTATTCTGAAAACAAATGAAAAATATCATCTATTAAATTATAAAAAGCATCAGTGCGTCTGTACACATTTACAGGCCGTTCAAGCAACAAAATCAACTTAAAGTCATGGTTTCAACCAATCAGAGTACAGCATTTCAGTGGCCGGGGCTTCTTGCAGCTCTGCCATCAACTGTTCCTGAGTTAAAGGTCATCATCCTATCAGAGAGCTTCAGTCTCTGTTGCCGGGCGACTGTTGTTTGACATGATGCGTTTCTGACATCAGAGCTCCAGATGGTGTCGTCTCCCTGGCGACAGACACGTTAACCGGTTCATATTCTCAGTGTGCGAGTGTCACCTTCATGCGTAGCCGCACTTGTGCAGCTTTAGGTTGCGCTGGTCTGAGTATCTCTTCCCACACTTGTCACAGATGTACTGCTTGCCCCCGGCGTGGACGTGCCTCTTGTGCGTCCTCAGGTGGCTGCCCTGGCTGAAGGTCTTGCCGCAGATGTCGCAGGTGTATGGCTTCTCTCCGGTGTGCACGCGCAGGTGCAGCTTCAGGCTGTTGGCATTGTTGAACTTCTTGTCGCAGTGACTGCAGGCAAATGGCCGCTCGGTGGAGTGGGTGCGTCCGTGTGAGATCAGGCTGCTCTGCTGGCTGAACGTCTTGCCGCACTCCTGGCAGCTGAACGGACGCTCGCCAGTGTGGATCCTGCGGTGGATCTTCAGGTTCACCGACTGGCGGAAGCTCTTCCCGCAGAGCTCACAGCTGAATGGCCGTACACCGCTGTGGATCCTCAGGTGGTTCTTGAGGTTGACGGCATGGCGGAAGGTTTTGGGGCACTGCTCGCATTTGAAGGGTTTCTGGCCCGTGTGGATGAGCTCGTGCGTTTTGAGCGTGATGGCCCGGGTGAAGCCTTTCCCACAGACACTGCAGACGAAGATCTTCTTGCCGGTGTGCGTGTGCGCATGGCGGTGCAGGTTCTGCAGCAGGTTGAAACGGCGGCCGCACACGTCGCAGCTGTACGGCTTCTCTCCGGTGTGGATGATGGAGTGTGTCTTGAGCTGTGCCTGCTTGGAGAAACACTTGCCGCACTGCGGGCACGCGTACGGCCGCTCGCCGCTGTGCGTCCTCATGTGGCTCTGCAGACTCTGCCTCTGGCGGAAAGCTCGGCCGCAGACGCTGCAGGAGAACGGCTTCTCGCCCGTGTGGATGCGGTAATGAGACTTCAGGTTGCTCTGAGATGTGAAGGACTTCCCGCACGCCGTGCACATGAAGTATTTCCAGGTGACGCTCTGTAGGACAAACTCCGGCGCACTGGGAACTTCCTGCTCCTGTGGGAGGTCAGAGGTCACCAGCGGAGCGGCCTCGACTCGAGCTCCTGCAACAGAGAACAGGAAACAGGGTTATTATGGGATGGATGTCACATCGAATACCAAACGTGATTCACCTGAAACACCACACTTCCTGTCAGACTTTCAAAATAAAAGCCTCAGGCTACCACAGGCTTCTAATCTGAAAGAGATCTGATGTATTCTGAGGTATTGATCTGATCAGACAGGTACTGATGAGCACTAAGCTGGTTTAAATCTTGTTTATCCGACAGATTTCACTTTGTTCATGTAAATAATGACTCGTCCATGCACACAAAGGTTAATCATGGAGTTCCACAGGGTTCTGTGCTTGGACCGTTGCTGTTCACCTTATACATGCTTCCCCTAGGCAACATTATTAGGAAGCACAGCATAAACTGCACTGCTACACTGACGATACACAGCTATATTTATCTATGAAGCCAGAAGAAACAGATCAGTGAGTCAGACTTCAGACATGTCTTACAGACCCAAAGGCCTGATGACCTGTAATGATTTACTCCTAAACACAGACAAACCTGAGGTGATTGTGTTTGGTCCTAAACACCTCAGAGACAGGTTATCTGACCATAGAGTCACTCTGGATGGCTTTACCCTGGCCTTCAGCTCAACCCTGAGGAACCTTGGAGTTACCAGGACATGTCATTTCAGTCTCACATTAGTCAGGTCACTAGGACAGCCTTCTTTCACTTGCGCAACATAGCTAAGATTAGGAGTATCCTGTCCCAAAGTGACGCTGAAAAACTAGTCCATGCATTTGTTCCTTCAAGGCTGGACTATTGTAATTCCTTGTTGTCAGGTTGTCCAACTAGCTCGTTGAGAAGCCTGCAGCTGATCCAAAACGCTGCAGCGAGGGTTCTGATGGGAATTAGCAAGAGAGATCATATTTCTCCAGTTTTAGCTTCTCTTCATTGGCTTCCTGTAAAGTCCAGAATAGATTTTAAAGTCCTTCTCCTTACCTACAAGGCTCTTAATGGCCAAGCTCCATTGTACATCAATGAAATGCTAATTCCTTATTACCCCAACAGATCACTTTGCTCCCAGAGAGCAGGTTTGCTTGTGGTTCCCAGAGTTTCCAAAAGTAGAATGGGAGGCCGAGCCTTTAGCTATCAGGCTCCTCTCCTGTGGAACAAGTGTCAGCCTGTTACAGGAAGTCTCTCCTGCCTCTGTCTCCAGGTGTTTGCTGGTGGTGGAGCTGCTGGGTGTGATTAACAGTAATGAGTGCGGTCTCTGCTCTGACTGTAAAGAGCCCTGAGATGTCTTGTGTTGTGAATTGGCACTTTATAAATAAAGTTGAATTGAATTGATCTGATATCAGTTCTCACTCTCAGCGATGGCTCCGAGGTCAATGTTGCCGTGCTCGTCTTTCACGGTGACTGCCAGTACAAACGGATTCTCGACAGTTTCCTGATCCTCTAGTTTGGTCTGTGGTGACACAAAGTACACAGTCACAGTGAGGTCAGTGAACGCATCACTAATGAACAGGTGAGGAGGGTCTTACCTGAGTGGGTGTGTATGTATTGGAGCTCTCAAGTCGGGCACCATACGAGTGTTCGTGTTCTGTCATGGGCAAATCACACGCCTAGTTACTATGACATTATCGTGTGGTGGCTCTCCTGATTGGTGTGTTTGACTGGAGGGGCAGGGCTGCATACGTACCTACACGCGCCTTGTTGAGGATGTTAAGGACGCTGGTCTGCGGTCTCCTGCTGCCCCTCCCAGACTCGAGATCCACCAGCAGTCTGGCTTCATCCACGATGTTCATGATCTTCCCCAGAGCCTCGTTCCCCAGAGTCTCCATGATGGAGGCAAACAGCACCTGAGACAGGTCAAAGGTCAGACAGCACCTGAGAGGTAAGAGGTCAGACAGTACCTGAAACAGGTGAGAGGTCAGACAGCACCTGAAACAGGTGAGAGGTCAGACAGCACCTGAGAGGTCAGACAGCACGTGAGACAAGTGAGAGGTGAGAGGTCAGACAGCACCTGAGACAGATGAGAGGTCAGACAGCACCTGAGACAGGTGAGAGGTCAGACTGAGGAGGTTTTTTGTTCGTTCTCCAGGTTCTCTGAGGCTGAACAATCAGACTCTCAAAAGTTGTTTCCGTCTGATTGTCTTTGAAAGCACCATGACAGAGGAAGTGTCACGTGATGACACAGAAACAGAAAAACATAAACACCAGGATGACGCAGGTCTGGACCACTGACATCATAAACATCACTGCTGGTGAGTTTGTAAAGGTTGAGGTGATTCGTTATATTGTTGAGTTCATCAAGACAGAACTGAATGACGGGAAATATAACAGCTCTGTGTGGAGTTTATCGCATGTGTAAGTCTGAACTAACTTAACTGAGTCTAAACAGAAACTGGTCCACACACATCAAACATTATGAATTTACAAGATCAGAGTATACATTAACCTGACACGGTGTATCTGACACCCCCCCCTCCCGGTGTATCTGACCCCCGGGGCCCAGCGGACAGCCGCTCCTCACCATCCTCTCCCGATTGTCGCCCTGCAGCCTGGCCGGCAGGGCTGGCTCTCCTCCGGTCTGGACCTCCAGGCTGAGCAGGAAGGCGGAGCTGTCCTCCACCAGCTTCTTCAGCTCCGCCACCGCAGCGTGGACCAGAGACTCCATGACGGTGGCGAGCTGCGTATGAAGCGGAGCAGAGGAGCTCATCCTGCCGCTGACGGCTAACGGCTAATGCTAACTGGCTAACATCAGCTGAGCTGCTCCGCTTTGGTTTTATAGCATAAAATGAATAAAGTGACCTTTTATAAGGAAACAACCCTAACATCAACTAACTGCTGACCAGTGTATACAGACGCTGCAGGAAGGGCTTGTCCTTCCGCTTCCAGGTCGAACAGGCACTGTTTCCGGTCTCGGAGCCGTTGAATAAACTGAATTTGTTTAAACACAGTCTTTGTTTCTCACATCACCTTCAAACCGTTATTAATCTCCGACTTCCCAATAAAATAACCCAGGGAGATTATTTATTTATTTATTTAACCTTGTTTTTCATCTTCTCTTTAGTTTAGGATGTATGTTCTTCCATAGAAACTATTAAACATCTGTTCTGTCACTGTAAACACATGTTTAGACAAAGATCAGTAACAGTAACATCATATCTGATGAGAAAAATTATTTAAATATAAAAATCAACGATGCTGCGTTCAAGACCACAGGTGATAATCAGACATTTATTTTGTCACTTTCTCAGGTGGACACATATTTAAACTTGTATAGATGATATATAATATAACAGAAACACCAGTTCCTGATGACACAACAGTGTTTCTGAGTGGCTTCTATGGCTAATGCTGCTGTGTGTGTGTGTGTGTGTGTGTGTGTGTGCGCGCGTGAGATTAGTCTGGTCCAAACCAGTCATTACTCAACACACGTGTCCTCTTGTTCACCAAGCAGCATAAACAGTGAAATCAATCAATCAATCAACAGATGTAGTTCAGCATCACGTCATCAATAAAACATGATGTTTCTCAACTGAGCTTCAGTTCGTCTTCTTCTTTAGTCAGTGCAACAGACCAGATGCTATTGGCTGATCAGTCAGAGAGTGTGTGAATGACCTGAATGAGCTGTTAGCTGCTCCCATTAGCTGCTAATGTTAGCAGCTCCCATTAACCGCTAATGTTAGCAGCTCCCGTTAACTGCTAATGTTAGCAGCTCCTGTTAGCTGCTCCCGTTAGCGTGTAGATGTTATTCTTCCTTATTGATTCCAGGACGTTACGTGACCACTGTCTGAGTGACATCTGTCCATTGGATTGTCAGCTCCTTGGTGTGTTCAGACCTTACTTGCCCTCCTCGTGGTGGCACTGGCGCCCCACCCACTCTCTGATTAGGCGGTTGCCGATGGCGTGTTTTGGAGGAAACCAAATGACGGGGCGATCGCCTCTCCTGGGTGGAGTCTTCACCTGGAGGGCACAGGTGATCTCCTCCAGACTGAACCAGCGAGCGTCCTCCAGTTCTGTGAGGTCCACGTTTAACTGGACACAAACAGCACAGCAGGTGTCAAGTCACATGACTGAGCACAGCAGTAACAATAACAATAATTAAATAAATAAAAAGTCATTAACGCTTCATTATGACGACAATCACCGGTAATTAACCTTCATCTAAATCATAATGTGTGTTTAAATAGCTCACCTGAGTTTGAGCGGGGTTAACAAAAGCGTGGAAGCCCAACATGAAGGAACTGTGGGGAAACGGCCAGTGCTGTGAGGAGCTGTAGGAGACACCCTGGACCTCCAGACCCACCTCCTCTGCCACCTCCCTCCTCAGAGTCTCCTCTGGTGTCTCACCTGGACGACCACAGACGGACGGGGACACAGGGAAACAGAGTAACCAGGCTGGTTGAACAGGAACAGAGGCATGATATCAGGTAAGCAGACAGGTGACTCCGTCGACAAGTGAGACTGACCCATGTCACAGAAACCAGCCAGAGCGCTGTACATCCCTTGGGGGAAGGACGACTGTCGGCCCAACAAACACCGTTTCCCATCAGACACCAGTACGATGACTACTGGAGACATCTACAGGAAGACCAGCAGAAACAGCAGAACCATTCAGAAACCAAACAGCTCAGAACCAGAACCACACACAGTTCTATAACAAGGCAGCAAACTGGTTTGGATCCAGGTCTCAGATCTGGTTTGGATGCAGGTCTTACTTTGGGGTAGTAGATGATGCCGTTGCTGCTGCAGACTCTCTGACTTCCTGCCTGGTTGCGGCGCGTTGGTTCACCTGAGGCGCTGCAGAAGCCGCTGGTTTGATGCCAATGAAGAAGAGCCTGAGCCTGCAGGACACAGACACAGTAACAGACAGTACAGATGCAGTAACACATACAGTAACAGACAGTACAGACGCAGTAACACATACAGTAACAGACAGTAAAGACGCAGTAACAGATGCAGTACTGATGCAGTAACAGACAGTAAAGACTCAGTACTGACGCAGTAACAGACGCAGTACTGAAGCAGTAACAGACAGTACAGATGCAGTAACAGACAGTACAGATGCAGTAACAGACTCAGTTGACAACAGACCTTGGCCACCAGCGGAGCCTCTGGTCCTGTCAGGAGAAAGAAGGACTTCCTCAGATCGATGAAGTTTCCTTCACACTCTTCTTCTACTGCTGCCTGATCCAGGTCTCCTGCAGCACCAAACACAGAACAACAGAACCTAGAGAACCTGCAGGACAATAGAGCCCTGTATCACACTCTGGATTTGATGTGTTCTCACCAACATCCAGGCAGAACTGAGCCTGGTTCTGTTCAGAACAGCCAATCAGAACCGAGTTCATCAGCCGAGATCCGTCTGAGCCCAGTCTCTCCAGGATCGAGTGAACATCTAGAACACAGAATGCACAAAATGCAGATGTGTGTCATGACAGAGAGACAGGTTCTCCAAGGTTTTCCTTCTGATGTTCTCAATGGAACAATGTTTTTGGTGTTCTCCATCTGCAGTTACATTGGTGAGCCTGTAATTCTCTACCTGATGTTCTCTCATGGTTCTGTGGTTCTCTACCTGAGTACATCAGTGCTGCTGGTCTGAAGGTTCCATGTTCTGTTCGTTGCAGAAGAGGAGCCAGGCAGTGAAACAGGAAGATGTGAGCGCTCTGCAGCGCTGCAGCACATGCTGCATCGTCCTGCTTCAGCCTGTTCACATACCTGAGAGAAGAGGCCAATCAATCAATAATCAATCAATCAATAATCAATCAGTTATTTGAATTACTGAACCTCATCCTGGAGACGAAGGCTGAGCAGCAGCGGGTCAGAGAACATCTGCTGGCAGAGAGGAGGATCCTCAGAGGCCTGAACATGGCCCACACTCTGGACCAGTCTACACTGGACTGGTCTGTTTTGATCTAGACCAGTCTGGACTGGTCTGGTTTGACTCTGCTTTCTAAAAATAAGCTGAATTTGTGAGAAAGACAAGAGACGCAGAGGGAAACTGTTAGCTTAGCTTAGTCTTATTGTTCTGATCCGTGTGAACCTGAACACTTCCGGTGGATGGTGACTCAAACAAACGGCTCTGAGACGAACAGAGATATTCACGCGGCAGCAGAGACCGAGAGGGAAACAACAGGCTGACGGTGTGATCCGGCCGCGCACGTGTCAACAGCCTGAATCACCTGACTCTCAGTGCTCTGACGTCACTTCTGAATATGGGTGCAGACAGTGACAAACTGTCAAGTTTGGTCTGAAGCGACCCGACAGCACGGGGGAGGAGACGAGGAGACAATGAGTCGAGGTGGAGCAGAAGGAGAGGAGGAGAAGAGATAATGACCGACCGTCAGTCAGATACCCGCTGAGCCTATTACTGCAGCACAGACGCTCTTCTTCTTCTTCTTCTTCTTCCGTTATTGAGCAGCAGTGTTTCTGCCCCATGCAGGAAGAAGGATGAATTACAAACGAGTTCACGGCTTGTTTCACGTTCTTCCAAAAGTAATCGATAATAATGACGTAATTCATATCATAAATGATCAGTGAAATGTTTGTAATAGCAAAGGGATAAAATGTAAGCAGCCTTTCTTAAAATTAGAGAATTATATCAATAAACTGTTAAATAAAAACGATTAAAATGATTATTGTTTCTAAAATGTCAAATCAAAAAGAACAAACACACATTAAACTTAATAAAGGTCCTTGTTGGATATTTAAACGCTAAGAAATAAATCGTTTTCCCTAATCCCTAGTCGGGAAATACCTATATTACAAGGACTACAAAAGACTACAGCGGTTTCGGATGAAGGACTACATTTCCCAGCGGGCCGTGCAACTGCACGCATGTGGCGGAGATCTGTGAGCAGGCGCTTACAGCAGCATCATGTCTGTGTTCATGGATTTAAACCTGAGCTTCACGGCGGATAAGAGCCGCCTGCGGAGTGTGATAGAGACAGCCGCTCACCGTGAGTATCGTCCGGCCGGTCTCACCGGAAACACACCCATTCACTGCGGAGGTCTGGTTGAACGGGATGCTAACAGCTAGCAGCAGCTAGCATCAGAGCTGACCTGTTTACATGTAGGCGTGTTTTTAAAGTTTCCCTGATATCAGTTAACGCACAAGCCTCTCTGGGATCACGTGTCAACGCTTATTAATCTTTGTTTAATTAGCGCACAACTTTTTAATGATTCGCAGTACCTGATGCGGGTTAGCTTGTTCAGATGTTTGTCGTTAGAGACGCCAGTAATACATGGTCATGACACCAGACTCCGCTCAAAAAGCTCCGTTTACTTTTAATGGTGTTATTAATGACAGCAGGGTTAAATGAAACATCATTGAACCGATTAGTCAAACTAATTAGTGTCTCCTGTATTGATCGCTACATGAAAATGATCAATAAGTCGTGTGATGACGTGTCTCGTCTCCTTCCTGCAGTCGGTTACTCCACCGTCGCCATCAACTATGCGTTTGAACTCAAAGGCAAAAAGAAACAGGTGAGTGTCCTCACCTCCTGTGCTGCGTTCATGAACACGTTCACAGCAGGATAACTTGACAAAGATCAATGACATTTGATTTTATTCACTAAGAGTCAGAGAGTCCGAGGAGCTGGAAATACCAATTTGACATTTTATGGATCGACTGTCAGAAAAATAATGTGCAACGACGTTTTTAAAGAAAAACGAGGAGATTGTGTTGGTGCGGAATCTTTTTTGTCACTTTTATTTTGAAACTTTCTGTTGACTTCCTGTTTCAGGATGTTCCCTCCCCGACACCGATCAATGATCTGATCGATCAGTTGCCGATTGTACAGGTAGGATGAGGATGACACTGATGATGCTGATGTTTGTCTCCTGCTGACATGTCTGTCTGTGTCTCTGTCAGGGTCGGTCTCGTCCAATCAGAGTGCTGAACAGGCTGACCGTGGTGATGTCAGAGTCCTGTCACTTTGTGAGTGTTGATCAGTTTGACTGAGAGGAACCTGCAGCCAGTTGATCAATAAATTAATGAAAAACACGTGACCTTCAAAATAATAGCACCGGTTGATTAATGTTGTGTGTGTGTGTGTGTGTGTGTCCGTGTCCGTCCAGAGGACGACTCTGCCTGAGTTTCAGAGATTTGACTTGCTCGCCGTGCAGCCAACCACAGAGAAACTCTTCCATGTGAGATTCACTGACACATTGTTCACAGCAAAGTAACTAAGTACATTTACTCGAGTACATGTCTGAGGTCGTTACTTTGGTTAATCAATGCTCCATTTTCATAATAATAATATCAGATCTTTCACCTGAATGCTCATATTAATGCAGTGTGTGTGTGTGCGTGTGCAGACGGCCTGTATGACATATGATGTTGACATCATCTGTGTCTCAGTGACAGAGAAGCTTCCCTTCTTCTTCAAGAGGTCGCCGGTCAGCGTGGTGAGCTTGTTGTTGTTACAAGCACAAATTCTATAATAAATAAAAACGTATTGTTATTCAGCTGTGTATGTGAGTGTATCTATCTGTATGTCTGTGTGTGTGTGTGTGTGTTCAGGCCATAGACAGGGGCCTGGTGTTTGAGGTCTCGTACTCTGCAGCCATCAGAGACTCCACCCTGAGGCGCTACACCATCGCAAACGCTGTCTCTCTGATGGAGACGTGTAAAGGGAAAGTATGTCTTTTGTCCCTACAGACTTCTGTTGCTGTGACAGGAAGTGATGTGACTCCTGCTTCCTATTTCTTTCAGAATGTCATCCTGTCCAGTGCAGCCGAGAAGGTCAGTGATCAGTGTCTCCATTGATTGGTTATCAGCAGTGATGTGCTGCAGTGTGCAGTCACTGATCATCAATAATGTGTGTGTATCCGCAGCCTCTGGAGCTCAGAGGTCCATATGACATCAGCAACCTGTATCCTTCTGCTGCAAAAACACCACACTGATACAGGAATCTGCACAATAAGTACTGCAGTACTCTGTGTGTGTGTGTGTGTGTGTGTGTTGTTCTCCTGACCTGGTTCCTCAGAGGTTTGTTGTTCAGTTTGTCAGAAGGAGACGCAAAAGAAGCTGTTTCCTCCACCTGTCGATCAGTTGTTCTCCACGCAGGTAAAATACTGTAAACACTATGACGGCACATTCCTCTGATCTGTCAACTATATATTATTGATTATGGATTGGACCCTCCCACACTGTGTATGTTCAGAGACCCGTCGCACGGCCTCCGGGATCGTTTTCACCACGAAGAGGTGCAGCAACTCGCCTGGCCTGCAGGAGGCTCCACCAGACTGTAGGTCACAGCGTCAAACAGGAAATGCATCACTGTGATTGGCTGTCATATGTGTGCTCAGATCAGTCAATACTGATCAATAATAAAAACAGATTCTAGGTGTCTGAATTCAAACAACCTGCTTTTCTGTTTGCACCTGAGCAGGTGAAGCTCCTGCAGCCAAGAGAACCAAACCTCAGCTGACACAGTGACTGACGGCTGAAGAGGGCGTGGGCTTCAGGGCAGAGAGGGGAAGAGTCTAAAGAACTCGTTATGTCATTGGTTGTTTGATTTGTTTTTGCAGCTTAGAATGAATAAAGTTTTTCAAATCACACAAAAGTGAAGTGTTCATGGCAACAGACCTCAGACCAGTTTTCACATTTTATTTGGGCATTAGAACAAATACTGCACTGATTGGTCAGCCCCAAAACAGGAAGTGATATCATCAAAAATAGAGCTTTGCAGGAAGCTGTTTTACATTCAGATTAATAAAAAAATATATATAAATAGAAATCTACAAACAGAAGAACTCAGATTTTATTTTCCCTTTAATGCAAAAACCCTTTAAGGGGAGTTAAGGGAAACATTCAGATTCTACAGACCACCTTAAAAAAAAACACCTTAAATTTTAGCTGCAACACACAGATTCATGAGAAGATTTCTGCTCTAATCAATACTGAGATCAATATGTCAGCTGTCCAGTAATCAGATCAGGGTCACTTTTGATCGTATCCCTCAATTAATTCCCTTAATCTGAGACGTTTCATCTCAAACTGAGTTGATGTGTTCAATAGAACATAATTATTCATAATAATCAGCAGCACCACACTCAGAGAACGCCGTTGTCAGCACACAGGCGCCATGCTCAGAGTGCGACGGTGTGCCGCTCTGACATTACTGAGCTCTCACGTGATGTGCATTAAAAACTGTGTAATAGCCCTTTACTGTGAACCAACCTGAGGTCAAATCAGTGGCTGTGTCAGGGTGACCCATCACAGCTGAAAATCATTGATTATTAATAAGCTATCATTAACTGAAGTAAATCAACACAATTCTACCAAACTGATGAATTCATTGCACAACACATGCTGTGCACAGGTGTCCTCACCTGTCATGTGACAGAACACATGGACCAATGAGATGTGAGATATTAGGCAGGTCACTAGGACTGCCTTCTTTCACTTTTCGCAACATAGCTAAGATTAGGAGTATCCTGTCCCAAAGTGACGCCGAAAAGCTAGTCCATGCATTTGTTACCTCAAGGCTGGACTATTGTAATTCCTTGTTGTCGGGTTGTCCGACTAGCTCACTGCGAGGCCTCCAGCTCATCCAAAATGCTGCTGCGAGGGTTCTGATGGGAATTAGCAAGAGAGATCATATTTCTCCAGTTTTAGCTTCTCTTCATTGGCTCCCTGTAAAGTCCAGAATAGATTTTAAAGTCCTTCTCCTTACCTACAAGGCCCTTAACGGCCAAGCTCCATTGTACATCAATGAAATGCTAATTCCCCATTACCCCAACAGATCACTTCGCTTCCAGAGAGCAGGTTTGCTTGTGGTTCCCAGAGTTTCCAAAAGTAGAATGGGAGGCCGAGCCTTTAGCTCTCAAGCTCCTCTCCTGTGGAACCAGCTGCCAGTCTGGCTCTGAGAGGCAGACACCCTCTCTACTTTTAAAGTAGTAGCTTAAAACCTTCTTGTTTGACAAAGCTTATAGCTAGCTCTAGTTACCATGTGAACTACACCCATAGTCTAAACTACCCCTCCATGCCATCCCTTAGTTATGCTGCTATAGGCCGAGGCTGCCGGTGGACGTCCCATGATCGTCTCCATACTCCTCCTCTCCCCTCTCTCTCCGCAAACTCATTTTAACCATCACAGATTAACCATTAACTCTGTGTCCTCTCTCCCCTAGTGCTGTGCTTGTTTCTCTTGGGTCTCTCTCTCTGTACCTCTCTACAGATACCTGTGGCTGAACATTTGATCTGTGGCTCCACCGACCTGCCCCGTGTCCTCTGCTGCCATTTGCTGTCATTATTCTATATTGTACTTCTCTCTCTCTCTCTCTTTCCCCCCAACCGGTCAAGGCAGATGGCCGTCCACGTAGAGCCAGGATCTGCCCAAGGTTTCTGCCTGTTAAAAGGAAGATTTCCTTGCCACTGTTGCCAAGTGCTTGCTCATGGTGGAACTGTTGGGTGTAATTAATAGTAATGAGTGTGGTCTAGACCCGCTCTGTTTGTAAAGTGCCCTGAGATTACTTTTGTTGTGAATTGGCGCTATATAAATAAAATTGAATTGAATTGAGATAGGAGGAGGAAGACATGTTGAGGGGCGGAGGTAATACTCTGACAGGTCATTGATCCTGCAGCTAATTGTTAAAGGAGTCTTTTAAACACATGATGGTGTGTTCAAGGACCCATGGAGTTCAGCAGTCTGCTCAAACTGAGGCTGATTCAAATTTAATTAATAATTAATTCTTAATAACAACCACTTGAGTCTGTGTTCAAATAAACATAGAAACTCAGATGTCGGAGGGGCCTTAAACACACCAACAAAGATCTTCAAGTCAAACTACACCATGTTACAATCTAAACTGTCCCCATGACGACCGAGCAGACTCAGAGGAAGACTGTGAGATGTGGCTGAAAGCTCTGGAAACAACTAAACATCACATGAAGTTAAATCTGACAAAAAGCACTTGATTGGTCCTTTTAGGGGATGAGGTCATGATGGCATCATCTACCAGGAGTGAAGTGGAGGAGCTAAAATCTGACTGGACAGTGAGACGCTGCCGGTTTCTGATGCTTCCAAGGTTTTTCAGGTTGACATGGAGGCTCCTGAAGGGGTCATGAGATGGGGACGCCTCCTCGGCTCCTGCTCCTCCTCCTCCTGTGGGAGTGTTGGTTAGCTCCTCAGTGGCCCATGATGTGGTTGATGTGACCCTGAAAAAGAATAAAAACAGAGCGTTGTTGACGTTATTGATCAGATCTGCCTCATCAATGAAAACAGGGTTCAGTGAATTTGTCAGCTCTGAGCAGCTGTTCCCATCTTTGCTTGTCCTGTTTACACGGTTACATGGTTATGATCTGGTGTTGACTGACACTGTTACTCAGCAGTGTGTGTGAGCTGCAAAGGTCAAAGGTCAGGCTATAAACAGCAGCCTTGGTCATATGACTGCAGCCTCTCCCTGATCCAAAGGTGAAGCTTTATCTGTTTATCACCTGTTTCACCTGAGCGTTACTGATCAATAACTCCCTGATCTCATCCTCATCAATATGCTCAGATGGTGAAAAGTCAACAATAAATAAACAGTTTCATTCTTCTTCTTCTACTCCTGCTCCTCCTGCCTGCTGCCATGTTTACACTGAGAGTAAACAAACACACACACTTACTGGTTCTCCACCAAGACATCTGGGACAGCGGAGCGGAGGTGGTCTGGGCTGGCCCACACCAGCCTACATCAGCACACACACAGTAATGAATTACCATAACAACAGCAAACATAATCAGATTTATTTCAGCAGAGCAACACCTCCACCTGCATTACCTGCTCAACTTGCTGCTGATTGGACACAAAAGTGTGAGACGTTTCCATTGGACAGTCAGCTAACTGGAGCTCCGCCTCCAAACACACGCGCTTCTGAAAATAAATATAAACATCTTCATCATCATCACCATCATCACCACCATCAGCGCCATCAGCACCATCTGCTCTGAGTCTCTTCTCCCTAAAACTTTTACTGACTTCTGCTCAATTACTGATCAATTAGTTGACTCACAGTAAGAGCTTTGGTTAATTGATAAGTTCAGAAGCATAAAATGTGTGAACAGCTGATGACCAACAGACCATTTCCGTCATTGAACAAACAAAAACATTATTATTAGTTCTGTTTGGGTGCTGCTGACACCTTCACATCTGTCACATGAACCTTTTAACATTAACAAACACACTCAACTCTCTCACCGGTCTGAGGCTCCACGGCTCCAACTCCGTTTCCAAACTTCTCTTTCTCAGAAGGCTAGCACACTGCATGCCAGCAGCTAACAGCTAACGGAGCTAACACCTAACGGAGCCTCTTCACGGACCTGGAACAATGCAGCTCAGTTAGCCTGTTAGCATTAGCGGATAATCCAGGGAGCAGTTATTTGATGTAAGAGTGACCGGAAGTTGTCGGTTTCCCGCCAAAAGTTCATTAATACACAAGTTTCACGGCGATCCGGTGACCATTTAACTTTCCGTTTTCTGCTAACTATTGTTGCTCTTGACCGACCTTCTGTTGACCGGCAACTTCAAGTTTACAGCAGCTACATCTACACTTCCGGTACTCGGTGTTTCAGATTAAAAGCACGCGTCATCTTTGCCGGTGATAACAGACGCTGCTGTGAGACATGAAGACTAGTTTGTACAGCAGAGCATCATCCAGATGAATTGATCTAACACCACTGCTCCATAGAGCCACAAGCCAATGATGTATTTATTATAAAAACATCAATATGTAAACAATAACAATAATGTTAACATCCATAGCAACTAATCATGCACAACATAAAACTAATAAATTAAACAGTTTTTTAAAATTTAAAATAAAACAGTTAAAGCTAATATAATGAATGAAAGGACTGAAAAATATATCTAAATAACAACTAATTTAAACAAATCCCACAGAAATCCACTTCAATTTTATATGATCTTGTTTTGAAGGCCCGGTCACTAAACCGGAAGTTTTATTTTAGTACTTTTGACGTCTCACGTGGACGCTGTTTCATGCTTGCCTCCATTTCAAATTGTGTGACGTCAGCACGAATCAAACCAATGAGAGCGAGATAGTAATCTCACGAGACCTGAAGACTTTTCTTTCTTTGGTTAATAGTAATAGTAATAATAATAATGGTTAATAATAATAATAATAATAATAATAATAATAATAATAATAATAATAATAATAATAATAATAAAATGACTACAGGCACATAGAAATGAATGAGAGTCAGACCGGAAGTCGGTCTGCTGCTGCAGGAACTGACGCTGAGCAGCAGATGGCAGCACGGTCACGATGAATATTCACACTGCGGCTGATTATTAACAGATATGACGTGTTTTTAACACGGAATATTCCAACAATTATAAACGCTCAGAGGTTAATGTAAACTAAATATCTCCTCTACAGAAACAGAAGACAAAGTGCATCATCACTTATCTGAATATTACTGTTCAGATAACATTACTTTACTTTAGATTACATTACATTACTTTGGATTACTTTACTTTACACACACTCATCTATAATGCTGTTAAGGAGAGAGAGCGAGGAACTGATGTTCGCTCTCCCCGACACCTCCATCATTATCATCATACAGGACTGAGTTGTCGTCAGGGAAACAGGCACGTTACCTTTGAATCAGATGTTTGTGAATTTTAATGAAAACAAACAAACTTAAATGTGTTTGTTTAAACGTGCTGAAAATAAAGATAAACACACACACATTCACACACACACTCCCTCCATTAACTGGCTACCTCAGCTGCTTGGATGAAATATTAACTTTAACGGCCTTTACATTTTTATTGATTTTTCTGTGACTGACAGCTGACAGTGTGTGTGTGTGTGTGCATGTGCGCACGTTTGTGTGAGTCACTAATGTTTGAATCGGATCAATGATCTTTAAAGTGATCAAGAATCATTAACATTGACCAATAGGAGGCTGCCGTTTGTTCACCTGGTCCCTAATTTAAATTTGATGTCTTGTGATTAAAATCACTCTGTGTGTGTGTGTGTGTGTGAGACTTTGATTGACAGGTACGACAGCTCTATGATTGAGTACCCTCCAACTGACCAGAGCCTGACATCTAGACCCACCACAGAGCGTGTGTGTGTGCATGTGTGTTTGTGTGTGTGTCAGCAGACTCTGTCAGCTGTGACGTCTCTATTACAGTGTGAGGTCATCGGCCGGGAGCGCGGTCAGAGGTTAGACGCCTGCCCACACAGAGCTGCAGATTCAACATGAGTGAAGTACTCAGTTACTTTGCTGCAGTAAAAGTACTGATACCACAGAGTAAATATACTCTGTTATAGTCTGGGAGTACAAGTAGTGTTTGCAGTCAAAAGTAATCAGAGTATCTAGAGATCCTGGTCCAAACTATGACTCTGATTGATGAACAATAACTTGACTCGTTCTGACGAGTCTTTAACAAGCAAATCAATTAACTTCAATACACACACACAGACACATACAGACACACGCACACACACACACACACACTCACACACACACACACACTCTCCTCTGAGATGTTATTTGAACATTTTGGCCAAGCAACGTTTCTTTATTCTCTCTGCTGAAAACTGACAGAAAATCAATCAAACCTTCATCTCACCTCCTCCTCCTCCCCCTGCTCCTCCTGCTCCTCCTCCTGCGCCTCCTCCTCCTCACCTGCTCCTCCTCCTCCTCCTCCCCCTGCTCCTTCTGCTCCTCCTCCTCCTCCCCCTCCTCCTCCCCCTGCTCCTTCTGCTCCTCCTCCTCCTCCTGTGCCTCCTCCCCCTCCTCCTCACCTGCTCCTCCACCTCCTCCTCCTCTTCACCTCCTCTTTGATGATCGACACCTCGATGACGACAGGAAGCTGCTGCTCCTAATGAGCATCACATGGTTGCCATGGCGACCACAGTCTGTGCCTCTGATTGGTTCATTTCTCGAGGGAACTTTTTCTCTTTATTTGTTTCTTGTTTTCTTCTTTTTCTCCTTAAAGTCTCCGGTTGACTTTGATGCGAACTTGTTACTGTTCATTGATTCTAGACCCCTGAGACACACAGAGAGAGAGAGAGTGTGTGAGAGAGTGTGTGTGTCTGAATGTGTGTGCGTGTGTCTATGTGTGTCTGAATGTGTGTGTGTCTGAATGTGTGTGTATGTGTCTGAATGTGTGTGTGTGTCTGAGTGTGTGTATGAGAGCGTGTGACTGAGAAAACTGTGTAAATGTTAAAGTTAATTGAAGTTAATTGATTTGCTTGTTAAAGGTCTTCATTTAGAAGGCAGAAGCTTGGCCTCTGAACATTGTTCAGTCACATGTTTGCTGTGAATCTGTGAGCGGATAATTAATTTGTTGTAAACAAAATGTTTGTCTGTTTTATTTGTTCCTGGTGTTTTCAGACTGATCGAGTTTTATAGCTCCTTAGGGAATTAAAGGTGTTGAATGATCATCACTCAGGTGACTGTGTATGAATGTTGTTTCAGCACTTCACTTTTTTATCCTGTAACTTTATGTGTTTAAACATCAAAAGCTAATGTAATCAATTAAATATTTAACCTGAAATATTGTAAAAACTCATGAACACAGAGCTCAGATTTAGGCGCAGTACATCTGTCGTCCTGTTGGTGGAGCTGTGGCTCCACAGCTGGTGGAGTACTATAGTAGTACTGTGCTGTACTGCAGTAGTACTGTGCTGTACTGCAGCTGCTGAATGGGTTCTGATATGTTTGAAGATTCACCTAAACAAACCAACAAGCTCTGAGTCCCTGGAGCTCGTCTGTTCAGGCACAGCGGCCTGCCTGCAAGTCGAGAGCCAGGGAACAGTTTCTGGAACAACTGCTGTTTGTCTGCTGGTTTACCTGTCTGTCTCTCTACCCGTCTCTCTCTCTCTCTTTTTCTTTCTCTCTCCTTCTCTCTGTCAGGGTCAGGTGATGTCGTCCTCGGACGTCCCACTGAGGGACTCAGTATGTAAATCTGTTGCCACGGTGACCCTTTCAGTCAGACACTGACATACAAAGCACACCAGTGTGTGCGTATCTGATGGTGTGTGAGTGTGTGTGTGTGTGTGTGTGTGAGAGAGACTGTAACATAAGGAAACAGACAGATCCAAAGTCAAAGGCTAAAAATTAGAATAAAACTAAAAAATGTTTCAAAAATAAAATAAAAATAAAAATGTGATGTTAAAATGTTAAAAATCATACAAATAAGCTGTAAAATGCTACTGATGAGCTGCAGTAAACAATAACATAAACATTAAAGCATAAACAAACAAACACACAACAGCAAATCCAAAGTAACACAGTAATGCTGTCAGCCTGTCAGACCTTTGTGATTTGTTGTTTTCTGGCTGCGTCCGCTGCAGCCACTTCACCCTGAAAACACATCAGACAGGTCCTGGAATAATCTGCACGATCCTGGAGAATCCTGGAAGTGTTTGGAGCCGAGGGACTGAGACCAGTTTGAGTCCAGAATGTCAGAAGAAAGAACAAAGAGCTTCATGAGGCTGGAACTGATCCAGAGTCTGTTTATCACAGAGGACAAAGTGGAGCTGAGGGACACACACGCACACGGACACACACCACAAACACACGCACACAGACACACAGACACACACACACAGACACACACACACATGGACACACACACACACGCACTGACAGAAACGCACACACACACACACCACTACACACACTGCAACACATACACACACACACACACACACACACTGCAACACACACACTTCATAGTTACTACTTGTGTGTTAGTACTTGTGTGAACACTGAATGAAACGATTACAAGAACATTCAAAAAATGTCTTAACTTTGTAAAAACGTATGTTGCTGTCTGTGCGTGTGTGTGTAACCTACTTACACCGAATCTTGTGCTGCTGCAGTTAATCTACATGTTCAGCTGAGGGATGATGGAGGTTTGGAGCCAAAACACCAGATTATAACTCTCTGAGGGAATCCTGTCTCTCTGCCTGCCTGCCTGCCTGCCTGTCTGTCTGTCTGCCTGTCTGTCTGTCGATGTAAATGAAGCTCTCTGATTGGCTCTCTGATCAACAGCTGTGGAGGTCAGAGGTTGTCTCTTAATGAGAAAGGCTTTTATTGAACTGAGTTTGGTTTAGTTTGTGTGTGTGTGTGTGAGGTCACAGGTCAACTCTACAGTCATAAATTAACTTCTGTCTGATGTGAGCAACAACACGACTGTATATTTGTTTAATGCAGACGCAGTCGATAGTGAATTCACACAATATGACAACACACACACACACACACACACACACAGAGCTGCTGTGGATCAGATTGATTAAGTTAAATACCTAAGTGACGACAGAGAGCTGCTGTTAAGGGGGGAGGGGTTCGGTGTGTGTGTTTGTTATGTTTGTGTGTCCAGGTGATAAATGAGACGCTCACAGTTCATCCTGCTACCTGGTCTCTGTGGAGCACGCCCAGATGGTCAGTGTGTGCAGGTACACACACTCACACACAGACAGTGTCCCACTGACCTTATTACAGAGGTGTGTTTGATTTTCAGGGTTCAGGTGAAGAAGGTGAACAACTCAGGTGAACCAGAGGAGACCAGAACCCAGACTAATCCAGACCTGTGTGTCTGCTGGAGTACCTGAGCCTGACCTTTGACCCTCACCCCAGGATGAGGCATTCAGGGGCATCGTGGCGTCGTCCTCAGAGGAGCAGATCTGATGTTTATCGAGCGGCCTGTTAGCTTCACTCTGCAGCCAACAGTGTGTCTGTCTGTCCTCTGCTTACATCTCAAATCACTCAACTGCCAAACAAAACACGCATCAGTCCCTCAGACCGTCAGTCTGTCCCCCGCCTCCTATCCCCCCGTTCCCCCATCCGGCTGCTCGCTTCGTTAGCTCTGAGCTGCTGCTGTGAGTTTGTCTTTAACATGGAAACTCCATTAGAGCAGCAGCAGCAGGATGCTAACATGAGCCGCTAACAGGTCCCGTCTCCAGAGACCACGAAGAGCATCAGGGTCCTCCTCCTCCTCCTCCTTTTTAACTTTTTAACACAGAGGGTTAACACCCCCCCCGCCCCGCCCCGCCCCGCCCCAGGTCGGTGATTAGATCAATTAAATCAGTCACTCTGTCAGGAGAGAGACTCAGAGCGAGTGAGAGATGAAGGCGGTGTCTCTTCAGATCACAGTCGGGAGGATTTCTCTGTGTGAAGGTTTAATCAGGAGGTCGTTAGCGACACTTGACGTCTTTAACGAGGTTTTCCAGCAGCTCAGCAGCTTCATGTTCCTCCCACACACAGATTAAGAGCTTGTTAGAGGCCCAGAGCCCCACCGTCCAGGAGACAGCTGCCACACCTGGTCCAGGCCTGAACCAGACCTAGGTCTAAACTGGACTAAACTGGGCAAGAACTAAGACCAAACCAGAGCAAGAACAATACTAAACCAGACCTGGACCAGAACTAAGCCAGGCCTGAACCAGGACTAAACCTGGCTACAGACTAAAGCAGCTTCCTTTGTGTTGTTTGTCTGATTTTGTTTCCAAACAAATTAAAACATCTAAACATGTAAACAAACATGCTTCAAGTTGAACTTAATTGATTAATTAATTAATCAATCTATTAACTTGAGCCACTCTCTGAATGAAGTCATTGTTGTTTGATTGGAGACTGTGTCAGCGGTTACCGTGGTAACCATGGTTAACGAAGAGCAGCTCTGAGTGTTGGATTACATCTGTGATCACATGATGTTATTAACGTCTAAGAAGAGTAATAATGATAGTAAATGTTTAAATTTTAACGCTGACTCGTCATTAACTCACCTGCGCTTTGATGTTTAATTCAGTTTTTCTTCTTCTTTGATTCTGACGCTCTGAGATAAAACATGGAGCTTCCTGCTCGGCTCACATCTCGTTTATTATGAGCTCACTTATGTCTTCATTCATGAATATGATTTTATTTTTAATTTCTTTATTCTTTTTAAATAAAACTGAGTCATATAGTTGATAAAGTCAATTCTGTCCTGTCCTGTCCTGTCCTGTCCTGTCCTGTGCTGTGCTGTTCTGGTCTGTCCTGGTCAGTTCTGTTCTGTTCTGTCCTGTTCTGTCCTGTCCTGTCCTGGTCTGTCTTGTCCTGTCCTGTCCTGTCCTGTTCTGTCCTGTGCTGTCCTGTCCTGGTCTGGTCTGTCCTGTTCTGGTCTGTCCTGGTCTGTCTTGTTCTGCCCTGTCCTGTCCTGTTCTGTTCTGTTCTGTCCTGTCCTGTCCTGTCCTGTTCTGTTCTGGTCTGTCCTGGTCAATCCTGTCCTGGTCAATCCTGTCCTGTTCTGGTCTGTCCTGTGCTGTCCTGTCCTGGTCTGTTCTGTCCTGGTCTGTGCTGTTCTGTTCTGTTCTGTTCTGTTCTGTTCTGTCCTGTCCTGTCCTGGTCTGTCTTGTCCTGTCCTGTCTCGTTCTGTCCTGTCCTGTCCTGTGCTGTCCTGTCCTGTCCTGGTCTGGTCTGTCCTGTTCTGGTCTGTCCTGGTCTGTCTTGTTCTGCCCTGTCCTGTCCTGTTCTGTTCTGTTCTGTTCTGTTCTGTCCTGTCCTGTCCTGTCCTGTCCTGTCCTGTCCTAGTCTGGTCTGGCCTGTCCTGGTCTGTCCTGTCCTGTTCTGTTCTGGTCTGTCCTGTGCTGTCCTGTCCTGGTCTGTTCTGTTCTGGTCCGTCCTGTTCTGTCCTGTTCTGCGCTGTTCTGTTCTGTCCTGTCCTGTCCTGTCCTGTCCTGTCCTGTCCTGTTCTGGTCTGGTCTGGTCTGTCCTGGTCTGTTCTGTCCTGTTCTGTCCTGGTCTGTGCTGTCCTGTCCTAGTCTGTTCTCTTCTGTTTTGTCCTGTCCTGTCCTGTCCTGTCCTAGTCTGGTCTGGTCTGTCCTGGTCAGTCCTGTCCTGTCCTGGTCTGCCCTGGTCAGTTCTGTCCTGTGCTGTGCTGTGCTGTGCTGTGCTATGCTGTGCTGTGCTGTCCTGTCCTGTTCTGTTCTGTCCTGGTCTGTTCTGTTCTGTTTTGTCCTGTCCTTTCCTGTCCTAGTATGGTCTGTCCTGGTCTGTGCTGTCCTGTCCTGTCCTGTCCTGGTCTGTCTGTCCTGTTCTGTCCTGTCCTGTCCTGTCCTGTCCTGTTCTGGTTTGTCCTGTTCTGTCCTGTGCTGTTCTGTTCTACTCTGTCCTGTCCTGTCCTGTCCTGTCCTAGTCTGTTCTACTCTGTCCTGTCCTGCCCTGTTCTGTTCTGATCTGTTCTGTCCTGGTCAGGTCTGTCCTGGTCTGTCTTGGTCTGTCCTGTCCTGTGCTGTCCTGTCCTGTTCTGTCCTGTCCTGTCCTGTGCTGTCCCGTCCTGTCCTGTGTTGTTCTGTCCTGTCCTGTCCTGGTCTGTCCTGGTCTGGTCTGTCCTGTTCTGGTCTGTCCTGTTCTGTCCTGTCCTGTCCTGTTCTGTCCTGGTCTGTCCTGGTCTGGTCTGTCCTGTCCTGGTTTGTCTTGTCCTGTCCTGTCCTGTCCTGTCCTGTTCTGTTCTGTCCTGTCCTGTGCTGTCCTGTCCTGTGCTGTCCTGTGCTGTCCTGTGCTGTGCTGTCCCGTCCTGTCCTGTCTTGTTCTGTCCTGTCCTGTCCTGTCCTGGTCTGGTCTGGTCTGGTCAGTCCTGTCCTGTCCTGTCCTGTCCTGTCCTGTCCTGGTCTGGTCTGGTCTGGTCTGGTCTGGTCTGTTCTATCCTGTCCTGTCCTGTCCTGGTCTGTTCTGTTCTGTTCTGTCCTGGTCTGTGCTGTCCTGTCCTGTTCTGGTCTGTGCTGTCCTGGTCTGTCCTGCTCAGTCCTGTCCTGGTCTGGTCTGTTCTATCCTGTTCTGTCCTGGTCTGTTCTGTTTTGTCCTGTCCTTTCCTGTCCTAGTATGGTCTGTCCTGTCCTGTCCTGTCCTGTCCTGTCCTGTTCTGTGCTGTCCTGTCCTGTCCTGTCCTGGTCTGTCTGTCCTGTTCTGTCCTGTCCTGTCCTGTCCTGTTCTGGTTTGTCCTGTTCTGTCCTGTGCTGTTCTGTTCTACTCTGTCCTGTCCTGCCCTGTTCTCTTCTGAAATTTAAATGTCCTCCTGGAACCTTTTCCAGAACCACAAGACCACATCAAACCTCAGGAACCAATTTAAGGACTGACCTTTTAAAAGGATTTTACTCCACAAGGACCCTGGAGCCACTCTAAGGAATTTTGAAAATTTCTTCAAGGACCCTCTCAAGTACCACTGCAGCATCCTCAGTGATTTTCTCAAGGACCTCTCCTTCCTCCTCAAGGACGCTAAACTATGAATACTTATGTCCTAGAAACAGAGCCCTGCTCTCTGATTGGCTGTAAGGTGTATTACCATAATTACCACAGGTCTGATGCTTCATTCAAGTCACCAGTTAACCTGTCTGCCCCCCCACCCAACACACACACCTGCCCAGACTGGTTGCCATTGTTTCAGCAGGTGTGATCGTTGCAGAGGGAGCACTAACTGTGTTTTATTGGCTGAGCTCCGTCTGTCTGTCCGTCCTAACGAGCTCTCATTATTAGCTCGTTATCTCGTTAAGGTAGGAGGGGTCATTAACGAGACAAACTGACCAGCCTCCGGACACACCCCTCCGCGCACACTCACACACACACACTCAGCAGCTGTGTGATGACCAGCTCACATTAAAACTTTAATTTTTTTCCTTTTATGGGACTCGTTAATGTCTTCAGGGTTCTGCTACACACACACACACACACACACACACACACACAAAGACGCACACACAATGTGGTCTCATATTCCAGTCATCAGTATCTGCTGCTGTTGACCTTTAGGACAAACTGATGGTCTAACAGGAAGCGAGAGGAAGTGACAGGAAGTCTGTGGTTCGTCCAGAGAAACAGATTAGTTAAAGAGACATTTTCCTAATTTATTGAATTAATGTATAATTAATGATTTAATTATGATGAGTGTTATATTGACTGTTAGACGAGCTCTCAGCCTACAGAAGCTGCCTCGCTCCACCATCACGTCGTCTAAGAAACAGCTGGTTAACACCTGCTCACCTGGCAGTCGACTTGGGACTCATTAAACGTCCCCTGCACTCGACACCGAGCTCCACCTGTCCACACCTGTGTCACATGACGCCAAATGTTGCTCAGCACTTGATGCTTCTCACTTTGGATAAAAGACGAACAGGAAGTTTCTTTGACACACACACACACACGCACACAGAGTCACACATACACAGTCACAGCCGTGGATCAGAGTCAACATTAGAGGGAATAAGTGATATTTCCCAGAATGCTTCAGGGTGCTCTCATCCTCTAAACTCTGAGCTCTCTGACAGATCTGAACGACTTCCAATCATCAATCACACATGTGTGTGTGAGAGAGAGTGTGTGCGTGCGTGTGTGTATGTGCTTTAAGCTGTTTTAAAGGAGAATTCTGTTTATTTCATCATTAAAAAATAAAAATCTTTTCAACTTTGAGCTCAGAGTCCTGATCTGAGTCACACACACACAAACACACACTCTCTCACACACATACACACACTCGCACACACACACACACAAACACGCTCTCTCACACTCACACAGGTATGCACACACACAAA
Source organism: Datnioides undecimradiatus (assembly GCA_008933995.1). Classification (NCBI taxonomy): domain Eukaryota; kingdom Metazoa; phylum Chordata; class Actinopteri; order Lobotiformes; family Datnioididae; genus Datnioides; species Datnioides undecimradiatus. Next base: position 3,935,139 of record WARS01000093.1, on the reverse strand, counting down.
CACACGCACACACACACCGTGTATCCTGTAGTGTCTTTTCATTTACAGTGAGAGTCTCCATCTGACCACAGAAGAAGAGGAGGGGCAGGAGGGGGAGGGGGGGGAGGAGAGAGTGTCAGAAACACTTTAAAAACATGAT